>JAQPPZ010000052.1:600000-965659 GCA_028583015.1 Wollemia nobilis | reverse complement strand
GTCATGGATAGTGAGTTAAAACTGTCTGAATCTCAGAAAATCTTACATTCATCCCAAAACCATCTGCGCTACATATCATCCTTATGATAACATCAAAAAATACAAAAAAAGCAGAGAAAAACCAGATAAATAAAAATTTTCTTAAACAACCTACAGTGCAATCATCACAAATATCATTCATCCATTTTGCATATCACATAGACATCTAAAACAATTCAATTCATCATAACATCTGCATTCATCAAATAAATAAACATGCATAACAAAAATCACATCATCACATGTACAAATCCAAAAATAAAACCGGTATATATATATATATATATATCGTCAAAAAGATGCCCATAGGCTACAAAACAGGTCCTCAGACCCCGCAATCATATCCAAAACCCAACCTAAGGCGTCGGCCACCATGATCACGCAGGATCGGTGCAATGGGAACTACCCCCCATGGTGTGGGTCCTACGAGACCCTGCAGGGCGGCTACTGCTAGCCCCCGCATCATGCCTACTACCACCCCCCTCATCTAACCGCCTGCGGTGAGATGATGCTGACTGCTCAGTCAGACTATCCCTCGTCCGTCGAGAAGATCTACTGATCGAAGGCTCAGGGAGCCGCCCACCAAGGCGGATGACCTCCCTCTCCAAGTCTATCCGGTACAGACACCACTCTGCCTCCCACCGATGATAGATAGACAATGCATCATCGCGCTGTGCCAAAACTCTATCCCGCTCTGCCAACTGAGCCCGCAAAAGATCCCTCTCTAGATCCCGCATCCGTAGCAGCTCTGTAAGCCGCGCAACCTCATCACCTACATCCGACCCTACCCCCTCCGTATCTGTCGGACGCATAGGACTCACGGGGATAGTAGCCTGCTCAGGCTCCAACTGCTCCTCCACATCCTGCATGTCCGGCTACTCCAGAACACCCAAGTCCACATCCTCATCTCCCGCATCCACCATGTTTGCATCATCCAACGGCCCTCCCCAATCACCCCCCGTCGCCTCAGCATCCTCCACTGTCGCCTTCGCGCCTCCTAGTGGACCCTCTCCTCTCTAGCGCCGCAATACCCACCACGAGTCATACTCAGTGGTAGTACCTACGTCATCCACATCCAACACCTCAATCATCGCATCCGATTCCTCGCCCAATGGCACGAGGACAGGTGGCTCCAGATCCCTCTCATCTTGTCGACGCCGATAGCCTATGGGCTCACCAGGCAACCCCTGGCGCACCCCAAACTGTCGTGTAACCTGACGGTACAGAAAAAACTCATGCTCCATCCCGTGTCGCCTAGTCAACCATCGCTCCCTCCGTACCCATCGGAGCCAATCTCCAGCCTCAGGCCAAGCTGGACAGTCCCGATAGGGACGCCAAAACACCTCCCCTAGAGTGAGCCATAAAAAGGCATCAATGTAGTGCTCAACGGCACCTGCCCATCACCGACTCTGCCCCTGCTCCGCAGACCGTCGCCACAAAGCTGCATAACCAATATCCTCATCCTCCATCGCCGCCCGAGTCGTCCACGGTAACCCGGTAGGCCTCTCAACAACTATGTGCTGCCAACCCCAGCACTGCAACAAAAAGCTACAACTGACACCCTTTCGCTGTCGACAACGGACCCCGTACAGCTCCCGGTAAAGTTGCGCCAACAAAGTCTGTCCCCATCTCAGGATCAATGGCACCTCTATCGGGCACTCTGCCAACTGCCACACCAAATCCAGCAGGTTCCACGAGAACCTCGCGCCTGACGAATCAGGGAGAAGAATGTTAGAAATGAGGCCCATCAGGAATGCGTGCCTCACTCCTAACACCCCCCTCTCCTTCCACCAGCCAACCAAAATCCCGCCAGCCTGGAAATCCACCTCGGCTGTCTCCACTGGGTCTGCTACACCCAGCTCCCCCCCATGCCCAAAACATCTCGTGAGTATAGCAGTCCGCTGATCAAACGGAGATGTCCTAATAGGCAAACCATCTATCGAAATCCGAAGCAACCGATAGACGTCCTCAAGAGTCACAGTCATCTCCCCTGTCGGGAGATGGAAAGTATTGGTCCACGGATCCCAAAGCTTGATCAGGGCCGTCAGATAGGCCTGATCCGAAACCACAGGCTCCAGTCGAGCCACCTGCTTGAGCCCAAGGGCATCAAGCCATTCCCAGTCACCATCAGTCAAGGCCAACCGTGCCTCAGTAAATGCAGTGGGTACACGGTATCGGCTCCTAACAACCTGCAGGCAAACAAAAAAATAAAAATAAATAAATGAAAAAGATAAAAGTTTCAGTTCTAGGGTTTCTAACCTTAGTTGTTAAACAAAAACATCACAAAAAATCTTAAAGTTTTGAAAAGCGCAACACAAAAACAATGCATTAAGTTAAAGCAAAATAAACCCTAGGGTCACTTACAGGTCTCGCCTCGGCTCCGCCACTCAAACTAGTTTGTGCACTCATGATGGCAGAGAGAATTCCAGCAGCGCTTCGCTTCGCAGAATTACCTCCTCCTCCCAGAGCTCCAAAATCGCAAGAAAAAAATGACACAAATGAGCCCAAAATCAAGTTTTGGCCCTTAAATAGGCCCTTTGCACTGGAATTCATCCTTGACTGGGACGAGCGCTCTGATCAGCGCTCGTCCCACCCAGGGACGAATTCTCCAGCTGGAATTCATCCCACCCAGGGACGAATTCAGGCCAGCACAAAAAAAATCAAGAAAAATGACTAAAAATGCACTAAAAACACAAAATAAAACTGCCTGATAGGATTGCAAATGCAACTGACAACATGGGCATACAAAATCGACATCGGGGTCACAAATTATCACTATCCTACTCCCTAAGAAGGCTACCATAGCCGGACCGCTCCACGGGAGGACGGATTGCCGACAATTTAATCCCAAAATGGTGTCACAAAAAACAACAAAAAAATGCAACACAAAACAAGCAATAAACATTGCCAGACACAAGTACTCTTGCACTTAACCTCTTGGCATAGCAAAATTGATGTCGGGGTTTGCATTGTCACTATCCTACTCCCGAAGAAGGCTACCATAGCCGGACCGCTCCACGGGAGGACGGATTGCCGACAATCCAATCACCAAATGGTGTCACAAAAACAACAAAAATAGTACAAAATTCAACAAAAACACAACAAAAATATTTCCGGGCATAAGTGCTCATGCACTTAACCTCTAGGCAAAGAAAATCGAGGTCGAGGTCCAAATTATCGCTCTCCTACTTCCCCAAAAAGGCTATCATAGCCGGACCGCTCCACGGGAAATAGGTTTTTGACGATTTCACCTCATTATGACATCACCAAAAGGGTTAACACCCACCAAAAATAGGTCCATATGTTGGAAAAATTGCACACGCTTAATGGTAAACCCTCTAAAGGCAACCTTGCACAAGTCATCTTGGGTCAAGCGACTCGTCGCTTCTCTCATGAAGGTCATTCCCTCATCGATTCGTCGCTTGAGGGGGTAGTCACACTTAGTCACCAATCAACAATCACACACCCAATTAAGGAAAATGACATGCATTCAAAGAATCATTGACAAAGACAATCACGCTCCTGCTTGGGGCGATAAACAAGCAACAATCAAATTAATCAAACACTTGGCATTTCGTGAATCATGAACACAAGGTTCCCCCTGAGGATAAAAATGCCCTTCACTTGTTCATGATTGATCAATGTCTAAGTTCAAGTCACACCTCACCAAAACAGGTTAATACTTGAAATCAAATTCCTTAGCTCGTCAGAAGCAAGGATTCAAGAATGCATGCCCTTTCCATACTTGGGGCATCAAAAGTTGGTTAGGTTACCAAGAAACCCTAATCATTAGTGCTTTGGTTATCTATTTTTGCTCAGCACTGCGTCACCCACAACACTTCCCAAAAAGGGGCATCTGTAGACACCAAAACAGCACCAATCCGATTATGTGACTGCAAACACTGATCACTTTGACAAACACAGCCCCCAGGGCAGCCCTCAGAGGTTAAACAGTGGTCTTAACCACTTTCATAGCAATTTTGTAAGGTCAAGAAGCAATTTGGCACACTTGGAAACTTTGCCCAGTACTCGTCTCACCCCGGGACGAATTCAAAATAGAATCCATCCCACCCCAGGATGAATTCTAAATCCGTCCCTGGGTGGGACGAATTCCAAGCTTAACGGGAAAAAATAAAAAGGCAAATGGTGCCAAGTGGCAGCCCAGAACAGTAAGTTAAGGGCTCCTACCTTTCATGCATGTGTAAGTGGACAGAGGGGCCGTTAGAGGACTGTTACAAAAAGCATTTATCAAAGTTCAAGTCAATGGAGGACTCCCCTCCCTCATGGGAAGACAAGAGCGCCACATGGCGCCTATGGCCAACACTTGGCATTTGTGCTTCCCTCCCAAAAGAGACCCCTTGGGTCTATAAAAGGTGGGACTTTTCTCACCCAAAAATACAGGTTGAAGGAGTGTTCAAGCAACGAAGTGCTGCCGAATTGAAGACTCACTTGCATCCCTCTTGGTTCACCTTCCCACATCCACCAATCTCTTTTGCAAGGGAGGTTGTTGGGTGGCCTTTGGAAGCTCGAACCTTACACAAATCCAACACATGGACACCTGAACCTACCAATTCGCCGACCCCCCAATCCTAAAAGGTTTTGGGCCCATCCCTGGTGGATTGGCTCCAAAATCGAGGGCCAACGGTGGGAGGCCCACTTGGGCACCCCCGCACCTCCCAAGTCTTAATTTTAGTTTTTGAGCACTTTAGATTATTTTTTAGATTGCATTATGTGTTACTAGGTCCGATTAGTCCATAATTGCAATTTTGTAACTTTTGGTCAGATTTTAGGATGTTTTGTATTGCTTTGTCGTTTCGCTAACTTGCAGGTGTCAAGGTCAAATTCCCGAGGGTGGAGGCCAAATTGGGAAAATCCGACCATCTGGGTCGTCCCAAAATGGCCCCAATTACATAACCCCCATGTTTGCAGGCATTTTGCAGGTCTCGGGATCCGACATTGGAGCAGCAGCAGGTCGGTTTCTCCAACTCAGAAGAATTCGTCCCACCCAGGGACGAATTACAGTCAGAATTCGTCCTGCCCAGGGATGAATTCCAGTTGAATGTGGATTGGCCAGCTGCCTCAGTGGCAGTGGCCTTCTGGTAACTTTTCTTACCTTCTATCAAGTTTTGGAGCAATTTGGTTTCACTATATTCACTGTTTCAGGCAAATATTCATATGCATATTTTGTTGGTTTTAGAGAGAGAATGCTTTTCATTTGCAGTAGGTGCTACTGACGTCTTGGTCATTTATTTGTTCGTAGGAGAAGCAGCAGAGGCGAAGAACTCATCGACATCAACGACGACATCATCTTGGCCCGCCCATTGCAATCGTGGGCACGCGGAAAGAGGAATCATTCAGCGATTGTAATCAAACCCTATTTGCGCTCCTAGCCCCTGAAAAGGGAGGAGGCATCATTGTAACAGATATCAGGGAAATTAATGAAAGGGCTGTGTTTTCTCTATGTGATTGTGTCTCTTCCAATGTGTCTCTTTTCCGTTTCGTGCAATTTACATTTCTAGGACTTAAGCGTACTTAATTTTGAATGCAATCGCACTTGGTGTTTCCTTTGACCGGAATCTCGTGCTTTCAATTAGGGTTATGCATAAGGGGTTGGAATCAAAATATACTTGTAAAAAATGGTGAATCCTAGTTGAAATCAAGGTGAATCCTAAGCAAATCAAATCAATCATATTCATACCAAAATTTGGGGCATTTGAAGCCCTAAACAATAATGTTATCTTTGGAACACATTTTGACCTATTAAATCATCTTATAACTTCATAAAAATACCACCATTAGATCAAGCTTGAAAAGAGCTTTCCAATGAGTACAAATATACCTATGTTTGGATATATATTGTGGTGAATTGACCCTATGAAAAAATTGATCTCAAAAATTTAGATGAATGGGCTGACATGAGGGTCCTCATATTCACCCAATTTCTAATTTTAAAATTCTAATATTCACTCAATTTCGAATTTCACCACTATGCATAACCTTGGCCAAAAATTTTAGGGTTTAATTAATTTATAGACCCATATGGGATTTTAGGGTTACTATATTTGAACTCATGCTTTTTCACCCATGATATTGTAAAAATATATACATGTGCATTTTTTAATTATATTGCACTTGCATGAGTGTTTGATATAGTGAGATAGGGAAAGGGAAGTTTGCACAAAATATTTGTTTGGACTTGAGGTGAGCACTATAAGTATTAATTACAATAATTCTTCTATGGTACAAGAAAATAATACGATTGAAATGACTTCGAGTATTCCTACAAAGAAGATAATGTTGTGGCATCAACGCATGGAGCACATTGGTGAGAAAGGACTTCGAACATTAAAAATGAAAGATATAGTTGAAGGAATTTTTGATTGCCCATTAAATTTTAATTTATGTGAGCACTGTATTTTCAAGAAACAAACTAGAGTCAAGTTTCAAGTAGTGTTACAAGGTCTAAAGGAATTCTACATCTAGTTCATAGTGATGTGTTTGGACTTGCAAAAGTACCATCATTAGGTAAATCTATCTATTTTGTTACATTTATAAATGACTTCTCAAGAAAGACATGGGTATATTTTCTATGAAATAAATCCAAGGTTTTTAATAAATTTAAAGAGTTTAAATCTCTTGTAGAAAATCAGATAGAGAAAAAGATAAAGGTTTTGAGAAATTATAATGGTGGTGAGTATTGCTCTAATAAATTTGAGCAATTTTACAAGGACTGTGGAATATAAAGGTAGAGAACAACTTCGTATACTCCACAATAGAATGGGGTTGCAGAATGGATGAACAAGACATTGATGGATAAGGATAGATGCATGCTAAATGATGTAGGTTTAGAAAAGACATTTCGGGCATAAGTTGTGCGAATAACTTGTTATCTCATCAATAGATCTCTTACGTCCTTTGGGGACAAGACTCACAAGAAGTATGGAATGGTAAGAAACCTCTCTGTATAGGGTTTTTGGTTGTGATGCTTATATGTATGTTCCAAAGGAAAAGACTGTTAGACTATAAATCTAAAAATACATATTTGCGGGTTATCGACTAGTGTTAAAGAATATGTTGTGGAACCTAGAAACACAGAATTTTGTTTACAATCATAATGTGATCTTTAGAGAAACAAAAGGGGTTTTAAAACTTGAAATACAACCAAGCAAAAAACCAAAAATAGTGTAGGTAAAATTGGAATAGGAAGAACTAGTGGAAGAACCAAATTATAGAGAGAGTCTCAAGAGGAATATTTAGAGGAAGAAGGTCAGGAGGAAGCTGAAGATGCACAATCTAGAACTCCAATTTTGAGGAGATCAGATCAAGAGATAAGAATTCTAGAAAGGTATAGTCCTTCAAATTTTTATTTTGTATTTAATTTATCAGTTACTGATGAAGAACCCAAGACTGTAAATGAGGCACTTCAGTTAAGTGATAACAAGTCTTGGAAAAGGGCTATGGAAGAAGAAATGGAGTCCTTGGATAAATTTTTATTATTAATTTTATTATAATATATTTTATGTATGAATCAAATAGTATGAGCCCAATTGTTTAAATTCTGTGATTTTCATGGAGAGATGCGCCCTTAAATGAAAACTTAAATTTTATATGGACAACTTTTATATTTACCCTTTTTTAAGGATAAAATATTATTTAAAAAGTTGTAAAATTTGCAATTTTGGTCCCACTTTGTGGGATTCCTCACCTCTATTAACATCGAGTATCGGCATGTGTGTGGGAGGTTGGCCCTCTGGCTTTCTAACCAGTTAATATGACGATGCAATTTTAGTTGTATATTTCATGATTGAAATTTTGTTCACATGAATAAAATGATCCACAAAATTAAGCCACGAGCACCAAGCAAGGATTACCCAAATCTTTGAAGATTGAAATATCCCATGATAATAGAGAAAAGACACCATGTTTTAAGATGAAATGAGTGTTTTTATTACGCAACCCAAATATTTTAAAAGAAACTTTTACATAATAAAAGAACTATTAATTTTATGATAAATAAAAGGATTTCCAATATTTTTTAAAAAAATGTGTTGAAAGAATAATTCGAAGAGAGGGAGAAAATAAAATAATAAGAACCCTTTTTTTAAATTGGACTAAAATAGCCCACAGAATAGGGTAAACTTGTTTTGAAGCAAAGGAAGAGATTTTTAATATTTTGAAATCCCTCAAAGATGAATTAGAACAAATATATTAAAAAATTGCATAAAATATATTCAACAATAAAGATTTTACTAAAAAAAATTATGGATAAAAGAGAAATGACTACTGAAATAATTTTAAGAATATAGCCAAAAAATTAACCAAAGTAAATGAACCAGATCCTAGAATCTTCAAGAGAGAATGCTAGCAAAATCTATCCTACTCTGGTACCATGTTAGAATTTCACAATAGATATGCAAAGCATTACAAAAGATGAAGATAAGAGCATAATTGATTGATTTATTCCAAGGATCAACTTTGTATAACTAGCAAATTTGATCATTGAGAGTCGTTGGATTACAACAACTCATCAAACCTGATGAAGACACCATTGAGAGTTATCCTAACATATGGAGGAGTGAAAAATCAAGTGTGTCTCTCCTAGTTGAACTTAAGACAACTCATCAAACCTGATGAAGACACCACTACGAGTTCTCATAACACATGGAGGAGTGGAAACTCAAGTGTGTCTCTCCTAGTTGAACTCAAGAGAATATTCATTTATTCTAACATCAAACACCCAATCAACCAAATGATAATCATGAAAGTACACTAGTAGTACAAACTCTAACAAACCTATCTGAGAGTAAGATAAAATACAAATTTGCTTTAAAAATAAAAATAAAAAACTAATCATTGTCTCATGATTAAGGTATTTCACAATGATAATGACCAAAAGAAGATTGCCTACTTTTACTTCTTGAAAATATTTTTTGACCTTGATAAACCTCATGATATGAATGATGGGAATTGAAGACCAACTTTGGAGCTTCATGAAATTACCTTCTTATAATCATGTCCATGATGGTGATCTAGGGTCCACATCAGACCCCAAAGAGGAAAGAGGAAGTTCATGTTATGATATTTACATAGTTGCAAAGGATTTTTTTAAGAAGTATAGGACATAATGTGTTAAGATTTTGAATGGACAATATCATAAGAAATTAAAATATCTTAGAACTATAAATATTGGATGAGTGATTCATCTAATAAATATATGATTGAATAATTTTTGTTTTTAAATTTTTTATTAGGTCCTTTAAATCATTTTTATAGTATATGTATCCTTCTACTAGTCTTAGTCCATGTATCAATAATATGATTCTACAAGTATTGCTAAATTATTTTGATTGACTTCTTCAATGTCTAGTTTTTTTGTTACTGTAAAAATATTTAACAAATGAGGATGATAGGGTGTTGGAAATATGTTGAATATTTTCCATGTTATCCTCATGGGGCTAACACTAAAAGGTACTAGATACTTTGTACCTATACTCACCGACGTTTCGGGTCGGTTTGGGCTCCGAATAGGGGTGCAGGGGTGGTAGTCCTTCGAAAATCAGAGGTTTGGGATGGTAGCCCCCATCCAAAATTAGGGTTATGCATAAGGGGTTGGAATCAAAATATACTTGTAAAAAATGGTGAATCCTAGTTGAAATCAAGGTGAATCCTAAGCAAATCAAATCAATCATATTCATACCAAAATTTGGGGCATTTGAAGCCCTAAACAATAATGTTATCTTTGGAACACATTTTGACCTATTAAATCGTCTTATAACTTCATAAAAATACCACCATTAGATCAAGCTTGAAAAGAGCTTTCCAATGCATACAAATATACCTATGTTTGGATATATATTGTGGTGAATTGACCCTAATAAAAAATTGATCTCAAAAATCTTAGATGAATGGGCTGACATCGAGGGTCCTCATATTCACCCAATTTCTAATTTTAAAAATTCTAATATTCACTCAATTTACGAATATTCACCACTATGCATAACCTTGGCCAAAACTTTTAGGGTTTAATTAATTTATAGACCCATATGGGCTTTTAGGGTTACTATATTTGAACTCATGCTTTTTCACCCATGATATTGTAAAAATCTATGCATGTGCATTTTTTAATTATATTGCACTTGCATGAGTGTTTGATATAGTGAGATAGGGCAAGGGAAGTTTGCACAAAAACTTTGTTTGGACTTGAGGTGAGCACTATAAGTATTAATTACAATAATTCTTCTATGGTACAAGAAAATAATACGATTGCAATGACTTCGAGTATTCCTACAAAGAAGATAATGTTGTGGCATCAACGCATGGAGCACATTGGTGAGAAAGGACTTTGAACATTAAAAATGAAAGATATAGCTGAAGGAATTTTTGATTGCCCATTAAATTTTAATTTATGTGAGCACTGTATTTTTGAGAAACAAACTAGAGTCAAGTTTCAAGTAGTGTTACAAGGTCTGAAGGAATTCTACATCTAGTTCATAGTGATGTGTTTGGACTTGCAAAAGTACCATCATTAGGTAAATCTATCTATTTTGTTACATTTATAGATGACTTCTCAAGAAAGACATGGGTATATTTTCTACGAAATAAATCCAAGGTTTTTAATAAATTTAAAGAGTTTAAATCTCTTGTAGAAAATCGGATAGAGAAAAAGATAAAGGTTTTGAGAAATTATAATGGTGGTGAGTATTGCTCTAATAAATTTGAGCAATTTTACAAGGACTGTGGAATATAAAGGTATAGAACAACTTTGTATACTCCACAATAGAATGGGGTTGCAGAATGGATGAACAAGACATTGATGGATAAGGATAGATGCATGCTAAATGATGTAGGTTTAGAAAAGACATTTCGGGCATAAGTTGTGCTAATAACTTGTTATCTCATCAATAGATCTCTTACGTCAGCTTTGGTGGACAAGACTCCACAAGAAGTATGGAATGGTAAGAAACCCTCTCTCAGACATATAAGGGTTTTTGGTTGTGATGCTTATATGTATGTCCCAAAAGAGAAAAAGACTAAGTTAGACTATAAATCTAAAAAATACATATTTGCGGGTTATCGTACTAGTGTTAAAGAATATAAGTTGTGGAACCCACAAACACAGAATGTTGTTTACAATCATAATGTGATCTTTAGAGAAACAAAAGGGGTTTTAAAACTTGAAATACAACCAAGCAAAAAGCCAAAAATAGTGTAGGTAAAATTGGAATAGGAAGAACTAGTGGAAGAACCCAAATTATAGAGAGAGTCTCAAGAGGAATATTTAGAGGAAGAAGGTCAGGAGGAAGCTGAAGATGCACAATCTAGAACTCCAATTTTGAGGAGATCAGATCAAGAGAGAAGAATTCTAGAAAGGTATAGTCCTTCAAATTTTTATTTTGTATTTAATTTATCAGTTACTGATGAAGAACCCAAGACTGTAAATGAGGCACTTCAATCAAGTGATAATAAGTCTTGGAAAAGGGCTATGGAAGAAGAAATGGAGTCCTTGGATAAATTTTTATTATTAATTTTATTATAATATATTTTATGTATTAATCAAATAGTATGAGCCCAATTGTTTAAATTCTGTGATTTTCATGGAGAGATGCGCCCTTAAATGAAAACTTAAATTTTATATGGACAACTTTTATATTTACCCTTTTTTAAGGATAAAATAATATTTAAAAAGTTGTAAAATTTGCAATTTTGGTCCCACTTTGTGGGATTCCTCACCTCTATTAACATCGAGTATCGGCATGTGTGTGGGAGGTTGGCCCTCTGGCTTTCTAACCAGTTAATATGACGATGCAATTTTAGTTGTATATTTCATGATTGAAATTTTGTTCACATGAATAAAATGATCCACAAAATTAAGCCACGAGCACCAAGCAAGGATTACCCAAATCTTCGAAGATCAAAATATCCCATGATAATAGAGAAAAGACACCACGTTTTAAGATGAAACAAGTGTTTCTTATTACGCAACCCAAATATTTTAAAAGGAACTTTTACAGAATAAAATAACTATTACTTTTATGATAAATACAAGGATTTCCAATATCTTTTAAAAAAAGGTGTTGAAAGAATAATTCGAAGAGAGGGAGAAAATAAAAATAATAAGAACCCTTTTTTTAAAATGGACTAAAATAGCCCATAGAACAGGGTAAACTTGTTTTGAAGCAAAGGAAGAGATTTTTAATATTTTGAAATCCCTCAAAGATGAATTAGAACAAATATATTAAAAAATTGCATAAAATATATTCAACAATAAAGATTTTGTTGAAAAAAAAATTATGGATAAAAGAGAAATAACTACTGAAATAATTTCAAGAATATAGCCAAAAAATTATCTAAAGTAAATGAACCAGATCCTAGAATCTTCAAGAGATAATGCTAGCAAAATCTATCCTACTCTGGTACCATGTTAGAATTTCATAGTAGATATGCAAAGCATTACAAAATATGAAGAGAAGAGTAAAACTGATTGATTTATTCCAAGGATCAACTTTGTATAACTAGAAAAGTTGATCATTGAGAGTCGTTGGATTACAACAACTCATCAAACCTAATGAAGACACCACTGAGAGTTCTCTTGACATATGGAGGAGTGAAAACTCAAGTGTGTCTCTCCTAGTTGAACTTAAGACAACTCGTCAAACCTGATGAAGACACCACTAAGAGTTATCCTAACACATGGAGGAGTGGAAACTCAAGTGTGTCTCTCCTAGTTGAACTCAAGAGAATGTTCACTTATTCTAACATCAAACACCCAATAAACCAAATGATAATCATGAAAGTACACTAGTAGTACAAACTCTAACAAACCTGTCTGAGAAAAAAGATAAAATACAAATTTGCTTTGAAAATAAAAACAAAAAACTAATCATTGTCTCATGATTAAGGTATTTGACAATGATTTTGACCAAAAGAAGATTGCCTACTTTCACTTATTGAAAATATTTTTTGATCTTGATAAACCTCATGATATGAATGATGGGGATTTAAGACCAACTTTGGAGCTTCATGAAATTACCTTATTATAATCATGTCCATGATGGTGATCTAGGGTCCACATCAGACCCCAAAGAGGAAAGAGGAAGTTCATGTTATGATATTTACATGGTTGCAAAGGGTTTTTTTAAGAAGTATAGGAAATAATGTGTTAAGATTTTGAATGGAAAATATCATAAGAAATTAAAATATGTTAGAAATATGAATATTGGATGAGTGATTCATCAAATAAATATATAATTGAATAATTTTTTTTTTTATTAGGTCCTTTAAATCATTTTTATAGTATATGTATCCTTCTACTACTCTCAGTCCATGTATCAATAATATGATTCTACAAGTATTGCTAAATTATTTTGATTGACTTCTTCAATGTCTAGTTTTTTTGTTACTGTAAAAATATTTAACAAATGAGGATGATAGGGTGTTGGAAATATGTTGAATATTTTCCATGTTATCCTCGTGGGGCTAACACTAAAAGGTACTAGATAATTTGTACCTATACTCACCGAGGTTTGGGGTCGGTTTGGGCTCTGAATAGGGGTGCAGGGATGGTAGTCCTTCGAAAATTAGAGGTCTGGGATGGTAGCCCCCATCCAAAATTAGGGTTATGCATAAGGGGTTGGAATCAAAATATACTTGTAAAAAATGGTGAATCCTAGTTGAAATCAAGGTGAATCATGGCGAATCCTAAGCAAATCAAATCAATCATATTCATACCAAAATTTGGGGCATTTGAAGCCCTAAACAGTAATGTTATCTTTGGAACACATTTTGACCTATTAAATCACCTTATAACTTCATAAAAATACCACCATTAGATCAAGCTTGAAAAGATCTTTCTATTAGGGTTTAATTAATTTTTAGACCCATATGGGCTTTTAGGGTTACTATATTTGAACTCATGCTTTTTCACCGATGATATTGTAAAAATCTATGCATGTGCATTTTTTAATTATATTGCACTTGCATGAGTGATTGATATAGTGAGATAGGGCAAGGGGAGTTCGCACAAAAACTTTGTTCAGACTTGAGGTGAGCACTATAAGTATTAATTGCAATAATTCTTCTATGGTATAGGAAAATAATACGATTGAAATGGCTTTGAGTATTCCTACAAAGAAGATAATGTTGTGGCATCAACGCATGGGGCACATTGGTGAGAAAGGACTTCGAGCATTAAAAATGAAAGGTATAGCTGAAGGAATTTTTGATTGCCCATTAAATTTTAATTTATGTGAGCACTATTATTTCGAGAAACAAACTAGAGTCAAGTTTCAAATAGTGTTACAAGGTCTAAAGGAATTCTACATCTAGTTCATAGTGATGTGTTTGGACTTGCAAAAGTACCATCATTAGGTAAATCTATCTATTTTGTTACATTTATAAATGACTTCTCAAGAAAGACATGGGTATATTTTCTATGAAATAAATCCAAGGTTTTTAATAAATTTAAAGAGTTTAAATCTCTTGTAGAAAATCAGATAGAGAAAAAGATAAAGGTTTTGAGAAGTGATAATGGTGGTGAGTATTGCTCTAATAAATTTGAGAAATTTTGCAAGGACTATGGAATAGAAAGGTAGAGAACAACTTCGTATACTCCGCAATAGAATGGGGTTGCAGAATGGATGAACAAGACATTGATGGATAAGGATAGATGCATGCTAAACATAATTTTGTTTACAATCATAATGTGATCTTTAGAGAAACAAAAGGGGTTTTAAAACTTGAAATACAACCAAGCAAAGAACCAAAAATAGTGTAGGTAAAATTGGAACAGGAAGAAGAACTAGTGGTAGAACCTAAATTATAGAGAGAGTCTCAAGAGGAATATTCAGAGGAAGAAGGTCAGGAGGAAGCTGAAGATGCACAATCTAGAACTCCAATTTTGGGGAGATCAGATCAAGAGAGAAGAATTCTAGAAAGGTATAGTCCTTCAAATTTTTATTTTGTATTTAATTTATCAGTTACTGATGAAGAACCCAAGACTGTAAAGGAGGCACTTCAGTCAAGTGATAATAAGTCTTGGAAAAGGGCTATGGAAGAAGAAATGGAGTCCTTGGATAAATTTTTATTATTAATTTTATTTTAATATATTTTATGTATTAATCAAATAGTATGAGTCCAATTATTTAAATTCCATGATTTTCATGGAGAGATGCGCCCTTAAATAAAAACTTAAATTTTGTATGAATGACAACTTTTATATTTACCCTTTTCTAAGGATAAAATAATATTTAAAAAGTTGTAAATTTTGCAATTTTTGTCCCACTTTGTGCGATTCTCACCTCTATTGACATCAAGTATGGGCATGTGTGTGGGAGGTTGGCCCTCTGGCTTTCTAACCGGTTAATATGATGATGCAATTCTAGTGGTATATTTCATGATTGAAATTTTGTTCACATTAATACCTATCTATCTTGTTAGTGTAGTTTGTGTGTGTTTGTGAATAATCCCACATTAACTATGTTGTGGGACTTGAGTGGTTTATAAACCCTAACACTTGCCATACTCTTTGCCAATGGGGTAGCAGGCTTAAAGGTGCAAGTCCTTGGTCCCACTTTGTGGGATTCCTCACCCCATCAACATCGAGTTTGGGCATGTGTGTGGGGGGTTGGCCCTCTTGCTTTCTAACCTGTTAATGCGATGATGCAATTTTAGTGGCATATTTCATGATTGGAATTCCGTTCATGTTAATACCTATCTATATATCTATAAGTTACAAATCTTCACAATTTTATTTGTATATACCTCAAATTTGAAAGTTTACATTAAACATGCATATACAACTGTAAAATTTAAAATTTTAATAAATAATTAGAAATCTAAAAATATATATATAACAATAATTAATGGAACAATTTATTTATTTATTTTTTGTGAACGAACAAAATATCATTTAAAATGTGTAAAAATTACAATTTTAATCCTTATAAATATATTTTCACAATTTTATTTTATTCTTTAAATTTGAAAATTTAAATTAAATATGTAAATTCATACAATTTAAAAAATAAAAAATTTAAATTAAAAATAATTATAACCTTCCATTAAAATTTTTTATATTTACTTTAACAGCATCAACAGCATAAAAGAATCAGGAGTTCATAGTCGATAAAATGCTAACACTAATACCTACATTTCCAATGCCAAATCATCGTTATTAGTTATAACTCTCATGCCCGTACAAACATAGTAGGCAGCGCCTACGTAAGAGTAAACCATTACGCTTTGGCCTATACGATAGCTATAAGAGAGCTCCATCATGCGAAACAATTATCATACTTTTTTCTTTGAACATAAATGTTTGCATCGATGCTGTCGTTTTAACCGGCAAAACGTTAAATTCCCAGCGTGCCGACGAGCCAATCAAACTACAGTTTGCATGCCCTAGGTAAAGGTCTGACGCTGCCGTGCTGAACACTTTGCTTTCCGAGAGAACCTTAACGTGGAATCCTATGCTAATAGGAAAAGTTGAGTGCTTGTAAAGCTATCATGTCGCTCAGCGTTGTCATGCACAAGAAGCTCTACCATTTCTTGTTTTTCTTGATCAAAATCCCGTGGATTTGAGTTTTTTGTTTCCTGCAATCAGATGGTGCCAATTCTAATGTGGGTGCTCTACATTAGTTCTCAATCCTGCCATCTTGTCATAATCAATCCTACTAGGGTGTTCTCTTTTAAATCGACTAAAAAAATAAAAAATCGATTCTACTAGGGTGGTTAAACTAGGTTAATTATTTTTTCGATTCGTAAACTTCGTGGGACTCTCCTCCATCCATTCATTCATTTGTATTATATTTAAAACAAATAAAGGTAATTTTCTTTTACACCGTTTTGTGTCTTTATTATTTAAAACAATAAGAACAAGGAGGTAGCAGCAAGTACTCCCTATGTATGAGATTATCGTTGGAAAAGCGAAGAGAACTGGGTTTAACGACTCGTAGAGAATAGTAACTAAATTTATTAAGTATAAAATATTATATAAAAAATATTAAATAAAAATCATGTTCAGTGAAATCAAGTTTTCTTTATAAAAGAGAGGCGTGCGGTTGACAAGTAGGAAACGGTCATCATTAATTCCAAATCAACAGGATTGAATGTTTGCCGTTGGATGTTTATACGTTCGCCCCTAGTTACAGAGGTCAAGAATGTTTTGTCACCTCGCATAGAAGTGGTCTTTTCTTATAGTAAATTACACTTTTTAATAGGTTTTGAGATAGGTATTAAGGTAGTTTTTATTTTAATAAAAATTTAATTTTTTTTATTATTATAATTTAAAAGTTAAATGCTATAATTTATACTATTATGATCGTTTTTATTTTATTTTATTTTTAAATCGGGAAAAAGTATTTGTAAATCACATTTGCTACATGTTTTTGGGAATATTGGTTGGCCCTCAAATATAATTTTCGCTATAATGAAATTGCGTTGCACTTAATACCACCTCTTCTTCTGGTAGACATCAATGTTGTCATTTGCAGAATTTTGTCCCACATTAATACCACCTCTTCTTCTGTTGTCAATTGCATAAATATCCCAACAAAATGAATAAATTCTCTAGCCAACAAATTGAATAAATTCTCCAGCCAATCCATCTTACAACATACAGGGCAGGGTTTAGCCATTCACATTTTCAAGGATCATTCACGACCCGGAGACCATGACTCCCCTCCAATTCTGCTCAGCCGCCTTGTCGTTCTTGACCTTGTTCATTTGGCTCCATAGGATTCGAAGGAATTCCTGGGGACTTACGTTTTGGCCCATAGTAAGCTATCTTCCCTCCCGGCTCTCCCATCTCAGATATTTTCACGACTGGCTCACAGATCTGACAATTCTCAACGGCGGAACCTTCAGGCTCGACTCTCCCTGGAAGGCCAGGGTTCTAACCGCCAACCCCGCCAACATAGAGTACGTTCTGAGCACAAGATATCACAATTTCGTGAGGGGGGACTCCTTCAAAGACATCTTTCGCGACATCTTCGGTGATTCCGTTTTTGTGGCAGATGGAGAGCGTTTCTCGCAGCTCAACAAGTCGATCTCCGTGGCGATTGCCTCCGCCGCCTTCCACAGCACGGCTACCGCGGCCGTACCTGCGGCGGTTCACCAGAAGCTCCTTCCCCTTCTCCGCCAGGCCTGCGAGAAGCGCACCCTCGTCGACCTTCAAGACGTGTTCCTTCGCTTGGCGTTCGACGTTGTGTGCGTCGTGGGCTTGGGGAACGATCCCGCATCGCTGAGTCCGGATCTGCCCCCGGTTCCCTTCTTAGAGGCCTTCAAAAGCGCCGTAGAGGTCTCCATGTATCGGATGCTCATGCCGCCTTTGGTTTGGAAAGCGATGAGGTACTTCAACCTCGGACAGGAGCGCCATCTGCGGCGGAATCAGCAAATTGTTTACGATTACATGAACGGGGTTCTCGCTCGCCGGAGCATCGACGACTGCAGCCACGTCGCGGGTCAATTCTCGGACCTCATCTCCGCCATGTTGCACTTCGAACGGGAAAACGGCCAACAACATTCGAACAAGTCGCTGCCATCGTTGTGTATGAATCTTATCTTGGCCGGGAAGGACTCGGTTTCGGCGGGGATGACTTGGTTTTTCTGGGTTGTAGCACGTCATCCCGACGTGGAAGCCAGGATTTTAGCAGAGATCAGGGACATAGTTAACCAGAGGCCTGATCCAGAGAGCCGGGACGAATACGATCCTTCTCCTTTCAGCTTCGAAGAAGTGAAGCAGATGCATTATCTGCACGCCGCGCTGTCGGAGTCGCTCCGTCTTTACCCGCCCGCTCCCATTGAGATCACGGAAGCCGCGCAAGACGATGTTCTGCCCGACGGCACGGCGGTGAAGAAAGGCACGCAGGTGGTTTACTCGATTTACGCGACAGGAAGACTGGAGAACGTCTGGGGGAAGGATTGCCGCGAATTCAAGCCGGAAAGGTGGCTGAAGAATGAGAGGTTTGTGAGGGAGTCGGATTTCAGGTTTCCGGTATTCAACGGAGGACCTCGGCGGTGTACGGGAAGGGAGTTTGCCTACTGGCAGATGAAATTGGTTGCGGCCTCCGTTTTCGTGCGCTATCGAGTCAAGATTGTCGATAGACACCGCGCGATTCCGAAATATACGATGTCACTTGTAATGAAACATGGTCTGCTCGCTACACTTCATCCTAGAGGTAAAGAAACCGGGTCTTGAATTAGTGTCAGGTATGGTGATGGAATTTAGTTTGAAGTCATCAGCTATGGGGTTACGGAAAAGTATGATATACTACGTTAGCTAATTTAACTTATGTTCATAAGCATTGGCCTAATAACTGGCAACTGCACAAAATCTTACTTGCATGACGCCGGAGGGAAGACAGGTGTTTCAAATGTATTTTAATCTTTATGATTTTATAATTTATAGGAAATGATAGAATGTATTTTATTTATTATTTTTGTTTTTTGAAATTTTAAGGTAAAGTACTAAAAAGTTTTAGTTTTTATATAATGGTTTGAACTTTAATTTTTTATAAGGTGAATTAAGATCTAGAGTCCAATTTTTTATAGGGTAGGTTGAAAAAGACTTGTTTGTTATAGTTGTGCAAAAAAATAATCATATTTTTTTTTGTGAGGAGGTGGATGTGTGTTAAATCCCCTCTTGATAAATATAGTTCTCGGTTTTATGAGGTGTGATGGTTAAGGTGTGATGGTTGGGAGGAGACTACTCATCCTTATCAATCGTAGGGATTTATCACACTAACCAAATCAAAATAACAATAATTATTATATATTAAAAATATTTAAGTTATTTTATTTTATTTTTTAATAATATAATAAGAATAAAAATATTAATAAATATTTATAAATTTTATATTATTATTAATATTTAGTTTTAAAGAAATTATAAAACTTATTAATATAATGTTATTTGGTGTTTTTTATCCATACTTTTAGGTGAGAACATGACATTTGGATATGCATGGTATGACTTGAGTGACCTAATAATGAGTACTTTTGAACTCTCAATGAAGGTTAAAAATGTGTGTAGTTAGTAGGGTTGTACACCATGCTTAATTAATCAAAATATATATATAGCTAAAGAACCATATATATATATATATATATTTATATTATATTATTAGTAGTAGTAGGGTTATTTCATATGGTTTATGGCTTAGATGGACTCCCACACATTCATAGCCCTCGCACATGCATCAACTCTAAAAATGTTCTCTTCTTTTTAATTTTTATAACACCCTTGTATATAAAAGATTGGAAAAGGTTTTATCTTTCTTAAAAATAAAAAATATATTGTTATTTTATACATATATTTTAAAATTAATTTTTATAAATTTTAATTTATAGTGAAGTTAAAATCATTTTAGGATCATGCACTTATGACCATATGCATAAGATATTTATGTTAGTTGAAAATTGTATCTAAGCCTCCTCTTTAGAAATTTGTACATAAACCTATTCTCTAGAACATGACCTATCTCAATCACTTGAGTTTAATTTGATAAACATTTTTAAATCTTAAAATTAACCTCAAGGTAAAACTCATAAAGAACATAAGAATCATATAGGTTTTTCTATATAGTTATATTTGATCCTTAGATCATTTATTGCCATAGGTTTATCTCTTAACCTTTAGGTGTGCTCATGAATCTACAAGGTATCCCATTAACAAGAGTGAAACCTTCGATTAGAATGTGAAGTTCCTCATTTCCTATCACTTTCATCAAACTTATTTGTATGTATAGTTGGTTGTGTAGGAATAGCTAAGGATTGAATCCAAAACCATGTAGAAATCAAAATGTAGAGCTTAGGGTGGATTTGGATCCTTAAAATAGTTACAATTGACTTGAATTCTATAACCACTTAAACCTAGGTCCATGTATTAATATAAGTTCAACCTTCTATCTCCTAGTGATCCTATAGATCTATGAGGTGAATGCTTATATAATTGAAAAATTGATTTATAGTGTAAAGCTTCTAATTTTTCACTTTCTCCAAATCCATTGGACATCATTTTTTATCTATCTATATAACATTTATTATAATATTGTTCTTTGTATAAATTTAACTATAACATGCATTTTTAATAAATTATCAAATATTTTAATTTAAACATAATTATTTTTTCTCACATGTATGTTCATATATAAACCCTATATGAAAAAACTTCCCCCTCTTTGTATATATAGATATATATAGATATATAGATAATTAATAAATTAAAAAAAATCATTTTATATCAAATCAAACATAAAATCTAAAAAAATTAGCTCATATATTAAAAAAAAGTATGTTTTTTAATAGGTTATATGTGGCTTCTATCGGGGCCACTCCCATAAAAATACCAAAATATTACATTTTTTGTAGCATACATTTTTATCATGTTTGTTTTTCTTTTTCCTCTTAAATATATTCTTCAACTTCCTCAAATGGTTATGTTTTCACAATCAACTCATTAACATCATTTTTATTAAGACATAAAATATCACTTGACTAGTTGCCTTCTAAAATTTGAATTTCATGAATATGAAGATCAACGCCATAATTCAATAATTTATTTACTACCGGATTTCCTTTATAAATATGCTCACATGTCTAAGAGATTACCTCTAGTAATAGATGATGAACATCAACAATAATATTATTTTTTATTCACCCTCCACATCCATTTTTGTTAATAGCATTAATGATGATTTGTGAGTCCCCCTCAATTCAAATATATTTCAATCATTTTTTTTATAGCAATTTTAATCATCGAAAGAAGTGCCCTAGCCTTGCATAGCTATTAGTTGAATTTCCATATGATTCTCAATAAGTGAGGAGAAGTTTACCTTCATTATTTTTAAAAACACCACATCCACCAGCTTTTCCTATATTTCCTTTAGAAGCACCATCAAAATTAATTTTTATGAACCTAATTTTTTGACATTTCCATTTGACCATAGATCGAAGTAGATCCTTTGATTTAATTTTTTTGTCATCTTAGATGACTCTTCCATATATGTTCAAATCCAATAGCAAAGTTAGTAGCACCTATTTTTATGCAATTGAGACTTCCCATGATGAACACCATATTTGTAGACATTCTGCAAAGGGAGACACTAATAGGGTTTCAAGCTTGAGCATTATTTTGATATTTATTTTTAAAAATTCTATTATTCCTTTCAAGCTATAAATTTCAACAAATAATAGCAGGACCAATCCTCCAAATAATACATAATTCTTTAGCTTTGAAATAATTTATCCAATATTTTATGAACTCTTTGAATGTTGATCATGCTACCAAATATAGTTTCATAATTTTTAAGAAATATCCCCAAATGTTGTGATAAAATGAACAATGAAGATGTATATGGTCTGATGTTTATAAATCCTTCTCATATAAGGAACATCTGAAGGGCCCATAATATCCTCTTCTTGGTAGACTCTCTCCTATAAGAATACTACTTTGAATTGCTAAAAAGAAAGTGTTTTTTTATATATAATTTTAAAATAATTAAAACTTGATTTAATAATCAAATTGCAAAAGATAAAAAATTTGTACATTAATTTTTCTCATAAATATAATCTTTGGGTTAGGTTGAATTAGTGGCATCATTAGTGGGATATAAAAATCTTCTTAACTTTTTAAATAAGTTTATACCATTAGTATAGGCTAGGTTTTCCAAGTAAAATATTAAAAAAAAAAATCTATTTTATATTAATAATTACTTTTAAATTTTAATATGTTATTTTTAACATTTAATTATTTTAAAATTTTATATCTAATCATTTTTATTATTAAATTTATTTTAATCTATTTTATATATATTTTTAATAGGTAACATAATATTTACAGTAGGTTTTTTAAATAGGATCCCAAAACCTTAATTACAATATAAGCTAAAGCAGTAAATCGTAAAAATAGACTTAACGTCCCCGTACCGGGGCCTGGGAAATAGACAACAAAAATAAGGACCCTGCCATGGGGCCCTGGAACCTACAAACAACAATAAGCCCAACAAAACCGTGCACAGCCACGAACTTCCACAAAACCAATCCCAAAAAACAAAACATAATGAAACTGTGAAAGCCAGGGGTCTAGCTGACTGGGCCCTGCCCGTCCTCGACCTGCTCGGATTACCGTTGCCCCTTGGCAGCGCTTTCCTCCAACATGCGGTGGACCTCGGACAGCGCCTTGGCGGCATGAGACGCGACGTGGGCAGCTATATTGAGGGAGCTCACCGCAGTGTCCAGGAGGCTATGAAGCGTCGTCTTCTGCAACACATCGTCTGTCTTAGAGCTTATCACCGTGGGCTCTGGGTCCTCTGCTTTGACGTTCTTAGGACTCTCTACAGCCCGACTGGGTCCGAGGGAGGCCCTTTTACATCCAGAGCTTGGAGGAAGGGCCCCAGTCAGGCCTTTTCTCAACGTCCTACACTTGCACGTGGGCCTACGCTGCTTCAGGGAGGAGGAAACATCAGGGGCGGGGGAATCTTTGGCAGCTGGGGACTCTGGGGAAGAAACGCATAACTCGGGGGGAGGGATAGAAGAAAGGGGGGGATGTTGTGGAGCTGAGGGCTGGTTGGCCAGGGCATGTCTATAAAGGATAGCCATGAGCCCCTGGTGCAAGGTCCGAGAATGGTTCTTGCGGGCTCGCTCGATGGTCAGACCCAAAGAGTAGAGGAGGAAGCGGGGGGTGCTGATGAGGGTGGCTCCACGGAGGTGATTAAAATAGCTGAGATGGAAGCTAAAAAGTTGTTGCTCGAGATCGTCACAGGTTATATACTACATAATCGAGACAATGGCATCATCGAATGGCACCGAAAGGTGAGATCAAAGCAAGTTACCCTTGTCCCACTGGTGATCTGGGAAGCGGGAAAGCTCCTCTTCCCAGTTATGTTTATCACGTCTAACAACTCGGCCCTTCTCCTCGTGGTGTAGCCCGGTGACTTATGTGAGGAAGTCCTTAGATATTTTGAAATGCAAGCCCTTAACAATGACTTCTCCGTCGTTCCACGTCTCCAGGAATCCCTGGGTAATCTCGTCATCATGGCCAGCAAATTTGCTGAAGAAAGGCGTATATTTCTTGGAGTCAGAGAAAAGGCAAGTAGGGCCACTCAACTCGAGGATAGAGGGCTCTAGAAAAATAGTTTTGAAGGCCATGGGGGATGAGCTGGCAAGGTGGGAACACAAGGGGCAGAAAATGCCAGATCGAGGAAGCAAGAGCAGGGGAAGGGGAATGCGACAACGGGATGGGATAGCGAGGGGATTATAAAGGCCTTACGAGGCTTGATAAGGCGAAGCATCACCAATTTTGGAAAGTAGCACACACGTTTAGGATCGACATGAAGGGGAGGGGGTGAGGGGGCGTACCAAGCTACTGAAACGCGAGGATGGGACAGGCCCACTACCGAAGAACCAGTTGGCAGACGCTAAGCGAAGGAGCGCTGGGAGAGAGCTGTGTCAGAGTTAACCTCGAACGGATAGCCATGGCACGGGGAACAAGCAACTCAGAGATCACCATGGGAAAAGCAAGGAATTCTGCCATGCGTGAACAAGTGGGGCTGTCAGGGCTACCAGCTGGTCGGTGCAGGTAGCTGATAAGGCAGGGGATGTGTGCCTCTACGGGGAGGAGCTTGATCTTTGTGCTATTAGGGGAGCGTGTCGAAGGTCTGACACAAGGGCAGGAAGCACTAGACAGCAAAATCATAGATCAGGAGGACATCGTCGCCCAGCCACGGGGAAGACTAGACACCCGGTCAAACATCATGATCGGGATGGTCCTGTAGCACAATTTGGACTAGGCCTGCAGGGAAGTGCAAGGTCCAGGTGGTGAATTCTCCAATGGTGATGCCAAGGTTTGCCATGAAGTCAGCAACCCTATTGCCTTCTCTGAGAACATGCTGGAAGGAGTGGTCGAGAAAGCCCTGGAGTAGAAAGAGGGCCTCCCGGATGGAGTTCTAGAATTGCCAGGAGTAGGACTCGAGCTTTCTAGCACCGTTGATAATGACTTGGGATTCCCCTTTGATAATAATTTTTGGGGAGGGGCCCCTGAGTGCCGACAGGCCATTGAGTAGGCTGGCAGCTTCAGCAAAGTTGTTAGTTTGCCTGCCCAGCGGGACCATGAAGGCAGAGACCATATTCCCAAAACTATCTCTGATAACCCCGCCAGCCCCAAAGGGCCCGGGGTTGCCTTTGGAAGCACCGTCGAAGTTGAGCTTGAGCCACCCGGGGGAGGAGTCCATCTGATCAGGTATCAGGGGGAAGGGGCGGGAGGGGAAGCAAGGGGGGTGATATGGAAGCCGAGGGAGGAGAGGAGGGAGGCTTCGCTCAATCACCTGGGATTCATAGAAAAGGAAATGAAGCGGGAATTCTCAGAAGTGAAGGAAACTGCTTTGATCGCCAACCTCTGGGGGGAGCAGGCCAGGTAGGAGAAGGCTCGCCAATTGTGCTCGAGCCAAAGCTGCCAGAGCAAGTGGGGAAGGTAGGCCTTCTAGAGGAAGCAAAGGAAGGGATGGGAAAAGGGGGTGGGCCACTAGGATAGGAGGTCAAAAATGGAATTGGGGGCCACCCACTGAATGAAAAATTGGGAAAGGATGAGGCCCAGAGCTTCGAAAGAAAAGGCATAGTTTAAGAAGAGGTGGTTGGTAGACTCCCACATGGCACAACAGAGGAAACATCTATTGGGGATTTGAAAGCCACGCTTAATTAGATTTTTGATCGTGAGTATTTTGTTTTAGACGACCGCCCAAAAGAAATGGCTGATTTTGGGGATTAATTTCTTAGCCCAGACCATCTGGGTCAAGAATGTGGTAGCCCCGGGGATTCTCTGAATATGGTAAGCAGACTTGACAGAAAATATACCGCTGGGAGAGCCATGCCACACGCATCTGTCACTAGCGCCAAAAGAAGGAATGAGTGTCGCATTGAGGATGTGCTGAAGTCTGGCAGCTTGAAGCGGGAACCTGGGTTCAAGATGGGTTTCCAGGTGGTCTGCCCCTGACACAGGGTCATGTAGTCAGACACTCTGGGCCCGCGGTCTGCTAGCCCAGGCTTGAGAAGAAGGAGATCTCTTTCGGATCTCAGGGCTTCATCGAGGATCCATCTGTCCTCCCAAAAGTCGATCTTGGCATCGTCTTCGAGGAGCCATATGGTCCCTAGCTGAACGATGTCTCTGGTGGAGAGCAGGGCCTTCTAGAAGGTAGATCTATCACGGGGCTGGGAATCCTCGAGGAAGGGGTGACTATGACAGTACTTCCTCCGAACAATGCCAACCCATTCATCAGGGGTATTGGTATGAACCTTCTAGGCATGTTTGGACAGAAGGGCCTTATTCATGGGAACCACCCGTCTAAGCTCGATTCCTCTCTCATATTTGGGGTGGTAGACCAGGGGCTAGGAGACTAGGGGAATCCTTTTTTTGTCTTCGCCTCCCGACCAGAGAAAACATTTCTGGATTTGCTCGATGAGATTAGCAATGGAGGCAAAAATTTTGAAGACCGACATGAAGTATATTGGAATGCTTTGGAGAACGAACACCAAGAGAGTGGCTCTACCGGCCTGAGAGAGAAGGTGGCCTTTCCAGGGGGTGAGTTTTCTTTGGATCCGCTCGATCATCCCACTCCACAACGCCTTGGAAGACGCCCCTGTGAACAGTGGAAGCCCGAGGTAGGAGGAAGGGAGGGATCCGAGGGATCAGCCTAGGATCCACCTGATTTTAAGTTGCCTAGCCACGGGGGTGTTGATGAAGTAAATCTTGCTTTTTTGTAGATTAATATTTTTCCCAACCGCCTCCTCGTACAGGGTAAGGATGCTCTTGAGGGCCTTAGCTTGAGGGACCAAGGTCGAGGAGGCCAGAATGGTGTCATCCACAAATTGCTGATGGGACACGGGGGGAGATCCTGTGCCAGCCTGATGCCCGAGATAAGACCACGGGTTACAGCGTTCGAAATGGTGTGACCCAGGGCCTTGGCCAGGATAATAAAAAGGATCGAGGATAGGGGATCACCTTGGCGGAGACCTCTGGAGCTGGGGAAGAACCCGGTCGGGGAACCATTGACCAGGATAGAGAACCAAGGGGAGGACACGCACTTGTTGATGAGATGGACCCAGGAGGGGTGAAACCCAAATTTGAGGAGGACCTTGGACAGGAAGCTCCAATCGACCCTATCAAAGGCTTTATTCATATCGAGCTTGAGCAAGAAATGGGCCTTTCTGGATAGGATAGCTGAGTGAATGGCCTCATGCATGATGATGACCCCGTCGGTGATCAGCCTACCTTTGATGGAGCTTCCCTGGCAGGGGGAAATGATCAGGGGAAGGATGTCTTTGAGGCAGGTTGTCATGGCTTTAGTCAGAATTTTATAGAGGACATTGCATAGGCTGATGGGGCGGAAGTCTGACAGGGACCTGGTGACCTGGGTCTTCGGGATCAGGGCTATGAATGTAGAATTGATGCCTCTGGGGATGGATCTAGCAAACTGCAGGTCTCATATGGCAGCGCAAACTTCAAGGCCCACAATGTCCTAGAAAGTTTGGAAAAAGTAGGGAGGAAACCTGTCCAGGCCCGGAGCCGCCTCAGCCTTCATGGAAAAGGTGGCAGCATGGATTTCTGAGTCAGACAGGGCCTGAACCAGTTTAGCATTAGCCATGGCCGGGACGGACATCGGGATGTGGGCCAGAAGGGAGTCGACCACCTCAGAGGACATAGGAGGTCCATCACCCAGGTGCTCTTGGAAGAAGCGGACTGCCTCGGCTTGGATGTCGGCTTCCTTGTTGATGATTCTGCCATTGTTGTTGACCAGCTCGGCAATTCTGTTGGAACCCCTATTTTGAAGGGTCAAAGCATGAAAGAACTTGGTGTTTGCATCGCCATCTTGAATCCATAGAGCATGCGACTTCTGCATCCAAAAGGTTTCTTCCTTGGCTAGGACATTGTGGTACTCGTTGAGGGCAGTGCGTTCCTCTTCCCTGAGGCCAGGCTCTTGAGAGCCAGCTTGGAATCTAGATTCAATGTCCTCAAGTTTATTTTTGATAATCGCCTTGCTTTCAAAGATATTGCCCAACACTTCTTTGTTCCAAGTCTTGAGGTGCTCCTTGAGGCGTCTCAACTTATGGAAGACCTACTCGACGGGGTAGCCAGGGGCAGGGGGAGCCCACCAGCAGCCGACCTGGGCCCGGAGGTTAGGATGGTGAAGCCACATGGACTCAAATCGAAAGGGTCTCCTGGGGGGGGCGATGATCAGTCTCAAGGAGGAGGGGGCTATGATCAGACCCAATTTTGGGGAGGGCCAAGAGGGAGGCATCAACAAAAATGGGGAGGGCTTCCTTGGACAATAACACTCTATCTAGCCTTACCTGGATGTGGTTGGGACCCGCTCTCTTGTTGGACCACGTGAATCGGGCTCCCTTCAGACTGACATCCATGAGCTCATTGTGGGCAGTGAAGGCCCCAAAGTCGTCCATGCTTTTGGTTTTGACCTCAGAGCCCCCGCATTTGTCAGAGGAAAATAAGGGGCTATTGAAATCTTCGACCAGGATCCAGGGCAGGGGAGCGAAGGCTTCTCTCATCGAGCTGATCTCCTGCCAGAGCCTTGCTTTCTCAATGGGACTGTTGGGAGCGTAGATGTTGGAAAGGATCCACGATCGATTAGTGTTGAGGCAATGGACCAGAATATTCATGATTCTGGGCGATGAATAAATGAGCCTTCCCTCGAAAGATCGAGGGTCCCACATTCACATGAGGCCCCCAGCTGAACCAGCCGTGGGGGTGGAGAGAAGTTCACAGTTGTGCCAGGTAGCATGGGCTATTCATCGGGTAGTGACGTCATCAATCTTGGTCTCCTGGAGGAGGATGAAGGACGAGCGATGATCCCTACAAAGTTGGCCGAGGATCCTTTTCTTGGGGACTCCATTGAGTCCCCTAATGTTCCAGAAGATTAGCTTCATTTGGCACCCTTTTGGGGTCGCCTGCACCCCTTCCCAGCCTGGGCGGGAGGTTTGGATCGGGTATCATCCACCTTGCAAAAGTTTGTACCAACATCAGGTAACGTAGTCTGGGAACCGCTAGCAATATCATCCTTGGTGATCTTTGATCGTTGTTCGCACAGGGTGGGCTGCCCTCATTTACCTTTGGTGCCAAAATATATGGCAAAGGATCTGCTTCGGGTCTTTTTGGGGCTAACTTTGTCTGACTCAGAAAGAGAGCTGCCTTCGATCTCATCATTAGATCACTCGGACCCACACACCAAGGGGGTAGGTTCCAGGAAGGACTGGGGGGCCAGGGTCAGAAGGGGTTGGGGGGGAAGGTTGGATCTCAGAAGGAGTCAGGGCTTACGAAGCCAGAATGGCCTACAAGGGAGGATCTGGGATCGAGGCCCCAGAGGGGTCGCTAGGGGGCACCCTCCGAACTCGGCTTGAGGGCCTGGGGGCTCGAAGGGGAAACCTCCTTGGGGGGAGTGCTAGGGTTAGAACGAGAAGGATCCTGGGAGGGGGCCCGACCAGAACTAGGCGGGGGGTTGGGATTAGGGCCTGTCACCTTCCTGGAAGCCAGGCACTGGTGAGGGAGGTTGCCTTGAGAGCTGAAAGAGGTGCAGAAGGCAGGTTTGTTTTCGTACATAAGGGTTTGGCGCCAGAAGAAGGACCCAAAAGAGATGGTCATCGAGGAGGGGAGCTCAAATTTGAGGTTGGCATTGGCACAGAACCTTGCATGCACCATGCGAGAACTGACCTTGGTCATAGGATCAAAAGCCACTAGATATCCAACCGACTGGGCGATGACCTTAAGGACATCTTCGTGCCACAGATGGAAGGGGAGGTCTGGGATGTGGACCTAGATTAGGGCAAAGTTGATGCTTTGGGTGCTGGGGGAAATTTTGCACCATAACATCTGAGAAAAAGGCTCTTGCGACCCAATAACCAGGGCTCGCTCGACAAGATCTTCTCAACATCCTCATTGTTGTTGAATTTGATAATGAAAAAGCCTCTGGATAGGGCAATCAGCTGGATATGGCCAGAGACCTTCCATTTGGTGGCCGCCCATTTACAGATCGTCTCCATGTCTGGGCACCTGCCTAGGAACTTCCCAACCAAGGAGGATGAAGAATCAGAAACCAGGGATGAGTAAACCTCCTCCTGGATGGAAATGTGGGTACCTTGGAGGGAAATATTGACACCCAGGGCCCGAGCAGGGGATCTGGTGCCCGCAAAAACCTGTTGGTAAGAGGGTTTATGCCCGCCCAGGGCCTGCCATTGCCATGGAACGGGGGGAGACTTCCCAAGGCCTTTTGATGCGATAGTCCCAAGTAGGGGGCGTGGGCCCAGAATCCCGACCCCACCGAACACATCGCACACGAGACCCTCATTCGACCGTGTCGCGGATCTGCCTGGGCCTACCCTGGGCCCGGGCATGCCTGAGCCCCCAGGATCCGGGCCCTCCCAGAAACCAGTGCTTTACGTTGGATCTGATTCCAGCCCTGCATCCACTTTTGCTCCAAACTGGGCTCCTATTGCTGCACTTGTTGCCGCTCCTGCTGCTGCTCCCGCCATCTTAGGTACTTTTCGAATCTATTTTATATATTAATCAAATGGCATAGGTTCAATTATTTAAATTTCATAACTTTGAAAAATAGATCTCAATATTAAACGAAAACTTAAATTTTATTAAAAATATAATTTTAATATTCACCTTTTTAAAAGGCAAATAAAATTTAAAAGTTTGTAAAGAATACAATTGTAATTCTTTTTTTGCTAGTCGTATATCTTTACATTTAAAAATTTATATATATTTATACAACTTTAAAAAATAAAATAGTAAATATAAAAAATTATAATTATAATTTATCAAACTCATAAACTTCTATAAATTTTATTTTTATATTTACTTTAATTTTATTTTTTAAATAAATAATTTTTTATTAAAAATGTTTTCAACAAAAATGTTTTTACAATAGCAAACTTACCAAAATTCATATGTATTTGCCACACTAGTAGTCACAATGCTCTTTACCCGTACATGTAGGATGAAATTTTGTTTTAACCCTTTGAAACAAATATATATATATATATATATATATATATATATGAAATTATCATTCTTAGAAATTTTAAATTAATATAATATTTATTAAAAAATTTATGTTTATTTATCCCTCCATGTGGGGGGAGTTGGAGAGGAGTGAGTAGTTGAAACTCTTGTGTTGGAGAGGCTTCAAGTTCAAATCTCTCCCTCTTGCGGATATGCTATGTAATAGTTATTAGGGACCCTAATGTAGGTGTGTTTCTCCATTACTTAATGTAATTATGTGCTTTAATAATGAAACAACCAACACTTTTTTAAAAATAATTATATTTAAATCATTAAAAATAAAATTTTAGCATAAGAAAAGGTGAATCTCTTCTTATTTTAATTATACTTTGCATGCACTCTTCAAGGTTTGGTTACGGACTGCTTATTGTTTATTTCAACTACTTATCATTGACTATTTATTTATGGAAAAAATACATTATATGTTTTTATTTCAATTTTATTTATAAAATATCAATGGAATAGGGATATTAGGGGTTAAATAGCTTGACAAGATTAAAAGAAGAAGGAAAGAAATAAAATAAGGAATTATTTTATTTTAAAATGTTAATAAAATTTGAGTTAGTTATATTGACGTTGTAATAATAGGAATAATGTGATATTAATTTAAAATAATTAAATAAAAAATTATTATTAAAATTAATAATAAAAATTATGTTAGATAAATATAAACAAATAAAAAATTTGAAATATGTTATAATTAACCAAAAAAATATTCTTCAATAAAATCATTATCTAGGTTCTAAAATGATTTTAAGTAAACATTATAATGTGTACTACAAAGCATTAAAAAAAAAAAAAAAAAATTAATGTTTTTCATGTTATAGATCATATAAGATGGACTTTGTTTATTCAATATATATAGTTATCTTTATAAATCAATTGAGATGGATATTGTTTATGAAATATATAGTTATCTTTAACCATACTTTAGTTATCCAAACATGGTGTATAACCCTACCTAACGTAAGATTAGAACTTTGGACCTTTATTTAGATTTTCAAAGTCTTTGTTATGAGTATAACCAGGCTAGGACTAAAATTATATTGGAACCTTTCTCTTTAAAAACTATGATTATGTATTTTTATTTTCTAGAGTATATATTTGTGTCTTCATTAAAACACAACTCACCACCCTCTCCGTCCTCCACGCACTTCTTATACAAAAGAACGGATAACATTCACTTAATGCCTCTCTCATAACACGCTTGTCACAAGTAGTTATTTTATCTCAATTTACACATTCTGTTAACCTCGACGTGCATCCACTCCAAACAACTAGAACCTCAAGGCCAAACACTGGCTCACAACTAAAACCTCGAGGCCAAACAATGGCTTAGAGTTACTACATCGTAAGTTGTAGTCGTAAGGATGTTAAGATACACATGCCTTACACTCTCCATTAAGTTGTGAACGTGGGTAGAGATGTTAAGATACACACATGCCTTGCACTCTCCATCGGAGGGTACTTTGACGTGTACACATCATATACGACAATTGTATCAATCAAATAAATTAAAATTTTCAACTTTAAAAATAATAATTTTTTATTAAAATAATATATTACTAAATAAAACCCATTATCCAAAAGAACTACATAAGCTTCCACCCTTGTGCATTTAGGAAAATGAAGCAGGACTAGATGGGTCGTTTTTTAAGGACGGCCGGTCGTCTTTTTAAGATGACCACAAATCTTAAGACAAGTCGCAAATCCCAGGAATGAAACCTACTTTGCTTCATAAAGGAGGGGCCAGAGGTTGACACGTAGGGAACGATCAGCATTAATTGCAAATTAACACAATTGAATGTTTACCGTTATATCAGCATTAAAAAATTTAACTGATTTTAATTAAAAACATACGTTAATATTCGCTGGACGTGCAATTGCTGCTCGTAGTTGTTGGAAACGTAGATATCCGAACATAATGAATACATTCTTCGACAAATCCGTTGTACATCTACGCAATATATACGGCACAGTTTTCCGAGCGATCATAATTTGCTCTAATATTAAACTCTTCCAAGCAACTGCAACACTCAAAACTGCGCACCCTTCACCCTCGTATGTGTAATTATTATTATTATTATTATTATTATTATGATGGTTAAAAAAATTATTATTATTTTTTAATTTTTATGGTTATGTAATTAATTTAAAGTTTTTTTTGTTATGTTAGATTAGGTTAAACTTATTTATGTAATTTAAGAATTAGATAATGGTACAAATACTCCCACCACTTCACATCACTTCATTCATTGAATTGGAGTGTTGTGATTCTTTTCTATAGATAATATAGTCATCGTTTATAGGTTTCTACTATATCTTTCTCTCTTTTATTTTTTATTTTTATTTTTTCTACTTTTTGTATAAGATATGAGTGTCCACATTGCTTCTTTTCATTAAAAAAAAAAAAGTGCAAATTCTAATATCTTACCTCCCTTTGTTTTACTCAATACCAAATTTATTCCATGACCACAATGCCAAATTGATTACTAGGCTACAATGTGGCTTTCCTATATCAGAACAACCCCAATACCTATTCCTAAAGTATTACACTCAATGACAAATGAGTTATAAAATTCAAAAGTAGATAAAACATAGGTGGTGCATATAGGCTCTTTTAAGGCATTGAACACCCTAATAGCCTCATCAGACCAGGCAAATTTATTCTTATTGGTGAGATTTTTTAGAGGATTTACATTCTTCCTATAATTATTAACAAACTTCCTATGATACCCTATAGGACATAAAATTTATCTAATATTTTTGAGAGATTTATGCAAGGGTCAATCACACATGATCTTGATCTTGTTAGGGTACACTTTGATACCTTCATAAAGTATAATATATCCCATGTATTAGACACATCAATGGAAAATTTAGACTAGTTGACATATAATTGTTCCTTTATAAAAGGTGGAGCACTTGTTAAACATGAATTAAATGGGTAATGTATGACTTACATTAGTATATCATCATAGAAAACTAAGATAAATTTACAAAGAAGAGAGTGAAATATGGAAATCAGTAAACTTAGAAATGTAGAGGGACATTAGTAAGACCAAATGGCATGACCAAGACCTCATAATAACCCTTATGTATACAAAATGTAATTTAGTAATGTCCTCATCTCTAACCCTAATTTGATGAAACCTAGAACACAATTCAAGAATGGTAAAAGTATTTACAGCATACAATTCATCCAATGAAGAATACTTACAATATAAATTGCTCAAAAATATATATACAAGCTTTATTATCAATGATTGCTATGTGGTGATCTTTACAGACCATTTTACTTACATTGTATGGAGCTTTATCTCCATAATATAGACATAGAAAGTGACTCTTCATGTACTTGACTATTGCTCTCCATATGATGACTCCCATGACCTTTAGCTTCTCATCTTGCCACTTTTATACTAGACTCTTCACTCTCTTCTTGCATGCATACTTGACTCTTACTCTCCTACATGCACTCCTAATACATGACACTTGTGCACATACTCATATTACATATTTACACACTTACATACAAGACACTTGTGCACATTCTCTCAATACACAATTGCACTCTTACATGACACTTGTGTATATCCTACACATTATCACTTACATAAAAGAGAAAATATAAATCATTCATCTAAACTAAATACTCAACCCAAATGTATAACATATTTGCATATGTACCATGAAGGTACCATAGGGGTACATTTACATGTAGCAAATAATTTAATGTTCTCCAACACCCCCTATATTACATGATTAGATTTTCATTTTTATGAAGTTCAAGTGAAAGCAATTTTGTATACATTATACTACCTATATCAATAGGTATCATAATATCATCCTTAAAATTATCAATTGCTTCTTCAAGCTTTGAACTGTTAAAATAAGTGAATATTCTCTTAAGTTCTACTAGGATAGACACACTTGAGTTTCCACTCCTCCATGTGTCAGGAGAACACTCAATGGTGTCTTCATCAGGTTTGATGAGTTGTTGTAATCCAACAACTCTCAATGATCAAGTTTGCTATTTATACAAAGTTGATCCTTGGAATAAAATAATCAGTTCTACTCTTTTATTCATATTTTGTGTAATGCTTTGCATGTCTATTTTGAGAAATTCTAACATGGTATCAAATCAGGATAGACTTTGCTAGCCTCTTGAAGGTTCTCGAGCTAGTTCTTTGTATCTTCTGTTCTCTTTCCTTTTTTTAAATCCTTCAACAAGATCTTATATATAGTTTTTATTTCAGCTATATTTTTTTAATAAAATTATGTATGTAGTTTTTTTTTGATAAAAATTTGTCTTCTACTATATATTTTTTTTTCAGATATACTACCTATTCCTTTTCATAGATCTATTTTTTTTCAAAAAAAGGCACTCTACTATGAAAATATTCATACATAAAACTTTATAGATAAACTCTTCTCTTCATGCAATTATATTCTATTTCTATATTTGAATCAAGCTTGATATCATAGGAAATATTATTTCCTATCAGTTGTGTTTGTATTCCTTGCAGTCATCTTTTGCTTATGTTGCACTTGCTCTCAAACAACAAATTAGGCTCATGAATAGTAGGGGGCCTCCATTTTTTTGGTAGCTTGGTCATTCTCGTATTGCTCTATGTTAGAATAAGAGAATATTCTATTAAGTTCCACTAGGATAGACACACTTGAGTCTCCACTCCTCCATATGCCAAGAGAACAGGCTAGAATTATGTCTTCATTAATTTTGATGTGTTGTTTTAATCTAATGGCTCTCAATGATCAAATTTTCTATTTATACAAAGTTGATCCTTGGAATAAATTAATCAGTTCTACTCTTCTCTTCATTTTTTGTGTAATGCTTTGCATGTTTATTATTGTGAAATTCTAACATGGTACCAGAGCAGGATAGATTTTGCTAGAATTCTCTCTTGAAGGTTCTAGGATTTGGTTCATTTGCTTTGGATATTTTTTTGACTAACTTGCTTGATATAATGCAATAGTCAGTTTTATCCATAATGTTTTTCAGAAAAATCTTTGTTGTTGGAAATATATGTATTGCATTTTTTTTAAAAAGACTGATATTGTTTCATGCTCGAGGGTAATTTTTTTTATTTTTTTATGCTCTTCTTTTTTTTCATTTCGAGGTTTACAATTTGTATTCCTACAGCTATTATATTCTAAAAGGAAGAGCCCTCTCTTTTTTTTTCAAAATCTCATCCCTCATTTCGATTCAATATAGCGCTCATCTCTGGCAATGCTTAGATAATGTCTTTAAGCTATTAAATATGCTCTCTTATTCTTATCTAAGAGTAGCATATTTAAAGACTTTATAGAACTCATATTTCACACTACATATTTTTTAATTTTTGTGGCCCCATATCTGTTATTTACAATGCATCTTATTTTCATGTCCCCAAATATTTTATTTTTTGCTTCCTCTTAGTTTGTGGCTCCATATTTTTTGGCCCACTAAGATTCGAAACATGTTTTAAAATTTAGCTAACATATACCGCAAATCTCTATTATCTCTAACCAGATCCGAATGTTATAGAACAACTACGAGTGTGAGTTTTTTTAATCACATTGTGTCTTGGCACACCACCCACGATGTGGCTCTCGGTGTCCTCCACGTCACCCTTGGTGCTGTTGACAACGTATCTCCATCTCTTCAGCACTGGGTGATACCTGGATCCAACGCTCTTTATCAATGATGCTCCATATATACTCCTCACTTGGTAGAAGAATAACATAAATACTCTACTATTCTCAAGGTATCTTGTTCATAGCTATCATTGCTTGATTCATCATAAGTTTAGAAATTTTTTTCTTTAACTTGTTCTGTATAGAATATTCTTCAGAGGACATAGCATCTTTAATTCTTGTAGAGTGCTCACCTCTGTGGCCTCTTCCGAGCTCACATCTCGAAAGAAAAACTAGATATCTTAAGGTATAATTTTTTTTTGTTTATTTATTTTATAAAATACTTTGGATCCTTTAATCTTCTCTACGCAAGTAGCGTCTTAGATTTCTTAGCATCCTCGGATCCTCATGTCTACTTTGTTTGACTCCGCCTAGTTCAAACTAGTGACTCATTTTAAGGAAGGAAGGACACAATTTTTATTTTTTATTTTTTTTGTAGACTGTTCCACGGGCATCTTCTTCTTCCTCAACGTATCTTCTACTCCGATCAACCTGTTCATTTTTTTGAGCACATATATTTTATCATAAGCCATAATGCATTGTTTAAGAAAAGTTTAAATTCCTCCTTACTATTTTTTTTATAGGTTATTAGAAACTTCGATTTCGAAGTATATGTAGACACAAAAACAACACCAATCCGATTAAGTGACTACAAACACTGATCACATTGACATACACAGCTTTCAAGGCAGCCCTCAGAGGTCAAACAGTGGTCCTAGCCACTTACACAGTAGTTTGGAAGGTCAAAAAGTGAACAAAGCAAAGCTGGTCATTTTAACAAGCCTTAATCAAAATCAAGCCTTAATCAAAATCAAACCTTAATCAAAAGCAGGCCTTGAGCAAAAGAAAGCCTTAGGCAAGAAATTGTTTTTAAAACATTTAAATGCTGCAAACGTTGCCTGTCGTGATATCGCGACGGTTGCGACGTCGCAACAGTCGCAAGGTTGCGCTGTCACAATATCACAACGGTCGCGACAGTCGTGAGGTCGCGTTGTCGTGATATCACGACGGTCATGATGTTGTGCTGTCGTGATATCATGATGGTCACAAGGTCGCACTATCACGATATCGCGACAATCACGAGGTCACGCTGTCGCGAGGTCGCACTGTCACGATATCGTGATAGTCACGATATCATGACAGCACGACGTCGCGTTGTCATGATATCATTACTATCGCGATATCACGACTGTCACGATATCGCGACAGCTCCCACCATATGCCCTGCTTTCTCCTTAGTGTCGCGATATCGCGACGTCGCGATATCATGACAGACTCCTGCCTTCGTGCCTGGCGGACGTGAATAAATAAAAGCAAATTTTAATACGCAAGCAAACATTTAAAACACGCAGGCAAACATTTAAAACATTAAAAGCAAACATTTAAAACATTAAAAGCAAACATTAAAACATCAAAGCGGACATTAAAATGAGTGGCAGCTCTTACAGTCAATTATGGCCGCCTACTGTGCATGCACGCGTAGGTGGGCAGATTGACAGTTAGCAGACTGTCACGAGGGCAGTCATGTAAGCCCAAGTCAGGGAGGAATCTCCTCCCTCTTGGGAAGGCATGGCCACCACGTGGCATCTCCACGTACCCTTCCAAAGAGACCCCATGGGTCTATAAAACGATGGATTTTCCCACCCAAGAAGGGAGGGGAACAAGCATTTTTTTAACGTAACCAAGTGCTGTCCATTTGAAGACCCGATTGCATTCCATTTGGATTCATTTCTAGACCTTAAATCCTGACATTGGATTACATTAATCCACCAATTCGATGACAACTCATTTTCTGAGATTTTGGGCCCATTCCTAGTGGATTGGCACCGAAATCAAATTCCCACGGTGGGCAGCCCGCTCGGGTGCCCCGCAAGCTCTAGTTTCATATTAAATTATTCTGTCATCACGTATTCTTTTTATCACGTCGTATGCTGTTTAAAATAGTGTATGTTTCATGTTCAAAAATATATTACTGCTAACAGTGTTCGAATATATTCACCGTAAGACAGTCATTGAATATATCATGTTTTTGTAGATGTTTGGTTCTCTGTCAGAATAACAAGTTGCAGCGATTAGTTTGTCGTATATATGTAACAATTAGTTGCAGGCAACAACTTGTTGGTGATGCTTGACAACAGAGAATAGTTATTATAAATACCTCTTGCATTGCATTTTAGCTTGTTTAAATAGTTAGCGGATCTATCTTGGATTGTGCTTTAAACATCTTACAACTGCATTACATTTTTGATTGCATGTTATCCTGCATTACGTTCTGTCATATTTTTGCAGGTGCTACTAATGCTTTTCTCGTGTCTTTGAATGTAGGATAAGCAACTGAATGCAGGATAAGTAGCAGCCAGCAAAGACTCATTAACATCAATGACAAAAATACGTTGGCCTGCCCACTTTGCATGTGGGCATGCGAAAAGAAGATTACTAAGCATGATTGTAACTGAGAATGTGTAACTGAAGAGACGTATTGTAACAGAGTTTGAATCATATTAATAAAAAGGGTTGTGCTCCTACTTTTAATTTGATTATATCTGTGTCATTTCATGCATCAATCTGGTTCTGCTTTCATTGCATCTTAGTATTTCTTTCTTCCGGAATCTCATGCTTTCAGTGGCGATCACGGTGGGACCATTCCCTGATTTTTAAATCATAGAAACTAATCAGATTTGTTGTGTTTTGTGCTTAACAGGTACCCTTTTTTTTTTTAAGCCGAAGGTCAGAAACAGCAAGTCCGGGCAAAAAAGAAGTAACAGTTTCTAACTATCCCTGTCATTTTCTGCTGTGATATTTCTTTTTATTTTATTTGTTTATTTTTTTTACTTTCATTTTTTTTAAATTATTAAATAAAGGTAGAGAAAGTTTTCGTCAATTTTCTTGCTTTATTTATTTATTTAATTGTTAAAAAAAAAAAAAATTCGTCAAATTTATATTTGCTGTTTTCCAGTTTGTAGTGTTTTTATGGCTTAGGGAAAGTTTCTTTTCTTTGCTGTCTGTTTCATTTTTTTTAAACAAAAAGAACCACACACACATCACATGGTAAATTAAACCAAGGAGCTGGTCGTAAAACCCCAGCCCTTGAGTAAGACCAACGGTGGGTTCATCACCACCTTGGCTTAGCTTTGCATCCATTTCCTCGATTGTCACTGTTGTTAGGCGTAAATCCTGATGAAAGCTGACCGAGTGTTGTTGGGGTGATTCCCATGCACGTGAGGATAAGTCTTCTATGGTAGGTGTCATTAACAGGACAATCCCCCTTCCGTACCGCCTATGTTCCACATACCATCTGCTCTCACGTACCTATAGTTTCCCTCTCGTAAGGGCGGGTATGTAGAGAGGCTGGTATATCGGTCTGGCAATGGTATATTGAAGGAGCGACCATTTATGGGAGTCATATGAGCCAACATTATGCATTTAAACGTTCTTCAAAACTTGCAAAAACAAAACAAAACATCAAAATGCACTAAACCAGTTTAGGACACACTATCAATCCTTAAAAGAGATAATCATTGTTTGTGTATGCATGTGTTCATTTATTCTTAGTGTAAACAAAAAGAAAAATCATCATAAAACGAGATAAAAATCTGCTTAGATAGTAGAGAAGCACCACAATGGTGTACACCCGTAGCCCAGCCCAATCGAGGGCAGACGCTGTGAAAGGTACACAAAGAGAGGGCGTGGTCACCTTTGCTTTAGCCCTGAGGATTTGGCCATACCGCCTTGGCGGTTTGGCCTACAAGAGAGTCCACATCAGGCCACATCAAAAAGGAATTATTGGGACCCTCCTCATTGGAGTATACCTATTCAACATAGCCCCTTTCGGGAATATGCTTTACATGTAGATCTCAATGTAAGTAGACAACCGCCTCTTGAGGCTAGATCTGAGTGGCCATAGCGTGATGAAGCGCTAGAGAGGCATAGTGTCCATGAAGAGAGATAGCGTGAATACACTACCTCTTCTTTGCCTCCCATTAGAATAGAAAGACAAAATCCAGAGTGCAGGGCTCTTCACACAGGGCAAGCTCACTCCGCTCGCCCCTTTCACACCCATGAAAGGGAGTACGAGGAAGATCATCGCATTCCTCGAGAACAACATACAGTGTGGGAACCTTGCATTTTTGCACCTGCTAGATATCATGGTCACCCATCGATGCCAGAGCCTCAAGTACATGTCATCTACCTCGACAGAGGGAAGCGACCCATTGAAATTTTAGATCATCAAGATCGAGGCAAACACATAGGAGAAACATTTAAGCCTCCTGAGAAAAAAAGGGCAAACCAAGTTGACCCGACAGTCCCTAGACATGCCGCCCACCAAGCCTGAATCTCGTAGCTTGAGCAAGGTCATCAGGAGTTAGAGTACTTATACCACCTGAATAAAGAGCGCATGTAGCGTGAAGCGAATTAGTTGCGCTATAAACTACCTAAGAGGGTGCCAACCCATCGCACCCAAAGAGCAAAAAAATATGAGAGCCAAAATCCTTTGGTGGAGGACAGGTCTCCGCGACCTTGTCAAGCTTTGCCTCCGAGACCTTATAGACCTGAGAGGGAGGCCACTCCCCAAAACAATGATGGGTACCGTTAGTGGGGACTCAATCAGGGTCATAGGTCTCGCCTAGAGACTCCTCAAGAACTTTATGAGGAGTATGAACAAAAAATAGAACAGGCCAAAATGCCCCATCAAGGCGAGAGGGCTGCCACTCGGCCACCCCCCTATAGGCCTTCAGTCTCCCATAACTCACAACGGGAGCAAACAAAAGAGGAAGAAATAAAATCTTCCAATGCATACAAAGCGCTATTAGAGCGTTTGGAGTCTGTGGAGACAAAAGCTTTTGGGCATCAAAAACCCACATTACGTCAACTCTATAGTCATCCAGTGCATCCCTCAGTGCCCACACCTCTTTACCCTAAACATTTCAAGTTGCCTCAATTGGCAGTCTTTAAAGGTGAAGAGGATGCACAAGAACATGTCACAAGGTTCCTAAGTCAATGCTTTGGCATCCAAGATAATGATGCATTGTTGCTTAGAACTTTCATAACCACATTCACGGGCCCTGGCTCGGATTGGTTCACACAATTACCCAAACACAGCATAAACAACCTAGATCAATTAGTAGATGCATTTCTTGAATGCTTTGCCTTCAATAAAAAGAAGAAGGCATCACTGAGTGATCTGGCCAGCCTCAAGCAATATGAGGAAGAAATAATGGCAGCATACGGGAATAGATGGAGGGCTTTGATTTCTAAACTACCCTACCATCCCCCTATGTCTAATCTCACACAGATGTTTACATGGAGTTGCTTAAAATAAATCTCTGGGCTATTGCTGCTGCAACAATACGATAGTTTAGAAGAAGCTTTGGCACAAGCCAGAGTTATAGAAGAGATTAAAATAGGCAAAGGCGCAATCGCCAAGCCTAAAAAGAAAGAGTGGAATAAAACCACTAAGACCGGGACAACACAATCACAACCCACTGTGGTTAACCAAGTTGCGATAAATGTTCCCAAGCCTGTGCAAGAAATGTAGCCCCAAAAGGCTAATTACCAGGAAGTGCCTCCTAGTTATGAAAGAGATAATAAGAAACAGGAGTAGAATCAGCAGTGTTGCCCTAGGTGACAATTCACCCCTTACACGGAGTCCAGGGACTCCCTATTTGACCGCTTATCAGCGGAAAATTTAGTCACCCTACTAGAAATCTAAACTGTAGACCCTAACGCCCCCAAGCCTAAGGGATATAGAGAGGAATTATATTGTAGATTCCATAGGCGTAGGGGACATGACTTAAATGGATGCTAGAAATTCAAAGGATTAATCCAAGATTTGATCGACAATAAAACATTGGCATTGGACAACCCCATAGCGCCAAATAATCAACAAACGGGGGTATTCAAGGACCCTTTGCCTGCCCATGAGGCACAAGAAAAACCTCTCCAGGTTAACGAGGTGCGACAAAATCTTCCCATGCAAGGATTTGTGGGAATGATCAGCATAGTGACCAGGAACAAAAAGTCCCCAGCAGTTGCCCTCAAGGTAGCTACGAGGGAAGTTCCAACTGTAGACACAAAAACAGCACCAATCCGATTATGTGACTGCAAACACTGATCGCTTTGACAAACACAACCCCCAGGGCAGCCCTCAGAGGTCAAACAATGGTCTTAACCACTTTCAAAGCAATTTTGTGAGGTCAAGAAGCAATTTGGCACACTTGGACACTTTGCCCAGTATTCGTCTCACCCAGGGACGAATTCAAAATGTAATCCGTCCCACCCCAAGATGAATTCTGAATCCGTCCCTGGGTGGGACGAATTCTAAGATTAACGGGAAAAAAGACAAATGGTGCCAAGTGGCAGCCCAGAACAGTCAGTTAATGACTCCTGCCTTGCACGCGTGTGTAGGTGGACAGAGGGGCCGTTAGAGGACTGTCACAAAAGGCATTTATCAAATCTCAAGTCAATGGAGGACTCCCCTCCCTCATGGGAAGACAAGACTGCCACATGGCGCCTATGGCCAACACATGGCATTTGTGTTTCCCTCCAAAAGAGACCCCATGGGTCTATAAAAGGTGGGACTTTTCTCACCCAAAATAGACAAAGGAAGGAGTTTTCAAGCAACGAAGTGCTACCGAGTTGAAGACCCACTTGCATCCCTTTTGGTTCACCTTCCCACATCCACCAATCTCTTTTGCAAGGGAGGTTGTTGGGTGGCCTTTGGAAGCTCGAACATGACCCAAATCCAATGCATGGACACCTGAACCAACCAATTTGTTGACCCCCCAATCCTAAGAGGTTTTGGGCCCATCCCTAGTGGATTGGCTCCAAAATCAAGTGCCAATGGTGGGAGGCCCATTTGGGCACCCCCGCACTTCCCAAGTCCTATTTTTATTTTTTGAGCATCTTAGATTACTTTTTAGATTGCATTTTGTGTTATTAGGTTTGAGTAATCCATAGCTACAATTTTGTAACTTTTGGTCAGATTCTAGTATGTTTTGTATTGCTTTGTTGTTTCGCTGACTTGCAGGTGTCGAGGTCAAATTCCCGAGGGTGGAGGCCAAATTGGGAGAATCCGACCATCTGGGTCGTCCCAAAATGGCCCCAATTACATAATCCCCCTGTTTGTAGGCGTTTTGCGAGTCTCGGGATCCGACATTGGAGCGAGCGACGAGTCGGTTTCCTCAACACGAAGAATTCGTCCCACCCAGGGACGAATTGCAGTCGAAATTCATCCTGCCCAAGGACGAATTCCAGTTGAAGGTAGATTGGCCAGCTGTCTCAGTGGCAGTGGCCTTCTGGTAACTTTTCTTATCTTTTGTCAAGTTTTGAAGCCATTTGGACTCACTGTAATCACTGTTTCAGGCAAATGTTTACATGCATATTTCGCTAGTTTTAGAGAACAAACACCTTTCATTTGCAGCAGGTGCTACTGACATCTTGGTTGTTTATTTGTTCGTAGGAGAAGCAGCAGAGGTGAAGAACTCATCGACATCAGTGGAGACATCATCTTGGCCCGCCCATTGCAATCGTGGGCACGCGAAAAGAGGAATCATTCAGTGATTGTAATCAAACTCTATTTGCGCTCCTAGCCCCTGAAAAGGGAGGAGACATCATTGTAACAGAGATCAAGGGATATTAATGAAAGGGCTGTGTTTTCTCTATTTGCTTGTGTCTCTTCCAATGTGTTTCTTTTCCATTTCATGCAATTTACATTTCTAGGACTTAAGCGTACTTGATTTTGAATGCAATCGCACTTAGTGTTTCCTTTGCCCGAAATCTCGTGCTTTCAGTGGCGATCACGGTGGGACTCGTTCCCTGGTTTTTAAAATCATAGAAACTGATCAAAGTTTTGTGTTTGTGCTTGACAGGTACATTTTTTTGTTGCGGATCGCTATTCGTCTCTGACAGGGACGAATTCTTTTCTGCAATTCGTCTGACCCTGGGACGAATTCAAATTCGTCTCTGGTAGGGACGAATTCTGTTCTGCAATTCGTCTCCCTGAGGGACGAATTCCTGTCTCGGATTTTTAGAGCAAAAATTCAGAAGCAACTGGAGAAGGCAGAGAAGAGGTAGGGATTTTTATCATCTCTGTTAAATTTTATGTTTATGTTTCTGTTTCTTTAATTGTTTTCATTTAATCCTGCATTGCATTAGGAAAAGTCATGTATGCTAGTTTCATTTTTGTTGAATAAAATGAATCCCACACACATCACGAAACAACTTTAAACCAAGGAGCTGGTCGTAAGACCCCAACCCTTGATCAAGACCATTGGTGGATTTCATCACCACCTTGGCTTGATTTGCATCCATTTCCCGATTGTCAACTGTTGTTAGGCGTAAATCCTGACAAAGACAGACCGAGCATAGCTAGGGTGATTCCCATGCGCGCGAGGATAAGTTTTCTATGGTAGGTGCCATTAACAGGACAATCCCCCTTCTGTACCGCCTACGTACCACGTACCTTCTGCTCTCATGTACCTATAGTCTCCCTCTCGTAAGGGCGGGTATATAGAGAGGTTGGTATATCGGCCTGGTTGGTATATTGAAGGGGCGACCTTTTTGGAGTTATAAGAGCCTACATGATGCATTTAAACGTTCTACAAAACCTACAAAAACAAAACAAAACATCAAAATGCACTAAACCAGTTTAGGACACACCAAGAATCCTTAAAAGAGATAATCACGATTTTGTGAATGTGTGTGTTTAATTCTATTTAGTGTAGACAAAAAAAAATAAAATCATAAACGAGATAAAAACTTATTTAGATAGCATAGAAGCACCGCAATGGTGTACACCCGCAGTCAAGCCCAATCAAGGGTAGAAGCTCCGGAAGGTACACAAAAAGCAGGCACAAGTTGCCTTCACTTCAGTCCTGAGGATTTGGTCATACCGCCTTATAGGTCTAACCTACAAAAGAATCCAATTCAGAATCCTCGGTGGGGTATGCCCATTCAAAAAAACCCCTTTCGGGAAGATGCCTTACATGTAGACCTTGACATAAATAGAGAATCACCTCTTGAAGTTAGGCATGAGTGGCCACCGTGCGATGAAGCGTTAAACGGGCACACCGTCCATTTGGAGGGGCAACGTGGATATGGCATCCCTTCTTTACCTATCATCAGAACAGAGAGACCAAATCCGGAGCGCAGGGCTCCTTACATAGGGCGACCTAACTCCGCCCACCCCATTTACACCCGTGAAAGGGAGTATGAGGAAAACCATCGCATTCCTCAAGGGCAACAAACAATGCGGGAACCTTGCATTTCCACACCAGCAGGATATCATGATCACCCCTTGAGGCCAGAACCTCGAGCACATATCGCCTACCTCGACAGAGGGAAGCGACCCCTTGAGATTTTAGAGCATCAAAACCAAGGTAAACCCATAGGAGGAACATTTGAACCCTCTGAACAAAATAGGGTAGATCAAATTGACCCGACTGTCGCCAGATATACCACCCGTCAAGCCCAAATCATGCGGCTTAAACAAAGTCAGCAAGAGATAGAGTATCAATACCGCTTGGATAAAGAACGCATGCAATGTGAAGCGGATGAGTTACGCTATGAAATACCTGAGAAGGGGCCAACCCCTCGCATCCAAAGAGCTGAACAATATGAGAGGCATAATCCGTTGGTGTAGGACAGGTCTCCACGACCTCGTCAAGCTCTGCCCCCAAGACCTCATAGATTCGAGAGGGAGGCAACTCCCCAAAATAATGATGGGTACCTTCAGCAAGAGCTTGATCAGGGTCACAGGTTTCGCCTAGAGACTCCTCAAGAATTTTATGAGGAGTATGAACCAGAAGAGGAATATATTGAAACTCCCCATCAAGGTAGGAAGGATGCCATTCAGCCACCCCTCCATAGGCCTCCAATTTACCAAAAATTGCAATAAGAACGAACAAGAGAGGAAGAAATAAAATCTTCCGATGCATACCAAGCGCTATTGGAGCGTTTGGAGTCTGTAGAGACAAAAGCTGCTGGGCATCAAAAATCCACATTACATCTACTCCGCAATAATTCGGTGCATCCCTCAGTGCCTACACCTCTTTACCCCGAACACTTCAAGTTGCCTCAATTGGCAGTTTTTAAATGTGAAGAGGACGCACAGGAACACGTTACACGATTTCTAAGCCAATGCTTCGACATCCAAGATAATGACGCATTATTGCTTAGAACATTCATAACCACATTCACAGGCCCTGCCTCGGATTGGTTCACACAACTACCCAAACATAGCATAAGCAGCTTAGATCAGCTAGTAGATGCGTTTCTTGAATGTTTCGCCTTCAACACAAGGAAGAAGGCATCACTTAGTGATCTTGCTAGCCTTAAACAATTTGAGGAGGAAACAATGGCAGCGTACGGGAACCGATGGAGAGCTTTGCTTTCTAAGTTACCCTACCGTCCTCCCATGTCGGACCTCACACAAATGTTCGCAAAAAGTTGCTTAAAATCAATCTCTGGTCTATTGTTACTACGACAATACGACAGCTTAGAAGAAGCTTTGGCGCAAGCCAGAGTCATAGAAGAGATTAATATAGGCGAAGGCACAATTGCCAAGCCTAAGAAGAAAGAGTGGAATAAAACCACTAAAACTGGGACAACGCAACCACAACACGCTGCAATCAACCAAGTTGCGATAAATGTTCCCGCGCCTGTGCAAGAAATGCAGCCTCAAAAGGCTAACTACCAGGAAGTGCCTCTTGCTTATGAAAGAGATAACAGAAGACAGGAGCAGTATCAGCAGCGTCGCCCTAGGCGACAATTCACCCCGTATGCGGAGTCTAGGGACTCCTTATTTGACCGCTTATCGATGGCAAATTTAGTTACTCTGCCAGAAATCCAAAATTTTGACCCTAACATTCCCAAGCCTAGGGGGTATAGGGAGGAATTGTATTGCAGATTCCATAGGCGCAGAGGACATGACCTAAATGGGTGCTGGAAATTCAAAGAACTAGTCCAGGATTTGATCGATAACCGAACATTGGTCGTGGAAAACCCCATCGCACCAAACAACCAACAAATGGGGGTATTCAAGGACCCCTTGCCTGCCCACGAGGCATAGACAAAACCGCTCCAGATTAATGAGGTGCGACAAGATCTTCCCGCGCAAGGATTTGTGGGAATGATTAGCATTGTAACAAGGAACAAAAGATACCCAACAGTTGCCCCCGAGGTAGCTACGAGGGAAGTTTCGTCGACATCGCAGCCTCAACAACGCCCAACGCAGTTACCTTCGCCTAGACCTGAGGTCACGATACGAACCAAACTCACGTAGAGTTTGCGGACCACGTTGGCTAGGCTGTCCATCTACGAGCTTATTCAACAATCAGCTCCCCATAGAGAAGCTCTTATGGACATTTTAAAATCCATTGAAGTACAACCCCATGAAGCAAATTCTTTCAACACCTTCGTGGGACATGTGAAACAATGTACGGAGCCTGTCATCACATTCAGAGAAGATGAGGTCAAAACGATATCAAATGACATGTCGGATCCACCCCTACACGTTATCGCGTGGGTCAACGGGATCCCGTACAAGAGAGTGCTGATAGATACTGGCTCGTCCAGTAACATTATAACCACTGCAGCGTTGAAACATTTAAAACTACCAGCCTCTCACATCACCGCTTCCACGTACACACTGCGAGCTTTTAACGATGCAATTTGCTCGACAGTCGGCACGGTTTTTCTGCCTATACAGGTAGGAAAAAAGTCAATACCCACACTGTGCCATGTGCTGGAAGGCGAAATGGCTTATAATATACTGCTAGGGCGGCCTTGGATCGGGGACATGAAGTGTGTCCCCTCGATCGCACACCAGTGCTTGAAGTATGCCTATGAAGGGCAAATACATGTAATCCCAATGGACTTAGAGCCCTTCAAGTATTACAATGCGGTACAATTCATACCTCAATCGACCCTCCCATCAACGCATTTGGATTTTCAATTAAATCCATCTAAACGAGGTCCAATACCGCGAGCACCATCGGTGGCCAATAAGGCAAAATCCCAGCCAGGTGAGACTGCATCACCTACTCCTTCATCATCAATGCCACCTATCATGGCCCAACAGAAGGACAAGGGAAAACAAATCATGGAAGAGGTTAAGCCTCTAGAAGAAGGGTTGCCCATAATTTCAACGATATCAACAGAGGAAACACCCAACATAACACAAACCAAGACTCCTAAACAACCAAACATGGAATGGACTCAGGAAGGACTATTGTTTCCTCCTACCCAATCATCAACAATCACTGTTGAGATAGCCAGTACGGGCCTGGGGGAGTACTTAGCGCAAAATGTTGTGGCAACCCCCACACTGGAGTCAGTACAAGACATGGGAAGACCTCGCCTTCCCATTGGAACAATCGTTGCCCTAAAATATCTCGAACAATGCAATTGGCATGGGTATGGGCTAGGAAGATATGAGCAAGGGATGTAGATCCTTTGCCAACCAAGATATCATATGCCATATGACAAGTCAGGGGTAGAGTTCAACCATCCCCTGCCATTAGACATCTTGGTTGAAAATATGCAAGGCCTAGAAATAGGCAACAAGGGGGGATTGGCACAAGACTCGTACGCCAATCCAAACACAGAATACACATTAGGGGATTATCTCCCATGGTCTACAAACACCCCTGGAAATAGCAATAATCCCTCTCCTTTGCTAGAGAGAGGTGAAAGTTCAGAGAGCAGTCCTCAAAGAGAACAACAACGGCTTCCAGACATTTTTTTGAAACTGTTCCCCTTAGAGGTTCCAAATGAAATAACACAGTCTCAAAAGAATCAGGTCCCTCCACTAAGAGTGGAACAACCGCAATGGGACCAGATTAATTCACTGGAACAGGAAGAGTCCTCAATGTCACAAGCAACAGATGCTGAAGAGGATGAACAACTTTGGATCTATGAAAGCGATTCAGAAGACGAAACTGAAATGGACTATCTCAGACATGCGCGACGACATCACCGCACTCTAACTCATGAATATCTAATGGGAAAAATGGGTATATGGTTAGGACATGAATGGCACGTAGACCCAGCGAGGTGGGACCAAGTGTTAGGCCTATGGCTCCAAATTCAAGATGAGCATCGTCCACCTCGAGATCCCATCATGACAGTAGTGCCAAGGGAAGACCCCGCCTTCCTTTTCACACATAGAGATGAATTTGCACCTAGAGAGGATCCATTCATGCCTGTTCCCATAGAGCCAGATCCAGAGTATAGGGAACATCTAAAAGAATCAAGTCATCACACCCGTGGTTCTGGAGACCAAATTCATTCCATCCACATGATATCCATTGATTTGACCACACCCATCCACAATCCGACCAATCCATCACGGTCATTGCATCTAGACATGGATGCCATCGACTAGGATCGCGTCAATTCACCATTGTCACCATCAGAGTACTGGCCTTTCGGTGAAATGCTTCATTTCACCCCAAGGACAACTCAGGATATTTTTCAAGCTGAAGAGGGACCCGAGGTTCCAAACGTAGATCTTAACTCATCTGATGATATCCATTTAATCCCAACTCCACATCAGTTGGAGGACGGATCTCACATGTCAGTTGAAGAGACAACTGACATAGACATCGGCACAGATCCAATGAATCCACGGATTCTCAAGCTGGGGGTAAGCCTTTCCCCCGAGGAGCAAGCCGATTACATTGCCCTTCTTAAAGAAAAGAAGGAGGTTTTTGCATGGTCGTACAAAGATATGCCAGGACTAGACCCGCAGCTAGTCATGCACAATTTAACGCTTGATCCGAAAATCAAGCCTGTAAAGCAAAAACTAAGAAAGATGCACCCAACAGTAGCCTTGATGGTCAAAGATGAATTGCAAAAGCTGTTGGATGCACAATTTGTCATCTGCGTGGATTATCCGCCATGGTTGTCCAACATGGTTCCCGTCAAGAAGCCCGACGGGAGGATTCGCATATGCACAGACTTTCAAGACCTAAACAAAGCGAGTCCTAAAGATGATTTCCCCTTGCCAAGCATCGACGCATTGGTAGACGCTACAGTAGGTCACGAAATGCTCTCCCTAATGTACGGTTTCTCAGGATACAATCAAATTCATATCAATCCTGAAGACCAACTCAAAACGACATTCACAACGCCTTGGGGGACATTTTGTTATAAGTTCATGCCTTTTGGCCTTAAAAACGCTGGCGCTACATACCAACGTGCTATGACTTATATCTTCCACGATTACATGCACAAAACTTTGGAAGATTACATGGATGATTTGTTAGCCAAGTCTCTCTTGCGCTCAAATCATCTCGGTGACTTAAGCAAGATTCTCGATCGCCTCATAGAGCATAAGGTCAGACTGAATCCCAAGAAGTGCGTGTTCGACATCACATCCGGAAAACTCTTGGGTTTTATAGTCTCCAAGAGAGGCATCGAAGTGGACCCAAACAAAGTCAAGGCAATCCTTGAAATGGCTCCCCCAACCACTATCAAGCAGCTCAGAAGTCTGCAAGGAAAGGTTGCGTCGATTAAACGCTTCATAGCACAATTATCTGACAAATGTCGACCAATGAACAAATTATTGCACAAGGGGGTCACATTTCATTGGGATGACGAGTGCCGATCGACCTTTGACGAAATCAAACAATACTTGGCTTCACCACCAGTATTGGCACCGCCTAGACCAGGTGTGTCGTTATACTTATACATCTCAGCTACTGAGGTGGCACTGGGCGCAATGCTAGCCCAGAAGAATGAACTTCACAAAGAACAGGCTACTTATTATCTTAGCCGCACCCCGGTCGATTACGAACTTAACTATGCATACGTTGAAAAACTACGCTGGCAGTGGTGTTTGCTACCAAAAGGCTACGCCACTACATGCTGAGCAACACTACGTATGTTGTGTCTAAGGAGAATCCATTGCGATACATGATGAGTCGTACTTATCATAGTAGTCGCACGGCGAAATGGATCATGTTGTTGATAGAATTTGACATTGAGTTTATTGGGCAAAAATCTATAAAAGGACAAGTCATAGCCGATCAACTAGCAGAGGCTCCTCTTGAAGATGATCAGCCTCTAGTCATAGAACTACCCGATGATGAGGTCTTCCATGTCTCAGAATCACCAGATTCTGAAGAGCCTGAGTCTCAGGCCGACATAACCTTATTTTTTGATGGTTCTAAATGCGAGCAAGGTGGTGGCGCAGGAATTATATTCTTCACACCGCGAGGCGCTCCAATGCCCCTGTCATTTAAATTAAACTTCCAGTGCACCAACAACAATGTAGAATATGAAGCCTTGCTCCTAGGTCTTCAGACAACAATCGCCATGAACATCAAAAGACTGAACATCTTTGGTGATTCACTGTTAATCGTCAATCAAGTCAAAGGGGTATATCAATGCAAATGCCCAGTCCTAAAAGCCTATAAAGCCCTCATGGATAAATTCCTGGAAAAACTTGAGTGGTATGACATCGAGGCACTCCCTCGATCATCGAATCGTTTTGCGGACACAATGGCCTCCTTAGGGTCACTAATCCCACAAGACCTTTCCGGTGATATAACAACCATTCAGGTCAAAACCTTATCGCAACCCGCGATGGAGCACGCAAGCTCAGACTTGATGCCAGGAATCCACATGATCCAGATCGAACCATCTTCGGATAAGTTCTTTCGAATCCGAGACTATTTGAAACATGCCAACTGGGGTCTTTGTTCTCCCCCACTCCCATTAATAGCAACACAACGCTATTCTTACAAGTTCTATCCCAATCAACATTTGTTAGGGAAGAACTCCAAAAGGGATTGGCTGTTCAAACTGTCGAGGTATCCGATCAACAGGACTGGTATTTACCCATAAGAGACTACCTCAAGTTAGGTAATCTACCCTTTGGATTGACGCAAGCCACAAAATGAACATTCAAACAGAAAGCGACAAAATATGTCTTGATAGGAGACATTTTGTATCGTCGCAGCTACGACGGAATTCTTCTTCGTTGCTTGGACCAGCAAGAGTCCACTTGGGCAGTCACCCAAGCGCATGACGGTACATGTGGCGGCCACTTCAGTGGTATGGCCATTGCAAAGCGCATTCTTCGCATGGGCTATTATTGGCCATCTTTAGAGCGAGATTGCTGCGCGTATGTCAAGAGGTGCGTAAAATGTCAACATCATGCCAATTTAATGCATGCACCTTCCCAAGCCCTACAGATAGTCCAGTCTGCTTGGCCATTTTTGCAGTGGGGCCTCGATCTAATCGGAAATATCTCCCCTGCATCGTCAGGCCGTCACACGTTTATCATAACGGCCACAAAATATTTTACCAAATGGGTGGAAGCAATTCCGTTAACCTCTACGACAGGACCCCGCATTGCGGAGTTCATTTTGCATTACATCATATGTCATTTTGGTATTCCATCCAAAATAATCTCGGAAAATGGGCCATCATTCAAGAACAAAGACGTGCGTGCTTTAACCACAAAGTACAAAATTCAGCACAGCTTTTCAACACCCTATTATCCGCAAGCAAATGGGCAAGTAGAGGCGTCAAACAAAATGCTAGTCGCCATCCTTAAAAAGACCATCACAGACAGTCATAAGGATTGGCACATACAAATCCCACTTGCCCTTTGGGCTTATCGCACTAGCATTCGGACGCCCACTGGGGCAACTCCATTTTCACTAGTGTATGGCTCAGAGGTAGTAATGCCTCTCGAGTTGGAAATTCCTTCCCTCCGCATATCAATGCAAGAATTCATCGATGATGACACTGCATGGCAGGCCCGGTTAGACCAACTTACGTTGCTTGACGAAAGACGCGTTAATGCTCTCGAGCACTTACGTATCTATCAAGAGCGGCTTAAGAGAGCTTACAACATGAAAGTTCACCTAAGAGACTTTCGGGTTGGTGATTTGGTTCTGAAGGAAAACCAACAAAACTCTAATTTGCCGTCCCATATGAGAGACAAATTCACGGCAAATTGGCTAGGTCCTTATGTCATTGATAGCAAAATAGGACCGGGAACGTACAGGCTAGCTTCTCTTGACGGTATCAAGGAAACAGAACCCTTGAATATCAGTCATTTGCGACCATTTCATATCTAAGAAAGCCATATACCAAAAAAAAAAAAAAAAAGCTCCAAGGATTATCGCAATCTCTTGGTCAATCCAAAAAGCTCCAAGGATTATCGCAATCTCTTGGTCAACCTAAAAGCTCCAAGGATTATCGCAATCTCTTGGTCAATCCAAAAAGCTCCAAGGATTATCGCAATCTCTTGGTCAATCCAAAAAGCTCCAAGGATTATCGCAATCTCTTGGTCAACCTAAAAGCTCCAAGGATTATCGCAATCTCTTGGTCAATACAAAAAGCTCCAAGGATTATCGCAATCTCTTGGTCACCAAAAAGCTCCAAGGATTATCGCAATCTCTTGGTCAATACAAAAAGCTCCAAGGATTATCGCAATCTCTTGGTCAACCCAAAAAGCTCCAACGATTATCGCAATCGTTTGGTCAAAAAAAAAAAATCAAGAAATTCAACAAAAACAAAACAACAAAAATCATCAAAAACAACAAAGATTTGCATCTCAATTCTAGGCATACTCGAATTCATCAAAAACAACAAAAAACACCAAGCATAACTTTTACCACACTACAGTCAGTGGTCTGGGAATGTACCAAGAGTTTCAGTGATTCGGTCATCATTTTCCTCTTTAGCCATGTAGTGTACCAAGTCGAACAGATTTTACGAAGGTAGAGTCATACTTGAAATACACCTTGTTACGTAACATCCCAACACAAATCAAAACACTAAAATTCCCAAATTGTGTGAACGAAAGACGAAACCTGCAAAATAATCTAGGTCACCACAAGCGAAACGGTTATCTTGCTCATCCCCCTGTGCGAATGACCCCTAGAATGCTGAGAGTTGGCAAAAGGACAAGCATCCTCCCTACCCAATTCCCTAAGAATCCCTAAAGTTCTCAACAGTTGCAAAACACAAAAATTTGCAAAATGTCAAAACTCCAAATTTGACAAACTATAGTGCACACATCAAAAGGCACAAACAACAGTGATTTTCATCACTCCATATCCCCAATCCCTTGCTCAAAAGAAAAAACAAATCAAAATAAACAGTGATCTCATCACTACAATGAGCAAGTATCCCAATACAATTGAAGAAAAGAAGGGAGTTGACCTTGAATCCCTGGAACTCTCAGCATTCTATAGGTCATAAGGCAAGCTTCAGTACCAATTTGGTTGATAGCCTATCGGTAACAGAAGTAAACCTCCCGCATGACGATATATCTATCACATTAACTTGCGTACAGATCAATGTTTGCATGTGGATGAGCTAGCTTATGGCATCCTGGATTACATCGCAGATTAATCTTAGTACATACAACAAAGGAATTCGTGGAGCTAATTAGGTGATCCTCAGTACAGGTTCGGTTGAAAGCCCATCTGGCACTGGCGGTATCCTAACAAATACCACTAAATGAACTCAATTGCACACACAGGGATGTTAAATAACTCGGTCAAAAATAGGTCCGATTCATACCTTGTTCAAAAGTCTTGTAAGATAAAGTACAGTCATGGATAGTGAGATAAAACTGTCTGAATCTCAGAAAATCATACATTCATCCCAAAACCATCTGCGCTACTTATCATCCTTATGATACCATCAGAAAATACAAAAACAAAAAAAAACCAGGTAAATAAAGAGCTTCTTAAACAGCCTACAGTGCAATCACCACAAATATCATTCATCCATTTCAATTTGCATATCACATAGACATCTAAAACATTTGAATTCATCATAACATCTGCATTCATCAAAATGAATAAACATGCATAACAAAAAAAATCACATCATCACATGTACAAATCCAAAAATAAAACCGGTATATATATATATATATATATATCGTCAAAAAGATGCCCGCAGGCTACAAAACCGGTCCTCAGACCCCGCAAGCATATCCAAAAACCCAACCTAAGGCGTCGACCACCATGATCACGTAGGATCGGTGCGACGGGAACTACCCCCCATGGTGTGGGTCCTACGGGACCCTACAGGGCGGCTACTGCTAGCCCCCGCATCATGCCTACTACCACCCCCCTCATCTAACCGCCTGCGACGAGATGATGCTGACTGCTCAGTCAAACTATCCCTCGTCCGTCGAGAAGATCTACTGATCGAAGGCTCAGGGAGCCGCCCGCCAAGGCGGATGACCTCCCTCTCCAAGTCTATCCGATACAGACACCACTCTGCCTCTCGTCGATGATAGATAGACAATGCATCATCGCGCTGCGCCAAAACTCTATCCCGCTCTACCAACTGAGCCCGTAGAAGATCCCTCTCCAGATCCCGCATCCACAGTAGCTCTGTAAGTCGTGCAACCTCATCGCCTACATCCGACCCCACCTCCTCTGTATCTGCCGGACGCATAGGACTCACGGGGACAATAGCTCCGCTCGAGCTCCAAACTGCTCCTCCACATCCTGCATGTCCGGCTGCTCCGGAACACCCAAGTCCACATCCTCATCTCCCACATCCACCATGTCTGCATCATCCAACGGCCCCCCCCAATCACCCCCTGCCGCCTCAGCATCCTCCACTACCGCCTCCGCGCCTCCCAGTGGACCCTCTCCTCTCCAGCGCCGCAATACCCACCACGAGTCATACTCAGTGGTAGTACCGACGTCATCCACATCCGGGACCTCAATCACCGCATCCGACTCCTCGCCCAATGGCACGGTGACCGATGGCTCCAGATCCCTCTCATCTCCCCGACGTCGATAGCCTACGGGCTCACCAGGCAACCCCTGGCGCACCCCAAACTATCGTGTAACCCGACGGTACGAAAAGAACTCATGCTCCATCCCGTGCCGCCCAGTCAACCATCGCTCCCTCTGTACCCGTCGGAGCCACTCTCCAGCCTCAGGCCAAGCTGGACAGTCCCGATAGGGACGCCAAAACACCTCCCCTGGAGTGAGCCGAGAAAAGGCATCAATGTAGTGCTCAACGGCACCTGCCCATCGCCGACTCTGCCCCTGCTCCGCAGACCGTCGCCACAAAGCTGCATAACCAATCTCCTCATCCTCCATCACCACCCGAGTCATCCACGGTAACCCGGTAGGCCTCTCAACAACTATGTGCTGCCAACCCCAGCACTGCAACAAAAAATTGCAACTGACACCCTTCCGCTGTCGACAGCGGACCCCGTACAGCTCCCCGTAAAGCTGTGCCAACAAAGTCTGTCCCCATCTCAGAATCAACGGTGCCTCTATCGGGCACTCTACCAACTGCCACACCAAATCCAGCAGGTTCCACGGGAACCTCGCGCCTGACGAATCAGGGAGAAGAATGTTAGAAATGAGGCCCATCAAGAATGCGTGCCTCACTCCTAACACCCCCCTCTCCTTCCACCAGCTAACCAAAATCCCGCCAGCCTGGCAATCCGCCTCGGCTGTCTCCACTGGGTCCGCTACACCCGGCTCCCCCCATGCCCAAAACATCTCGTAAGTATAGCAATCCGCTGATCAAACGGAGATGTCCTAATAGGCAGACCATCTATCGGAATCCGAAGCAACCGATAGACGTCCTCAAGAGTCACGAGTCATCTCCCCTATCGGGAGATGGAAAGTATTGGTCCACGGATCCCAAAGCTTGATCAGGGCCATCAGATAGGCCTGATCCGAAACCACAGGCTCCAGTCGAGCCACCTGCTTGAGCCCAAGGGCATCAAGCCATTCCCAGTCATCATCGGTCAATGCCAACCGTGCCTCAGTAAATGCAGCGGGTACACGGTACCGGCTCCTAACAACCTGCAAGAAAAAAAAGAAAAAAAAATAAATAAAACAGATCAAATTTTCAGTTCTAGGGTTTCTAACCTTAACTGATAAACAAAAACATCACAAAAAAAAAAATCTTAAAGTTTTGAAAAGCGTCAACACAAAAACAATGCATTAAATTAAAGCAAAATAAACCCTAGGGTCACTTACAGGTCTCGCCTCGGCTCCGCCGCTCGAACCAGTTTGTGCACTCATGATGGGAGAGAGAATTCCAGCAGCGCTTCGCTTCGCAGAATTACCTCCTCCTCCCAGAGCTCCAAAATCGCAAGAAAAAAATGACACAAATGAGCCCAAAATCAAGTTTTGGCCATTAAATAGGCCTTTTGCACTGGAATTCATCCTTGACTGGGATGAGCGCTCTGATCAGCGCTCGTCCCACCCAGGGACGAATTCTCCAGCTGGAATTCGTCCCACCCAGGGACGAATTCAGGCCAGCACAAAAAAAATCAACAAAAATGACTAAAAATGCACTAAAAACAGACAATAAAATTGCCAGACAGGAATGCTACTGCACCTGACAACAAGGGCATACAAAATCGACATTGGGGTCACAAATTGTCACTATCATACTCCCTAAGAAGGCTACCATAGCCGGACCGCTCCACGGGAAGACGGATTTTAGACAATTTCATCCCCAAACGACATCACAAAAGGGTCAAAGCCCACTCAAAAAAAGTACAAAATTCAACAAAAATACAAAAAAAACATTGCCAAACATAAGTGCTCATGCACTTAACCTCTAGGCAAAGAAAATCGATGTCGAGGTCCAAATTATCGCTCTCCTACTTCCCCAAGAAGGCTACAATAGCCGGACCGCTCCACGGGAAGTTAGATTTTGATGATTTCACCTCATTACGACATCACCAAAAGGGTTAACACCCACCAAAAATAGGTCCAAATGTTGGAAAAATTGCACAAGCTTAACGGTAAACCCTTTAAGGCACACCTGCACAAGTCATCTTGGGTCAAGCGACTCGTCGCTTCTCTCACGAAGGTCATTCCCTCATCGATTCGTCGCTTGAGGGGGTAGTCACACTTAGTCACCAACCAACAATCACACACCCAATTAAGGAAAACGACATGCATTCAAAGAATCATTGACAAAGACAATCACGCTCCTGCTTGGGGCAGTAAACAAGCAACAATCAAATCAATCAAACACTTGGCATTTCGTGAATCATGAACACAAGGTTCCCCCTGAGGATAAAAACGCCCTTCACTTGTTCATGACTGATCAATGTCTAAGTTCAAGTCACACCTCACCAAAATAGGTTAATACTTGAAATCAAATTCCTTAGCTCGTCAGAAGCAAGGATTCAAGAATGCATGCCCTTTCCATACTTGGGGCATCAAAATTTGGTTAGGTTACCAAGAAACCCTAATCATTAGTGCTTTGGTTATCTATTTTTGCTCAGCACTGCGTCACCCACAGCGCTTCCCAAAAAGGGGCATCTGTAGACACCAAAACAGCACCAATCCGATTATGTGACTGCAAACACTGATCGCTTTGACAAACACAGCCCCCAGGGCAGCCCTCAGAGGTTAAACAGTGGTCTTAACCACTTTCATAGCAATTTTGTAAGGTCAAGAAGCAATTTGGCACACTTGGACACTTTGCCCAGTATTCGTCTCACCCGGGGACGAATTCAAAATAGAATCCGTCCCACCCCAGGACGAATTCTGAATCCATCCCCGGGTGGGACGAATTCTAAGCTTAACGGGAAAAAATGCAAATGGTGCCAAGTGGCAGCCCAGAACAGTCAGTTAAGGACTCTTGCCTTGCACGCGTGTGTAGGTGGACAGAGGGGCCGTTAGAAGACTGTCACAAAAGGCATTTATCAAAGCTCAAGTCAATGGAGGACTCCCCTCCCTCATGGGAAGACAAGACTGCCACATGGCGCCTATGGCCAACACATGGCATTTGTGCTTCCCTCCCAAAAGAGACCCCATGGGTCTATAAAAGGTGGGACTTTTCTCACCCAAAATAGACAGGTTGAAGGAGTTTTCAAGCAACGAAGTGCTACCGAGTTGAAGACCCACTTGCATCCCTTTTGGTTCACCTTCCCACATCCACCAATCTCTTTTGCAAGGGAGGTTGTTGGGTGGCCTTTGGAAGCTCGAACCTGACCCAAATCCAACGCATGGACACCTGAACCAACCAATTCGCCGACCCCCCAATCCTAAGAGGTTTTGGGCCCATCCCTGGTGGATTGGCTCCAAAATCAAGTGCCAACGGTGGGAGGCCCACTTGGGCACCCCCGCACCTCCCAAGTCCTATTTTTAGTTTTTGAGCATTTTAGATTACTTTTCGGATTGCATTTTGTGTTATTAGGTTTGATTAATCCATAGCTGCAATTTTGTAACTTTTGGTAGATTCTAGTATGTTTTGTGTTGCTTTGTCGTTTCGCTGACTTGCAGGTGTCGAGGTCAAATTCCCGAGGGTGGAGGCCAAATTGGGAGAATCCGACCATCTGGGTCATCCCAAAATGGCCCCAATTACATAACCCCCCTGTTTGCAGGCGTTTTGCAGGTCTCGGGATCCGACATTGGAGCAGCAACAGGTCGGTTTCCTCAACACAGAAGAATTCGTCCCACCCAGGGACGAATTGCAGTCAGAATTCGTCCTTCCCAGGGACGAATTCCAGTTGAAGGTAGATTGGCCAGTTGTCTCAGTGGCAGTGGCCTTCTGGTAACTTTTCTTATCTTCTGTCAAGTTTTGAAGCCATTTGGACTCACTGTAATTACTGTTTCAGGCAAATATTTACATGCATATTTCGTTAGTTTTAGAGAGCAAACGCTTTTCATTTGCAGCAGGTGCTACTGACATCTTGGTTGTTTCTTTGTTCGCAGGAGAAGCAGCAGAGGTGAAGAACTCATCGACATCAGCGACGGCATCATCTTGGCCCGCCCATTGCAATCGTGGGCACGCGAAAAGAGGAATCATTCAGTGATTGTAATCAAACTCTATTTGCGCTCCTAGCCCCTGAAAAGGGAGGAGACGTCATTGTAACAGAGATCAAGGGATATTAATGAAAGGGCTGTGTTTTCTCTATTTGATTGTGTCTCTTCCAATGTGTTTCTTTTCCATTTCATGCAATTTACATTTCTAGGACTTAAGCGTACTTGATTTTGAATGCAATCGCACTTAGTGTTTCCTTTTCCCGGAATCTCGTGCTTTCACCAACGACGTCACAGCCTCAAAAATGCCTTGTGCAGTTACCTTCGCCTAGACCAGAGGTCATGATATAGACCAAAATCACGCAGAGTTTGCGGACCACATCGGCTAGGCTTTCCATTTACGAGCTTATTCAATAGTCAACACCCCATAGAGAAGTTCTGATGGAAATTTTAAAAGCCATTGAATTACAGCCTCACGAAGCAAATTATTTCAACAACTTCGTGGGACATGTGAAACGATGTACGGAGCCGATCATTACCTTCAGAGAGGATGAAGTCAAAGCAATATCGAATGACATGACAGATCCACCCCTGCACATTGTTGCACAGGTCAACGGGATCCCGTACAAGAGTGTTGGTAGATACTGGTTCGTCCAGTAACATTAACACCACTGTAGCCTTAAAACATTTGAAGCTACCAGCCTCTCATATCACAGCCTCCACGTACACACTGCGAGCTTTCAATGATGCAATATGCTCGATAGTCGACACAGTTGTTCTACCTGTCCAGGTAGGACAAAAGACAATACCAACATTATGCCATGTGTTGGAAGGTGAGATGGCTTACTATATACTACTCGGGCGGCCTTGGATCAGGGACATGAAGTGTGTCCCTTCGATCGCTCACCAGTGCTTAAAGTATGCTTTTGAAGGAGAAATACATGTAGTCCCGATGGACTTAGAACCCTTCAAGTATTGCAATGCGGTGCAATTAATGCCCCAATCGACCCTCCCTTCAACGCATTTGGATTTCCAGTTAAATCCATCTAAACAGGGTCCAACACCGTAGGCACCACTGGTGACCAAATCATCAAAATCCCAGCCAGGTGAATCTTCATCATCTTCTCCTTCATTACCAATGCCACCTGTTATGGCTAAATAGAAGGACAAGGGAAAACAAATCATGGAAGAGGATCAGTCCTTAGAAGAGGGTTTGCCCACAATATCAACGGTATCAACAGAGGAAATACCTAGCACAACGAAAGCTGAGACTCCTAAATCACCAAACATGGAATGGACTCAGGAAGGACTCCCGTTCCCTCCCTCCCAAGCATCAACAATCACTGTTGAAATGGCCAGTATAGGCTTGGGGGAGTATTTAGTGCAGAATGTTGTGGCAACGCCCACAATAGAATCAGTACAGGACATGGGGAGACCTCACCTTCTCATAGGAACAGTTTTTCCTCTAGGTTACCCACAAAACCAAACAAATTTTGTGTATGGGGGCCTTGATCATGGTCTTGAACCATGCAAGCAAAAGGATGAAGGCGAAGAACATTTTGTGGAAAATATCAATTATCTATCAAACCTAAATTTTGCTCTTAGATATCTCGACCAATGCAATTGGCATGGATACGGGCTAGGCAGATATGAGCAAGGGATGCGTGTCCTTTGCCAACCAAGATATCAGATTCCATATGATAAGTCAGGAGTAGGGTTCAACCACCCCCTGCCCTTAGACATCTTGGTAGAAAATATGCAAGGCCTAAAAATAGGCAACAAGGGGGGATTGGCACCAGATATTTATGCCAACCCAAATACAGAATATACATTGGGAGATTACCTCCCATGGTCAACAAACACCCTTGGCAACAGCAGTAATCCCTCTCCTTTGCTAGAGAGAGGTGAAAGTTCGGACATTAATCCCCAAAGAGAACATCAACGATTTCTAGACATCTTTTTGAAGCTGTTCCCCTTAGAGGTTCCAGTTGAGTCAATATAGTGTCAAGAGAATCAGGTCCCTCCACCAAGAGTGGAACAACCACAATGGGATCAGATTAACTTGTTGGAACAAGGAGAACCCTCAATGTTGCAAGTAATAGTTGCTAAAGAGAATGAACATTTTTGGATCTTCGAAAGTGATTCAGAAGATGAGACTAAGATGATCTATCTCAGACATGCGTGACAAAATAATTGCCCTTTAACTCATGAAGATCTAATGGGACAAATGGGCATAATGTTAGGGCATGAATGGTGGGTAGACCCAGCGAAGTGGGACCAAGTGTTGGATCCATGGCTCCAAATTCATGATGAGCACCGTCCACCCCGAGACCCTATCATGACAATAGTAATGAGGTAGACCCTATCCTCCTATCAGTACATAGGGCCGATCTGTTTGTGCCCGTTCCCCTAGAGCCAAATCCAGAGTATAGGGAGCCTCCAAAAGAGTCAAGTTATCATACCCACGGTAATGGAGACCAAATTCATTCCATCCACATGATCTCCATTGATTTGACCGCACCCATCCGCAATTCGGCTGACCCAGCATGGTCATTGCATCTAGACATAGATGCCATCGATCGGGATCACGTCAATTCACCTTTATCACCATCAGAGTACTGGCCTTTCGGTGAAATGCCTCATTTTACCCCAAGGACAACTTAGGATATTTTTTAGGCTGAAGAGGAACTCGAGGTTCCCAATGTAGATCTAAATTCAGCTAATGATATCCATTTGATCCCGACTCCACATCAGTTGGAGGACGGATCCCACATGTCAGTCAAGGAGACTATTGATGTAGATATCGACACAGATCCAATGAATCCACATATTCTCAAGTTGGGGGTAAGTCTTTCCCCCAAAGAGCAAGCCGACTACATTGCCCTTCTCAAATAGAAGAAGGAGGTTTTTGCATGGTCGTACAAGGATATGCCAGGACTAGACCCGCAGCTAGTCACGCATAATTTAATGCTTGATCCGACAATCAAGCCTGTAAAGCAAAAACTACATAAGATGCACCCAACAGTGGCCTTGATGGTCAAAGATGAATTGTAAAAGCTGTTGGATGCATAGTTTGTCATCTGCATGGATTATCCGCAATGGCTATCCAACATGGTTCCCGTCAAGAAGCCCGATGGGAGGATTTGCATATGCACTGATTTTTGAGATCTAAACAAAGCGAGTCCTAAGGATGATTTCCCCTTGCCAAGCATCGACGCATTGGTAGACGCTATAGCAGGTCACAAAATGCTTTCCCTAATGGATGGTTTCTCAGGATACAATCAAATTCGTATCAATCCTGAAGACCAACTAAAAATTGCATTCACAATGCCTTGGGGGACATTTTGTTATAAGGTCATGCATTTTGGCCTTAAAAATGCTGGCGCTACCTACCAATGTACCATGACATATATATTCCATGATTACATGCACAAAACTTTGGAAGATTACATAGATGATTTGTTAGCCAAGTCTCTCTTGCGCTCAAATCATATCGATGACTTAAGCAAGATCCTCGATCGCCTCATGGAGCATAAAGTCAGACTAAACCCCAAGAAGTGCGTATTTGGAATCACATCTGGAAAACTCTTGGGTTTCATAGTCTCAAAGCGAGGAATCGAGGTGGACCCAAAGAAAGTCAAGGCAATCCTTGAAATGGTTCTCCCAACTACAATCAAGCAGCTCAGAAGTCTACAAGGAAAGGTCACATCGATTAAACGCTTTATAGCACAACTATCTGACAAGTGCCGACCCATGAACAAATTATTGCACAAGGGGCTTACATTTCATTGGGATGATGACTGCCAGTCAGCCTTTGACGAAATCAAACAATACCTAGCTTCACCGCCAGTATTGGCACCACCTAGACTAGGAGTGTCATTCTACTTATACATCTCAGCTACTGAGGTGGCACTGGGTGCCATGTTAGCCTAGAAGAATGAACTTCACAAGGAACAGGCTACTTACTATCTTAGCCACACCCTGGTCGGTTATGAACTTAACTATGCATACGTTGAGAAACTCTGCTTGGCAGTGGTGTTTGCTACCAAAAAGCTACACCACTACATGTTGAGCAACACTACGTATGTTGTGTCTAAGGAGAATCCATTGCGATACATGATGATTCGCACTTATCATAGTAGTCGCACGACGAAATGGATCATGTTGTTGATAGAATTTGACATAGAATTTATTGGACAAAAATCTATCAAAGGACAAGTCATAGCCGATCAACTAGTAGAGGCTCCTCTTGAAGACGATCAACCTTTGGTCATAGAACTACCCGATGATGGGGTCTTCCATGTCTCAGAATCACCAGATTTTGATGAGCCTGAGTCACAGGCTGACATAACCCTATTCTTTGATGGTTCTAAATGTGAGCAAGGTGGTGGTGCGGGAATTGTATTCTTCACACTACAGGGTGCTCCAATGCCCCTGTCATTTAAATTAAACTTCTAGTGCACCAATAATAATGCAGAGTATGAAGCCTTGCTCCTAGGTCTTCAGACAACAATTGCCATGAACATAAAACGACTAAATATCTTTGGTGATTTGCTATTAATAGTCAATCAAGTCAAAGGGGTATATTAATGCAAATGCCCAGTCCTGTAGGCCTATAAAGCCCTCGTGGAAAAATTCTTGGCACAACTTGAGTGGTATGACATCGAGGCACTCCCTCGATCATCGAATCATTTTGCGGACACAATGGCCTCTTTGGGGTCACTAATCCCGCAAGACCTTTTAGGTGATATGACAACCATTCAAGTCAAAACCTTATCGCAATCCATGATGGAGAGTGCAAGTTCAGACTTGACGCTAGGAATCAACATGATCCAGATTGAACCATCCTCGAATAAGTTCTTTCGAATCCAAAATCATCTTAAACGTGCCAATTAGGGGTCCTTGTTTTCCCCTACTCCCATTAATAGTAACACAATGCTATTCTTACAAGTTCTATCCCATTCAGCATTTGCTAGGGATGAACTTCAAGAGGGATTGGTTGTTCATACGATCGAAGTTTTTGATCAAAAAGACTGGTACTTACCCATTCGAGACTACCTCAAGTTAGGTAATCTCCCACTTGAATTGACTCATGCCATAAAACGAACACTCAAGCAGAAAGCAGCTAAGTATGTCTTGATAGGAGACATTTTGTATCGTCGCAGCTATGAAGGAATCCTCCTTCGTTGCTTGGACCAGAAAGAGTCCACTTGGGCAATCACCCAAGCGCACGATGGTACATGTGGTGGCCATAGTAATCTTTTTTCTACATGCCCACATGCAAAGTGGGCAGGCCAACATATTACCGTCACTGATGTTAATGAGTCTTTGCTGGTTGTTGCTTATCCTGCATTCAACTGCTTATCCTGCGTTCAAAGACACGAGAAAAGTGTTAGTAGCACCTGCAACAAGAGGACAGAACGTAATGCAAGATAACATGCAATCGAAAATGTAGTGCAGTTGTAAGACGTTTAAAGCACAATGCAAGATAGATCCGCTAACTATTTAAACAAGCTAAAATGCAATGCAAGAGGTATTTATAATAACTATTCTCTGTTGCCAAGCATCACCAACAAGCTGTTGCCTGCAACTAATTGCTACATATATATGACAAACTAATCGTTGCAACTTGTTATTCTGACAGAGAACCAAACATCTACAAAGATATATTCGATGACTGTCTTACAGTGAATATATTCGAACACTGTTATTCGAACACGGCCACAAAGTATTTACCAAGTGGGTGGAAGCGATTTCGCTTACCTCTACGACAGGACCTCGCATTGTGGAGTTCATTTTGCATAACATCATATGTCATTTTGGTATTCCATCCAAAATAGTCTCGGATAATGGGATGCCTTTCAAGAACAAATATGTGCGTGCTTTGACCATAAAGTACAAGATTCAGCATAGCTTTTTGACACCCTATTATCCGTAGGCAAATGGGCAAGCATAAGCATCAAACAAAACTCTAGTTGCCATCCTTAAAAGACCTTTGCAGACAGTCATAAGGATTGGCACATTCAAATTCCACTTGCCCTATGGGCCTATCGCACTAGCATTTGGACACCCACTGGGGCCACTTCAATTTTGTTTGTGTATGGCTCCGAGGCAGTCATGCCTCTAGAGTTGGAGATTCCTTCCCTGCGCATATCAATGCAGGAGTTCATCGATGATGACTTTGCACGATAGGCCCGGTTAGACCAGCTTACGTTGCTTGATGAACGATGCATTAATGCTCTCGAGCATTTACGTATTTATCAAGAGCAACTTAAGAAAGCTTACAACATGAAAGTGCACCTAAGGGACTTTCGGGTTGGTGATTTGGTTTTGAATGAAAACCAACAGAATTCTAGTTTGCCATCCCATCTAAGGGACAAGTTTGCGGCAAATTGGTTAGGTCCATATGTCATTGATAGCAAAATAGGACCCGGGACATACCAGATAGCTTCTCTCGATGGTATCAAGGAAACAGAACCCTTGAATATCAGTCATTTGTGACCATTTCATATCTAAGAGAGCCATATCCCAAAAATGCTCCAAGGATTGTCAAAATCGCTTGGTCAAATCCCAAAATGCTCCAAGGATACCTAAAATCGCTTGGTCAATCCCAAAAGGCTCCAAGGATTCTCGTAATCACTTGGTCAAAAACCCCCAAAAAAAAGCTCCAAGGATTCTTGTAATCGCTTGGTAAATCCTGAAAATGCTCCAAGGATTTCCACAATCGCTTGGTCAAAAATCAAGAAAATTCAAAAACAACAAAAATCATCAAAAAACAACAAAAAATTTGCATCTCATTTCTAGGAATACTCAAATTCATCAATAGAGAGTTTTTCTCGCACGACATCTTCATATTCACAAAAATCAATCCATCAAAAATACAAAAATACATAGCTCATTAAAACATTGCATCCATACATTGCATATTTATGCTCGTATAGGTCAAAGGCACCATAGGCTGTAATCGCTCTGCTAGTCCATATTGTTCCACATTGTTCCATTTTACAAAAACAACAAAAACACCATGCATTGCTTTTACCACACTAGAGTTAGTGGTCTTTTCATGTATCAAGAGTTTTTCATGATTCAGTCATCATTTTGCTCTTTAGCCATGTAATGTATCAAGTCAAACATATTTTATGAAGGTAGAGTTACACTTGAAATACACCTTGTTACGTAATATCCCAACACAAACTAAAACACATAAAATAATTCTTGAGTTGTGTGAACGAAAGATGAAACATGCACAGTAATCCAGGTCACCACAAGCGAAACGGTTATCTTGATCATCCCCCTATGCGAATAACCCCAAGAATGCTGAGAGTTGGCAAAAGGACAAGCATCCTCCCTACCCAATTCCCTAAGAATCCCTAGTTCTCAATAGTTGCAAAACATCAAAAATTTGCAAAACGTCAAAAACTCCAAAATTTGACATCCTACAGTGCACACATCAAACGGCACAAACGATAGTGATTTTCGTCACTCTATATCCCCAATCCCTTGCTCAAAAGAAAAAAAAATCAAAATAAACAATGATCTTATCACTACAAACGAGCAAGTATCCTAATACAATTGAAGAAAATAAGGGAGTTGAACTTGAATCCCTAGAACTCTCAGCATTCTAACAGGTCATGAGGAAAGCCTCAGTATCGGTTTGGTTGATAGCCTATCGGTCACTGGCGGTAAACTTCTCGCATGATGATATATCTATCACATTAACTTGTGTACAGATCAATATTTACATGTGGATGAGCTAGCTTATGGTATCTTGGATAACATCGCAGATTAATTTAACTACATACAAGAATGGAGTTAGTGGAGCTAATTAGGTGATACTTAGTACAGGTTCGGTTGAAAGCCCATCTGGCACTGGCGGTATCCTAACAAATACCACATAAATGAACTCAATTGCACACACAGGGATGTGAAATAACTTGGTCAAAAATAAGTCCGATTCATACCTTGTTCAAAAGTCTTGTAAGATAAAGTACAGTCATGGCTAGTAAGTTAAAAACGTCTGAGTCTCAAAAAACCTTAGTTACATTTCTAAACCAATTGCACTACTTTTCATCCTTACAATACCATCAGAAAATACAAAGAAAGAAAAATAAAAACCACATGTATACATACAAAGTCATGTATCACAGCAATCGCCTAAAAGACAAAATAATGGAGTTCTAAACAGTCTATGGTGCCATAGCCAAACATCACAAAGTCCATTCATCCATTCCATTTCTGCATATCACATATAAATCAAAAACATTTGCATTCATCATGCATCCATCAAAATAAATCAACATACAACAATCACATTTATCATACCATATGCATCCATCAATATAAAGTAGCATGCATCCATCAACATCAATCATTGTGCATAACATAAAATCATGACATATACACAAAGAAAGAAAAGCAAAATAGCAAAAACATCCCAAAAATGCAACACAAAAACATAGCAATAAGCATTTCCAGACACAAGTGCTCTTGCACTTAACCTCTTGGCATAAGAAAATCGATTTCGGGGCTTAAATTATCACTCTCCTACTTCCCAAAGAAAGCTACCATAGCCGGACCACTCCACGAGAAGACGGGTTTTTGATTATTTCACCCCATTATGGCATCACAAAAAGGGTTAACACCCACCAAAAATAGGTCCAAATGTCAAGAAATTGCACGTGCTTAAACGGTAAAACATCTAAAGGCACCCTTGCACAAGTCATCTTGGGTCAAGCGACTCATCGCTTTTCTCATGAAGGTCATTCCCTCATCGATTCGTCGCTTGAGGGTGTAGTCATACTTAGTTACCAATCAACAAGCACACACCCAATCAAAGCAATGACATGCATTCAAAGAATCATTGACAAAGACAATCACGCCCCTGCTTGGGGCAGTAAACAAGCAATCATTAAATTGATTAAACACTTGGCATTCCCGAAGCATGAACACAAGGTTCCCCCTATGGACAAAAGGTTGCGCCCTTTGCCTAATCATGACTGATAAATGTCCAAGCTCAAGTCACACCTCACCAAAACAGGTTAACACTTGAAATCAAATTCCTTAGCTCGTCAGAAGCAAGGATTCAAGAATGCATGCCCTTTCCATACTTGGGGCATCAAAAGTTGGTTAGGTTACCAAGAAACCCTAATCATTAGTGCTTTGGTTATTTTTGCTCAACACTGCATCACCCGTAGCGCTTCCCAAAAAGGGGCATGCTGTAGACACCAAAATAGCACCAATCTGATTAAGTGACTACAAACACTAATCACATTGACATACACAGCTTTCAGGGCAGCCCTCAGAGGTCAAATAGTGGTCCTAGCCACTTACACAGCAGTTTGGAAGGTCAAAAAGTGAACAAAGCAAAGATGGTCATTTAACAAGCCTTAATCAAAATCAAACCTTAATAAAAATCAAGCCTTAATCAAAATCAAACCTTAATCAAAAGCAGGCCTTGAGCAAAAGAAAGCCTTAGGCAAGAAATTGTTTTTAAAAAACATTTAAGTGCTGCAAACGTTGCCTGTCGCGATATCGTGACGGTCGCGATATCACGACAGTCACGAGGTCGCGTTGTTGCGATATCGCGACGGTCGCAATATCACGACAGTCACGACGTCGCGCTGTCGTGATATCGTGATCGTCACGATATCGCGATAGCTCCCACCATACGCCCTGCTTTCTCCTTAGCGTCACGATATTGCGATAGACTCCTGCCTTTGTGCCTAGCAGATGTGAATAAATAAAAGCAAATTTTAATATGCAAGCAAAAATTTAAAACATGCAGGCAAAAATTTAAAACATTAAAAGCAAACATTTAAAACATGCAAGCAAACATTAAAACATCAAAGCGGACATTAAAACGAGTGGCAGCCCTTATAGTCAATTATGGCTGCCTACTGTGCATGCACACGTAGGTGGGCAGATTGACAGTTAGCAGACTATCACGAGGGCAGTCATGTAAGCCCAAGTCAGGGAGGAATCTCCTCCCTCTTGGGAAGGCATGGCCGCCACGTGGCATCTCCACGTACCCTTCCAAAGAGACCCCGTGGGTCTATAAAATGGTGGATTTTCCCACCCAAGAAGGGAGGGGAACAAGCATTTTCTTAACGCAACAAAGTGTTGTCCATTTGAAGACCCGATTGCATTCCGTTTGGATTCATTTCCAGACCTTAAATCCCGACATTGGATTACATTAATCCACCAATTCGACGACAACTCATTTTCTGAGATTTTGGGCCCATTCCTAGTGGATTGGCGCCGAAATCAAATTCCCATGGTGGGCAGCCCGCTCGGGTGCCCCGCAAGCTCTAGTTTAATATTAAATTATTCTGTCATCACGTATTATTTTTATCACGCTGTATGCTGTCTAAAATAGTGTATGTTTCATGTTCAAAGATATATTACGGCTAACAGTGTTCGAATATATTTACCGTAAGACAGTCATCGAATATATCATGTTTTTGTAGATGTTTGGTTCTCTGTCAGAATAACAAGTTGCAGCGATTAGTTTGTCGTATATATGCAGCAATTAGTTGCAGGCAGTAGCTTGTTGGTGATGCTCGGCAGCAGAGAATAGTTATTATAAATACCTCTTGCATTGCGTTTTAGCTTGTTTAAATAGTTAACGGATCTATCTTGCATCGTGCTTTGAACATCTCACAACTGCATTACGTTTTTGATTGCATGTTGTCCTGCATTATGTTCTGTCCTCTTGTTGCAGGTGCTACTAACGCCCTTTTCATGTCTCTGAACGCAGGATAAGCAGCTGAACGCAGGATAAGCAGCAGCCAGCAAAGACTCATTAACATCAGCGACATAAATACGTTGGCCCGCCCACTTTGCATGTGGGCATGCGGAAAGAAGATTACTAAGCATGATTGTAACTGAAAATGTGTAACTGAAGAGACGTATTGTAACGGAGTTGGAATCATATTAATAAAAAGGGCTATGCTCCTACTTTTAATTTGATTATATCTGTGTCATTTCATGCATCAATCTGGTTCTGTTTTCATTGCATCTTAGTATTTCTTTCTTCCGGAATCTCATGCTATCAGTATATAATTTGACTCCTTTTCAAAGAGCCTTTAAATTTTTCAAAATAGCCTTTGAAAAGTCATAGTCATATTGTAACCATTATAATATAATTTTTTTGGGAGGGTTTATGTGCAATTTATTGCACATTTGTGTCTCTTTAGGGGGGTTGTAAATTTTTTTTCTATTCCTTTTAGGTATTTTTCTAAAAGGTGTAATTGTTGAAATATTAGATAATATATTTCATATATAATACACTCTCTAATTAAAAATTACACTCCTTTTATGTTTATAAATTTTTAATAATTAATATTTAAGGAAGAGCTATATAACTTTTTATCTATCTTATTCTAACTTCATTTGGTTCTACTTAAGTAACTAAGATATGTTATTGTTAAAATATTAAAATATTTCATAAGAATATTTTGTATTTTTTAAATCAACTTCAAAACTCATATTTTTTAATTTAATTCGTAACCTTAAAAAATAATTATTTTTAGAAATGTGTTACTATTTTATCTCTTAAATTTTCTACATATTTCTATAAGATATCAAAAATATTTAAAAATTATAATTTTTTTCTCAAAATATATTTGCCTACATTCCATGTATCTTCAACACTAAAAAATTATAGTTTCCCTCACGTAAGGGCGGGTTTTGGAAGCAATTGGTATAAAGGTCTGACATATATTTTTCATTAAACCTTTTTTTTGTATATCTCTCTCACTTATAGTTTCCCTCTCATAAGGGCAAGTATTGAGAAAATCCAAATTAATATTTGGTTGAAATCACTACATTTCAAGCCTACAACCCTTACATTTTCCCTCAAGTAAGGGTGGGTATTGAGAGAAACTAATAGGATTTGGCATTTCAAAAGTGAAAAATATTACAAACCTCATTATACTTATAGTTTCCCTCTTGTTAGGGTGGGTATATTGAGTTTTAAATATTGAAGAGCTTCATTTTTTTCCCTTATAACAATTGCATTAATAAAAAAATTGAAGTTCTAAGGGGGGATATATTGGTTAATTAAAACTTCAACTTTTATTTTGTGTTAAAATGATGAATTCAATTGAACCTCTCACCCCTCATAAATTTCACACTTGGAAACCTAAAATTTTAAATCTTATCTCTCAAAAAGGTCTTACTCATTTGCTAGAAGAAAAACAACCCGAATTTGAGAAAGAATATGAATTTTTTGTTCACAAAGGAAATATGCATGAAATAATAGGTTTATTAGCTCTAATGTTCATGAAAGTTTGTGGTTTCACATTATATATTGCAAAAATCCTCATGAAAGTTGGGAGAAACTAAAGACCTTGTTTGAAAAAGTAGATGAGATGAGATCAATGCAACTAGAAGCAGAACTAACATCTTTCTCTCTTGAAGATTTTAGTAGTATTGTTGACTTCCTCACCAAGTTCAAAGAAGTCCTCACTCAATACAAAGGTAGTGGGAAGACTAAGACTGAAGAAGAATACATTTATCTAATCCTTTCTAAGCTAAATGGTATTTTTAAATTTTTTGCTACCACCTTTATATCTACCAAATATGCTCTTGGTGCAACCTTTAAAATACCTTCTTTAGAAGAATTTTGTGATATATTAACTAGGGAAGAAGCAAAACTTGCTATATATGAAATCTCTTCTTCTTCCTATTCCTCAAAATCCTTAGTAGCCTCCACCTCTTCTAAAGAAAAATTCAAAAAGAAGGAAAAGACCTCCATAAATTGTACTCACTACAAAAAAATGGTTACTTTGCAAACACTTGCTGGAAAATATTACAACAACTAGAGGCAACTATGAAGGATCAAAAGATAGATAGTAAAAAGAAAATAGGAAAATCCCTTAATGTTCAAGGAAAACCTCCAATTCTTCCTCTAATTACTGGGTCTTAGATTCTGGAGCTACTCATCACATGACTACTTCAGATAAGTCTTTTTCTTCTATCTCCTCTAGCTCTACTTGTAGCATAGAAGTGGGTGACTCTCCCTTTATCCCTGTAAAAGGAGAAGGGGACATAACCATTGATGGTGGCTCTATAAATAATTTTCTCTATGTTCCAAACATTGCCACAAATATCATCTTTGTCTATCATATTTGTTCTTCTAGAAAGTGGAAAATTGTTCTCTTCACTCCAATAGGAGTTGAGATAAGAGACTTTCAAGATCCCAATTCTCTTATAGCCAAAGAAAATATTGATCATAACTCTCGCCTATTTCACTTCAAAATTTTCCAAAATCTAGAAGGAGCCTCCTATTTTGTGGCTCATGGAGATCTTGAAATCTAAATTTGGCATGAAAGGTTTGGTCATCTTAGTTACAACTACCTAAAGGATTTGAGCACCCATGATATGGTAACATGTTTTCCCCAAGTCTCTTCTATTGATGGAGTTTGTCCTAAAAGCAACATCAAGATCCTTTCCACCCAAGTAGTTCTCTAAAAGCCTCATCCCTCTAGATTTAATCCATAGTAACTTAATGTCATTTTTAGAACCTTATTTCAAAGGAGAAAAGTATTCTCTAACCTTTATTGATGATTTTTCTAGAAGATCCTATGTCTACATCCTAAAATATAAAAGTGATGTTCTATCCCACTTTAAAGTTTTTAAAGCCTTAGTTGAAAATCAAGCATCTTGCAAAATCAATAAGATTCGCACATATAATGGAGGGAATACTCCAGTAATGAGTTCTTCATATTTTCTATCAAGTCATGGTATCATTCATCAAAATTTTGTATCCCATAATCCTCAACAAAATGGCATTACAGAAAGCAAAAACTAGAAATTAAAAGAAATGGCAAATTGTATGCTCCATTCAAGATATCTTCCAAAAGTTTTTTGGGCAGAAGCTATTAACTGTGCCAATTATATTCAAAATCATACACCTCATAAAGCTCTTGACCATTTAACTCCTAAAGAAGCATGGTCTGGATCAAAACTAGATGTTTCCTACTTCAAGATTTTGGGTGTACTTCTTGGGCTCACATCCCAAAGAAAAAAATGAAGGCTCTAGATAAGAAAATCAAAAAGCCAATATTTGTTGGTTATTGTGAATAATTGAAATCTTACAGGCTTATTGATCCCTCAACTCATGAGATCTTCTTTCATAGGAATTTCCAATTTGATGAAACATTCCCTCAAAAATATCCTCAAACACCCTCTTCCTCCGTTGAGACTTCTCCTATAGTAGAACCTCAATATTATGAAGAGCCAACTATTGAAGTTAACTTGGTAATTGATAATCAAGATGAGGAACCTGTAACTCCAACTCAATTTCTTTTAACTCCTTCCACTCCTTCCACTATGCCAAAATGGGGCAGCACCATTATTAAAGAAGCTAATCCTTACATCTAAAATATTCCATCAACCAGATCATCCAACCCCATAGGCACTAGTATTTTTTGTCAGTCTATTTCCTCTGATCCTCAATCCTTCAAAGAAGCCTCAGGTATTAAATAATGGGATGATGCCATGGAGAATGAATTCTTTTCCTAGGTCCATGTATTGAAATAATTTCAACCTTCTATCTCCTAGTGATCCTATAGATTTATGAGGTGAATTCCCATATAATTGAAAATAGGGTTATGCATAGCGGCTATTTATCGCCAAAATGGCTAAAAATTGGATTTTCAAAATTTAGAATTAGCTAATATTTGGGACCCTTGACCAGAGCCCATTAGCCAAAACTTTCTCGATGTAAATTTGTTTTTGGATTGATTCGCCCTAATTTTATAATAATTTGACCATTTTAAGTTAAAATTTCCAACGTTACCCCTAATAATAGTGAGCCTTCAACATGCGTTTGGACACTAATCACTTGGATTTTGAAACTGATTCGCCATTTTTTTATAAATACATTTTAGGGTCGATCCCTTATGCATAACCCTGATTGAAAAATTGATTTATAATGTAAAGCCTCTCATTTTCTACTTTCTTCAAGTCCATTGGACCTCATTTTTTATCTATATATAATATTTTCTATAATATTGTTCTTTGTATAAATTTAATTATAACATATAGTTTTAATAAATTATCAAATATTTTAATTTAAAAATAATTATTTTTTTCTCACATGTATGTTCATATATAAACCCTATATGAAAAACCCTCCTCCTCTTTTTATATATAGATATATACATATATAGATATATAGATAATTAATAAATTAAAAAAATCATTTATATCAAATCAAACATAAACTCTAAAAAAATTAGCTCATATATTTAAAAAAAATACTTTTTTAATAGGTTATATGTGGCTTCTATTGGGGCCACTCCCATAAAAATACCAAAATATTAAATTTGTTGTAGCATACATTTTTATCATGTTTATTTTTTCTTTTTTCTCTTAAATATATTCTTCAACTTCCTCAAATTGTGATGTTTTCACAATCAACTCATTGACATCATTTTTATTGAGACATAAAATATCACTTGACTATTTGCCTTCTAAAATTTGAATTTCACCAAGATGAATATCAACACCATAATTCAATAATTTATCTACTACTAGATTTCCTTCTTTATGAATATGCTCACACGTCTAGGAGATTATCTCTAGTAATAGATGATGAACATAAACAATAATATTATTTTTTATTCACCCTCCACATCGATTTTTGTTAATAGCATTAATGATGATTTGTGAGTCCCCCTCAATTGAAATATATTTCCATCATTTTTTGAAGTAATTTTAATCCCCGAAAGAAGTTCCCTAGCCTTGCATAGCTATTAGTTGAAGTTCCATATGATTCTCAATAAGTGAGGAGAAGTTTACCTTCATTATTTTTAAAAACACCACCTCCACCAGCTTTTTCTGGATTTTCTTTAGAAGCACCATCAGAATTAATTTTCATGAACCTAATTTTTGGACATTTCCATTTGACCATAGATCAAAGTAGATCCTCTGATTTAATTTTTTTGTCATCGTAGATGACTCTTCCATGTATGTTCAAATCCAGTAGCAAAGTTAGTAGCACCTCTTTTTATGCAATTGAGACTTCCCATGATGAACACCATATTTGTAAACATTCAACAAGAGAGACACTAATAGGGTTCCAAACTTGAGCATGATTTTGATATTTATTTTTAAAAATTCTATTATTCCTTTCAAGCTATAAATTTCAACAAATAATAGCAGGGCCAATCCTCAAAATAATACATAATTATTTAGCTTTGAAATGATTTGTCCAATATTTTATCAACTCTTTCAATGTTATCATGCTACCGAATATAGTTTCATATTTTTTAAGAAATATCCCCAAATGTTGTGATAAAATGAACAATGAAGATGTACATGGTCTGGCATTTCTAAATACTTCTCACATAAGGAACATCTGAAGGGCCGATAATATCCTCTTCTTTGTAGACTCTCTCCTATAAGAATCTTACTTTGAATTGCTAAAAAGAAAGTTTTTCTTTATATATACTTTTAAAATAATTAAAACTTTATTTAATAATCAAATTGCAAAAGATAAAAAATGTGTACATTAATTTTTCTTATAAATATAATCTTTGGGTTAGGTTGAAGTAGTGGCATCATTAGTGGGATATAAGAGTTTCTTAACTTTTTAAATAAGTTTATATCATACAAATAGTATAGTCTAGGTTTTCCAAGTAAAATATTTAAAAAAAGATTACAGTTCTATTTTATATTAATAATTACTTTTAAAATTTAATATGTTACTTTTAAGATTTAATTATTTTAAAATATTATATCTAATCATTTCTTTTATTAAATTTATTTTAATCAAATAGCATAGGTTCAATTATTTAAATTTCATAACTTTGAAAAATATATCTCAAGATTAAATGAAAACTTAAATTTTATTAAAAAATAATTAATTTGAATATTCACCATTTTTTAAAAGGCAAATAAAATTTAAAAGGTTGTAAAGAATACAATTGTATTTTTTTTTTTTGCAAGTAGTATATCTTTACATTTAAAAATTTATATATATTTATACAACTTTAAAAAATAAAAAAGTAAATATAAAAAATTATAATTATAATTTATCAAACTTATAAACTTTTATAAATTTTATTTTTATATTTACTATAGTTTTATTTTTAATTAAATATTTTTATATTCAAAATATTTCCAACAAAAATGTTTTTGCAATAGCAAACTTACCAAAACTTTTATTCAAAATATTTTCAACAAAAATGTTTTTACAATAACAAACTTACCAAAACTCATATGTATTTACAATGCTCTTTACATGTACATGTAAGATGAACTTTTGTTTTAACCCTTTCAAACAAATATATATATATATATATATATATATATATATATATATATATATATATATATATATATATATATATATATATATATATGAAATTGTCATTCTTAGAATATTTAAATTAATATAATATTTATTAAAAAATTTAAATTTAAATCATTAAAAATAAAATTTTAGCATAAGAAAAGGTGACTAGACTCACCAAAAGCCATGATTATGCCTTTTTATTTTCTTGAGTATATTTTTGTGTTTTATTTTTCAATGAGTTAAATGATTCAATAAATTTATTTTACCCACAAAAACATCCACACATCATTAAAAGACATATTAAAAAAAAACAAAGTATTCTCATTAATATTTACAAAGACAATCATCCAAAATACTACAAGAATGGAACATGCCACCATACACTTCACCACCAAACATGGTATACTTATAAGCCTAACATACACTTCACCACCAAACATGGTATACTTATAAGCCTAACATAAGGCTACAACACATGTCAAGCCAAGCCCCACAAATAATGTACAATGAGTACTTGATGATAAAATGGAAAATCCCTCTCCATGATTCAATTCACAATCCTAACCCTAAACTTAACTAACCATATAAGCCTCGAACCCAACAAAATACCCACACCCAATGTCCTATCTCCCTCCACCAAAACACTTGTCACATAAAAGGAAGAAATATTCACAATCAACTTGTTGCCCTCTACATGCACTCCACTCCCATTATACAAGAAGCGTCTACATGCACTCCCATCATACAAGAAGCACTCTTCGTACAAAAAGCAATCACAATACCAATCATCCTCTCCAAACACTCCGCACTCCTCTCACCAAAAAGAAGAATGCATTTAAGTTCGGCTTCTCGTCTTCTCCTTCTCCACGCACTTATACACAAGATCAAACACAACTCAAACTACCCTCCACATACACTTCCCATAGCAAAGAGCAATCATAATACCAATCATCCTCTCCAATCACTTTTTACACCAAAAAGCAAAGGACATCAAAATTCAACTCACTACCACCTCCGTGCACAATCCATACACAAGAACCATCCACACATGCCTTGCACTCTCCACCGGAGGCTACTTTGACATGTACACATCATATACGACAATTGTTTAATAAACTCATTCAAAAATCAAATATCAATCAAATAAATTAAATTTTTCGATTTTGAAAATAATATTATTTTATTAAAATAATATATTACTAAATAAAACCCATTAACCAAATATGAAAAAAGAACTACATAAGATTCCAGCCTTGTGCATTTAAGAAAATGGGGCAGGACTAGATGGGTCGTTTTTTAAGGACGGCGGGTCGTCTTCTCATAAAATTAAGGATTTCCCGCTTATGACCGGTCGAGCTCAGACCACAAATCTTAAGACAAGTCGCAAATCCCAGGAATGAGACCTACTTTGCTTCATAAAGGACGTAGGGAACGATCAGCATTAATTGCAAATCAACACAATTGAATGTTTACCGTTGGATAATTTATACGTTTGCCCTTAATTACGGAGGTCGCGAATGTTTGCGCTACAGGACGGTGCAGTGGACTCCACTATAAGTTAGTAGATAGCTTTTTAAATAGTAAATGACACCTTTCGAATAGGTTATTAGATAGCTATTTAAACATTTTTATTTTAATATAAAAATATATTTTAAATTATAATAATTATAATTTAAATTATTATAATTAAAAATTAACTGATTTTAATTAAAAACATACGTTAATATTCGCTGGACGTGCACGAAAATTTTCGAGACTTTCCATGCTGTCAATTGCTGCTTGTAGTTGTTGGTAACGTAGATATCCGAACATAATGAATACATTCTTCGACAAATCCGATGTACATCTACGCAATATATACGGCACAGTTTTTCGAGCGATCATAATTGCTCTAATATTAAAGTCTTCCAAGCAAGTGCAATACGCAAAACTGCACACCCTTCAACCTCATATGTGTAATTATTATTATTATAATGGTTAAAAAAATTATTATTATTTTTTAATTATTATGGTTAATTTTATTATGATTATGTAATTAATTTAAAGTTTTTTTTTGTTATATTAGATTAGGTTAAACTTATTTAAGTTCTTTTGTTATGTTAGATTAGGTTAAACTTATTTATGTAATTTGGGGATTAGGTATTGGTATAAATACCCCCACCACTCCATACCACTTCATTCATTGAATTGGAGTGTTGTGATTCTTTTCTATAGATAATATAGTCATCATTATAGTGTCTATAGGTTTCTACTATATCTTTCTTTTATATATATATATATATATATATATATACTTTTTGTATAAGATTTGAGTGTCCACATTGCTTCTTTTCATTTAAAAAAATAAGTGTAAATTACAATATCTTGCTTCCTTTTGTTTTACTCCATACCAAATTTGTTTCATGGTTACATTGCCAAATTGATTACTTTCAAAGGCTACAATGTGGCTTTCCTATATCATAACAAACCCAATACCTATTTCTAAAGTATTACACTCAATGAAAAATGAGTTATAAAATTCAAAAGTAGATAAAACATAGGTGGTGCACATAGGTTCTTTTAAGGTAATGAACACCCTAATAGCCTCATCATACCAGACAAAGGTATCCTTATTGGTGAGATTTTTTAGAGGAGTTACATTCTTTCCATAATTATTAACAAACTGCTTATGATACCCTATAGGACCTAAAATTTATCTAATATTTTTGAGATATTTATGCAAGGGTCAATCCCACATGATCTTGATCTTGTTAGGGTCCACTTTGATACCTTCATAAAGTACAATATGTCCCATGTATTAGACACATCAATGGAAAATTTGGACTAGTTGACATATAAGTGTTCCTTTATAAAATTTGGAGCACCTGTTAAACATGAATTAAATGGGTAACATAGGACTTATAATACATTAGTATATCATCAAAGAAAACCAAGATAAATTTACAAAGAAGAGAGTGAAAGATGGAAATCAGTAAACTTGGAAAAGTAGAGGGACATTAGTAAGACCAAATGATATGACCAAGACCTCATAATAACCCTTATGTATACAAAATGTAATTTAGGAATATCCTCATCTCTAAACCTAATTTAATGAAACCTAGAACACAAGTCAAGAATGGTAAAAATATTTGCACCATACAATTCATCAAATAAATCATCAATAATAGGAATTCAAAACTTATCTTTAACCATGATCATGTTGAGTGAGAAGAAATTAGGGTACATTCACCAATAATTATAGTTACATCAAACCACAAACATAAAAATTAATAGGTACTAATACTAGGATAGGTAATTCAATATTTAATATATACATTTTAACCTTTAATTATTATAAATTTTTATTATTAATTTTATTTTAATATATTTTATGTATTAATCAAATATTACGAGCTGTTTAAATTTCATGATTTTCACAGAGAGAGAGATGCACCTTTAAATAAAAACTTAAATTTTGTGGGAAGGACAACTTTTATATTTACTTTTTTTTAGGACAAAATAACATTTTAAAAGTTATAAAATTTGCAATTTTGATCCCTATAAGTTACAAATATTCACAATTTTATTTGTGTATACTAAAAGTTTACATTAAATATGCATATAGAACTATAAAATTTAAAATTTTAATAAATAATTAAAAATTTATATATAATTAATGGAACAATATATATATATATATATATATATATATATATATATATATATATATATATATATATATATATATATTTTAAGGACAAAATAATATTTAAAATGTTATAAAAATTATAATTTTAATCCTATAAATATATTTTCACAATTTTATTTTATTCTTTAAATTAAATATGTAAACTCATACAATTTAAAAAATAAAAAATAAAATAAAATAATTATAACATTCCATAAATTTAATTCTTATATTTACTTCAAGAGCATAAAAGAAATAGGTGTTCATAGTCGATAAGATGGAATGCTAACACTAATACCTACATTTCCAATGCCAAATCAGTTATAACTCTCATGCCCCGTACAAACCTAGTAGGCAGCGCCTAGGTAAGAGTAAACCATTACGCTTTGGCTTATACGATAGCTATAACAGAGCTCCATCATGCGAAACAATTATCATACTTTTTTCTTTGAACATAAATGTCTGCATCGATGCTTTCGTTTTAACCGGCAAAACGTTAAATTCCCAGCGTGGCGACGAGCCAATCAAACTCCAGTTTGCATGCCCTAGGTAAAGGTCTGACGCTGCCGTGTTGAACACTTTGCTTTCCCAGAGAACCTTAACGTGGAATCCTATGCTAATAGGAAAAGTTCAGTGCTTGTAAAGCTATCATGTCGCTCAGCGTTGTCATGCACAAGAAGCTCTACCATTTCTTGTTTTTCTTGATCAAAAGCCCGTGGATTTGAGTTTTTTTTTTTTCCTGCAATCAGATGGTGCCAATTGGGTGTTCTATATTAGTTCTCAATCCTGCCATATTGTCATAAGCAATCCTACTAGGGTGTTTTCTTTTAAATTGACTTAAAAAAAATCAATTCTAGTTAAACTAGGTTAATTATTTTTTCGATTCGTAAACTTCGTGGACTCTCCATCCGTCCACTTATTCATTTGTATTATATTTAATTTTCTTTTACACTCCTTTTTAAAAAGTAAAATTTTTATTAAAATAAGAAAGTATAGAACAAGAATCAGATTACAATAAAATTGTTTTATTTATTTACATAATTTTTTAATAAAATAGTAAAAAATTAACACAATACCACTCCTTAACATTCCAATCTTTTTGAAATTTAAAAATTATTATTATGTGTTTATTATTTAAAACAAGAGGTAGTTGCATGTAATGGATTATCGTTGGAAAAGCGAAGAGATTTGATCTAAAACCCAGAGCTTTGGATTTTTATTTTACTTTTCAATGTTTCTCAGATACATGATTTAAAGCTAAAAACAATATATAACACTAGTATAACACTAGTAAAACCGGAGTCATCTCAGGATTATTAATAGTTGAGAATAATAACTAAATTTATTGAGTATAAAATATTATATAAATTTTATTAAATAAAGATCATGTTCAGTGAAATCAAGTTTTCTTGATAAAAGAGAGGCGTGGGGTTGACAAGTAGGAAACGGTCAACATTAATTCCAAATCAACAGGATTGAATGTTTGCCGTTGGATGTTTATACGTTCGCTCCTAGTTACAGAGCTCAAGAATGTTTTGTCACCTTGCACTACAAGACCGTGCAGTGGACTCCACGCTGGCATAGAAGTGGTCTATTCTTACTCTAGTAAATTACCTTTTCACATAGGCATTAAGTAGTTTTTATTTTAATTAAAAATTTAATCTTTTTATTATTATAATTTAAAATGTTAATTGTTATAATTTACACCAGTATAATTGTTTTTTTTTTTAAATTGGAAAAAATTATTGTAAATCACATTTGCTACATGGGAATAATTGCGTTTCACATTAATACCACCTTTTCTTCTGGTAGACATCAATGTTGTCAATTGCAGAATTTTGTCCCACATTAATACCACCTCTTCTTCTTCTGTTGTCAATTGCATAAATATCCCAACAAAATGAATAAATTCTCCGGCCAACAAAATGAATAAATTCTCAGTTGTAGAAAGACACTCAGTTGATTTATTCGATTTACGCGACGGGAAGACTGGAGAACGTCTGGGGGAAGGACTGCCGCGAATTCAAGCCGGAAAGGTGGCTCAAGAACGAGAGGTTTGTGAGGGAGTCGGATTTCAGGTTTCCGGGAGTTTGCCTACTGGCAGATGAAATGGGTTGCGGCCTCCGTTTTCGTGCGCTATCGGGTAAAGATTGTGGATAGACACCGCGCGATTCGCGATTCCGAAATATACGATGTCACTAGTAATGAAACATGGTCTGCTCGCTACACTTCATCCAAGAGGTAAAGAAACATGGTAATTCTTACGATGTCTTGAGATGGAATTTAGTTTGAAGTCATCAGCTATGCAGTTAGGGAAAGCTATCATATACTACGTTAACTTCTTTAAGTGATGCTCATAAGCATTGGCCTGAAAACTAGCATTTGCACAAAATGTTAAGTGCATAAGGCCTCATGGAAGAAAGATGTTGAAATGTAGAAAAGTAATTTTTAATCTTTATGATATTATAATTTAATGTATTTTATTTTGTTTTGAAAATTTTAAGATAAAGTATTTAAAAGTTTTTATTTTTTATATAATGGTTTGAAATTTTATTTATTTTTATTTTTTGATTTTGATTATGTGAGAAATCTTTATGACCAAGGTACAGGGTTGACTGGTCTCCTTCCAACCATGACATTTTCTAAAGTCGAGAGCTATACTTATCAATAGGAAATTTAATACACAACCACTACACACTCACCCCTCACACATTCGTCCACACCGCAGTTTAAACCTTAAACCTTTCAAAGAAGAATCGTGACATTATCCCATGGAACTATGGTTATTTAATTATATAATATTATAGGAAAAAAAAAGCTAGCAATACACATAGCATCAATGAAATCAAGAACACTTGTCCCATGTTGTAAAAAGGGAAGCTAATAGTATTAGTAATAATAGAATCTCAATCTGACATGAGCATCGGGTAGGTTAAAAAGGACTTATCCAACATAGTTGTGTAATATTGTTTTTTATTTAAAAATAATTTTTAATGCAAAAGTGTTGGTCGAACATTTTTTCTTTTTCTTTTGGTAATTTAATATCTAACTTAATACTAAGTTTTACAACTTTCATTGAGAATGAAAAATTCTTTACAAAAGGGATGAAAAACTAAATAATTTTAAGTAAAAAAATATTTTATTCTATTTTAAATGCTTTAATGGTCTATGGTTCTTAATTTGAACCTTTGATATTAAAATTTAAAATTTAAAAGATAATAATTTAAACCAATAAAATCCTCCGTCAAGCTAAAATTATATTTAAAATTTAAAAAATCTTGATTTTTATTAATGATTTATCTAAAACACATTTAATAGGTTCATATAACAAGTGAACAATGCATCAAAATTTTTTATGAATGGTTGCATTCAGAAAACACTATAGAAAAATGTAAATTTGATTTCTAAGCATCAAATTCATTATCAACATTATCACTCTTTTTACTTAACAAAATATTATGAATACTTATTAAAGCATTAGCATTGATGATGGTGATAACTTTAAGAAGTTTGATCAGTTCCAAGTTGTTCCTAACTACCAACTAAACATGACAATGGATAATCATTATTTGCTTCTTCTTATATCTTTTAGCATTTCCAATCATCTCAAGCATTTATAAAAACATATTAAAAATACTTCAAATGTTAGAATTTCACAATAGATATGCAAAGCATTACAAGAGATGAAGAGAAGAGTAGAAATGATTGATTTATTCCAAGGATCAACTTTGTATAAATAGCAAAGTTGATCATTGAGAGTCATTAGATTACAACAACTCATCAAACCTGATGAAGACACCATTGAGAGTTCTCCTAACACATGGAGGAGTGGAAACTCAAGTGTGTCTCTCCTAGTTGAACTCAAGAGAATATTCACTTATTCTAACATCAAACACCCAATCAACCAAATGATAATCATGAAAGTACACTAGTAGTACAAACTCTAACAAACCTATCTGAGAATAAAGAGAAAATACAAATTTGCTTTGAAAATAAAAACAAAAAACTAATCATTGTCTCATGATTAAGGTATTTGACAATGATAATGACCAAAAGAAGATTGCCTACTTTCACTTATTGAAAATGAGTCCCAACAACAAGGCCTGATGAGGTACTCATGTATAATGACTTCTTTTTATAGATATGTTAAAACCCAATGGGAAAAACCACCAATCAAAAGGAAGTAAGAGGCTTGTCTTCGTATGGCAAAGATTTTCCTCTTAATACAATAAATAGTTGGTGAAAAAATCCCTATGGAGAAAAACCAACTATGAGAAGAAGAGAGGCTTGTCTTCGTATGACGAAGATTGTCCTCTTTATACAAAATGAAATATGAGTCCTAACAACTTGGCCTGATTAGGTACTCATATACAATATATATAGTTGGTGAAAAAACCCTTGTGGAGAAAAAACCAACTGTTAAAAGAAGAGAGGCTTGTCTTCATATGGCAAAAATTGTCCTAAAAAAGAAAGATGAGTCCCAACAACTTGGCCTGATTAAGTACTCATATACAATATATAGTTGGTGAAAAAAACCCTATGGGAAAAAACTAACTATTAAAGGAAGTGAGGCATGTCTTCGTATGGCAAATATTGTCATCATAAAATCAATCAATGCAGTTGTATTACTCCAAGATTATCTCGTAACTAAAGGTAATGTGGAGAAGTAAATGCCTTGGTGAAGATATATGTAATTTGAATATGCTACCGAATGAAGTTCTTCTAAGAATAATAAGAAGAGACATGTCTTTGGATGGGTAGCCAAGGCTTGATAAGGTGCTCATGTACAATAGAGATGGTATAGCCATAAATATGAGTCCCGATAACAAGGCCTGATAAGGTACTCATTTACAATATGTGATCAAAAAAAGGAAATATCACTAAAAAAGACTCCCCTAAAACCAAAGTGTCTCACAAAAAGGAGTGTGAAGATAGGATGGAGAAAGAAACACAAAAATGCAAGGGTAGTCCAAAAAATGACTCCACAAGCATGAGTATGTGGTTTCCACCTATATTAACACAATGGGCTGATAACTAGGTCCAAATCTTGTGGACAAACAACAAAATAAGGGGAATGATGAAAACCTCAAGGGGAAACCACCTGCCAAAATAGAAGAATAAGGAATATGTGCATGGAGGATTGAGAGGAAGGAAGATGTCCTCTTCAACCCCCCCTTAGGACAAATTCCATTAAGAATCCTGCAATGGACCCATCAGATGTCTCAAAAAATTTGAGATTTATTATAGAAAATAATTCATACTCCCAAACTGGTGCTTGTTAACCATGAAACCAAAGTGTCTCATAAAAATGAATGTGAAAATAGGATGGATAAAGTACCACAAAAATTACAAGGGATGTCCAAATTGACTTTGCAAGCATAAGTAGTTGTATGAACCTATATGACACAACGTGATGAATAACAAGGTCTAAAAATGGAAAACCAACAAAACAAGGGCACCAATGCTGGGAGTGTCACGTTCAACCGAGAGTGCACTCAATGATACAATAATTTTTAATTTAAAAAAAATTATTGAAACTAAAAATGGACACCACCATTGTGTCCGTCTCAAAAAAACCTTTCCAATGACTATAAATACCCCTATGATCGGGTGTCAATGAGGCCTCCATTAACTTCAAAAGAGAAATTGAAGTGAAATGAGAGATTTGGTTGACCAAAAATATATTTTTTGAGTTTTAATAATCTTCTTTAGGTAATGTATATAGGTATATATTTTGTATACCAATGTAATGGAATTGCCAGTAAAGATCCTATAAAACATTTTAAAATAAAATAAAAAATATATTTGTTTTGATATAAATGAGGGTGGGCATGAAGTTAGTGAATATCTTCTTATACTTTTTAGAGATTTTATAAACAATATATACCTCTAAAAATTAAAGGCTACTATAAATAAATCTAGAAGAATACACCCTCCCTAAAAGACAAAACAACAAAAAAGAAAAAGGAATTTTATTTTTAGGTTACAAATGATGCTTTTCTCTTAGCCCTTTGAAAGAGAAAGAGATTTAAAATTTTGGGTTCCCATGAGTGAAAGTTATGAGGGGTGAGAGGTTCAATTGAATTCATAATTTTAACACAAGAGAAAAATTGAAGTTTTAATTAACCAATGTATCCCCCCTTAGAACTTCAATTAATTGATTAATGCAATTGGAAGAAAGATATGAAGCTTTTCAATATTTAGGACTCAAAATACATGCCCTAATGAGAGGGAAACTATAAGTATAATGAGTTTTTTTTTAATATTATTTTCTTGAGATTGCCAAATCCTTTTTATTCATCACTATACCCACCCTTACTTGAGGGAAACTGTAAGTAGAGAGAAGAATTGGAAGGATTTTAGCTTGAATGCAGGGAATCAATCTGTTTAATTGGTGTATCTCAATACTCACCCTTACGAGAGGGTAAATATAAGTTAGAGAGATATCCAAAGAAATGGATGTTGAAAAATATCTGCTAGACCGTTATACCAAGTGCCTCAAAAACTCACCCTTACGTGAGGGAAACTATAAGTTTTTAAGGATAATGATACATGGAACGTAGGCAAAAAAGATATTTTGACAAAAAAAGATTGTTTTTAAACTTGTAAACCAAATTTAATAATCAACAATTTTATTTAAAAGGTTTAGATTTAAAATATACTTCTTCTAAAAAAATCTTTAATGAAATGCTCTTTCTTTGAAAATAACAAAGGTTTTATAAAAAGAAAAGATGAAGATAGACAAATATATATATATATATATATATATATATATATATATATATATATATATATATATATATATATATATTACGTGTGTGTGTGTGCGTGTGTGCGTGTGCGTGTGCGTGTGCGTGCGTGCATGCGTGTGTGTGCGGGTGTGTGTGTGCGTGTGTGCGTGGGTGTGTGTGTGTGCTATTTTTTCTTTAAATATTGTCCTTACAAAAAATGAGATTAATATTAAATTTTTGAATATCTTCTCTAAGAAATATTAAAGTATTTTTTCTTTAAAGATGGTCCTTACAAAAAATGAGATTAATATTAAATTTTTGAATATCTTCTCTAAGAAATATTAAATTATATTTAAAGAAAATAACTTTAAGCATTGATTAAAATATACAAAAAAGGATAGTAACTTTTAAAGATAGGCCTTCCCTTAAATAAAGCAAATGTAATTTTGTAATCTTTAATATGAAATATAAAGTTTTTGACTATATAATTACTTGAAATAAAGTAAAATCATAGAATAATATTGACAAAAGATAGCATGCTCCCCACATTTAAAGTTATGGACCAATAGAGTCCAAAAATATGCACTTACCCCACCCAAAAAAAAAAAAAATTATTAGAAAAAAGGTTACAATTTTATCTCACGAAAGGCTCAAATACAAATGATGTCCTTAAAAATGAAGGAAATCAAAATAACCTAATTAAAAATAAACTATAAGGACAATAAAGAAATTATACACAAGCCGCGAGAGAAGAGAACGAATTTCAAAAAACTACATAGATGTTCCTTTCGAATGCTTGAAAAAAAAAATTGAAATGGAATAAGGGGCAACGCCTTTCAACGATCAAAAGGAGAGAATTCGTCGAATCCAAAATGGAAGTTTTGAGAACTTGAATATCTGCAATCGAAAGGTGAGAAACTTCAACATTCTGATGGAGGTGTAGAGACCCTCTATGTCGATAAGGGACCCTTGAGGGCAAATGAAACACAACCATTAAGCATAGGTGAACTTGAGGTTTCATTTCTTGATCCTGCAAATACATAAAAGGAAGGGACGATTCTGCGAGACCACGTTATTAAAAAATAAGTGAAAACTCCTGCTAGACCACGTTATGAAAAAAAATAGTCAACACTCTTGCAAGACCACGTTAAATAACCAAAGAACGCTCTTGCAAGACAACGTTAGGAAAAAATAACCAGATATTTGTAAAATCATATCCTATAATACCATGTTATGTGAAAAAATAGTGAACGCTCCTACAGGACCATGATAAATAATCATAGAACACTCTTGCAAGACTACGATATAAAAAATAACCAGAGAACTTTTCTGCAATACCACGTAATGATAAAGGTGATTTTGCAAAAAACTTCTTATATATTTAAAACAAAATCTATAATAGTTCCAGTTGTAATATTAGCAAACTTGAAAGGCAAATTTTGCTTTTAAAAAATAAATAGGGAAAGCTGTTTATAAGCATTGGGTTGAAAGAGTGTCAGAGAAGAGAAATCAATATTTGGAGATTCGATTAGGATAGTCCGAGCGCCAACATGCCAGGTAGAAGAAATCATCCAAGCTATCACAGGCTCCATAAGTGTTGAGCACTAAGGGACAGTTGGAGAGAGGATATCTACAAAATGCAAGCATTGGGAGAGCTTACATGAATAAAATTATCCACAAAATTAAGCCACAAGCACCAAGAAAGGATTACCCAAATCTTTGAATATTGAAATATCCCATGATAATAGAGAAAAGACACCATGTTTTAATATGAAATGAGTATTTTTATTACGCAACCCAAATATAAAGAACTATTAATTTTATGATAAATAAAAGGATTTCCAATATTTAAAAAAAAAATGTGTTGAAATAATAATTCGAAGAGAGGGAGAAAATAAAATAATAAGAACCCTTTATTTAAATTGGACTAAAATAGCCCATAGAATAGGTTAAACTTGTTTTGAAGCAAAGGAAGAGATTTTTAATATTTTGAAATCCCTCAAAGATGAATTAGAACAAATATATTAAAAAATTACATAAAATATATTCAACAATAAAGATTTTGTTGAAAAAAAATTATGAATAAAAGAGAAATAACTACTGAAATAATTTCAAGAATATAGCGAAAAAATTATCTAAAGTAAATGAACCAGATCCTAGAATCTTCAAGAGAAAATGCTAGAAAAATCTATCCTACTCTGGTACCATGTTAGAATTTCATAATAGATATGCAAAGCATTACAAAATATGAAGAGAAGAGTAAAACTGATTGATTTATTCCAAGGATCAACTTTGTATAAATAGAAAAGTTGATCATTGAGAGTCGTTGGATTACAACAACTCATCAAACCTAATGAAGACACCACTGAGAGTTCTCTTGACATATGGAGGAGTGAAAACTCAAGTGTGTCTTTCCTAGTTGAACTTAAGACAACTCATCAAACATGATGAAGACACCACTAAGAGTTCTCTTAACACATGGAGGAGTGGAAACTCAAGTGTGTCTCTCCTAGTTGAACTCAAGAGAATGTTCACTTATTCTAACATCAAACACCCAATAAACCAAATGATAATCATGAAAGTACACTAGTAGTACAAACTCTAACAAACCTATATGATAAAAAAGATAAAATACAAATTTGCTTTGAAAATAAAAACAAAAAACTAATCATCATCCCATGATTAAGGTATTTGACAATTATTTTGACCAAAATAAGATTGCCTACTTTCACTTATTGAAAATATTTTTTGATCTTGATAAACCTCATGATATGAATTATGGGGATTTAAGACCAACTTTGGAGCTTCATGAAATTACCTTATTATAATCATGTCCATGATGGTGATCTAGGGTCCACATCAGACCCCAAAGAGGAAAGAGGAAGTTCATGTTATGATATTTACATGGTTGCAAAGGGTTTTTTTAAGAAGTATAGGAAATAATGTGTTAATATTTTGAATGGAAAATATCATAAGAAATTAAAATATTTTAGAACTATGAATATTGGATGAGTGATTCATCAAATAAATATATAATTGAATAATTTTTTTTTTAATTTTTATTAGGTCCTTTAAATAATTTTTATAGTATATGTATCCTTCTACTACTCTCAGTCCATGTATCAATAATATGATTCTACAAGTATTGCTAAATTATTTTGATTGACTTCTTTAATGTCTAGTTTTTTTGTTACTGTAAAAATATTTAACAAATGAGGATGATAGGGTGTTGGAAATATGTTGAATATTTTCCATGTTATCCTCGTGGGGCTAACACTAAAAGGTACTAGATAATTTGTACCTATACTCACCGAGGTTTGGGGTCGGTTTGGGCTCCGAATAGGGGTGCATGGATGGTAGTCCTTCAAAAATTAGAGGTCTGGGATGGTAGCTTCCAAAATTAGGGTTATGCATAAAGGGTTGGAATCAAAATATACTTGTAAAAAATGGTGAATCCTAGTTGAAATCAAGGTGAATCATGGCGAATCCTAAGCAAATCAAATCAATCATATTCATACCAAAATTTGGGGCATTTGAAGCCCTAAACAGTAATGTTATCTTTGGAACACATTTTGACCTATTAAATCACCTTATAACTTCATAAAAATACCACCATTAGATCAAGCTTGAAAAGAACTTTCTATTAGGGTTTAATTAATTTTTAGACCCATATGGGCTTTTAGGGTTACTATATTTGAACTCATGGTTTTTCACCCATGATATTGTAAAAATCTATGCATGTGCATTTTTTGATTATATTGCACTTGCATGAGTGATTGATATAGTGAGATAGGGCAAGAGGAGTTTGCACAAAAACTTTGTTCAGACTTGAGGTGAGCACTATAATTATTAATTGCAATAATTCTTCTATGGTATAGGAAAATAATACGATTGAAATGGCTTTGAGTATTCCTACAAAGCAGATAATGTTGTGGCATCAACGCATGGGGCACATTGGTGAGAAAGGACTTCGAGCATTAAAAATGAAAGGTATAGCTGAAGGAATTTTTGATTGCCCATTAAATTTTAATTTATGTGAGCACTATGTTTTCGAGAAACAAACTAGAGTCAAGTTTCAAATAGTGTTACAAGGTGTAAAGGAATTCTACATCTAGTTCATAGTGATGTGTTTGGACTTGCAAAAGTACCATCATTAGGTAAATCTATCTATTTTGTTACATTTATAAATGACTTCTCAAGAAAGACATGGGTATATTTTCTATGAAATAAATCCAAGGTTTTTAATAAATTTAAAGAGTTTAAATCTCTTGTAGAAAATCAGATAGAGAAAAATATAAAGGTTTTGAGAAGTGATAATGGTGGTGAGTATTGCTCTAATAAATTTGAGAAATTTTGCAAGGACTATGGAATAGAAAGGTAGAGAATAACTTCGTATACTCCACAATAGAATGGGGTTGCAGAATGGATGAACAAGACATTGATGGATAAGGATAGATGCATGCTAAATGATGTAGGTTTAGAAAAGACATTTTGGGCATAAGTTGTGCTAATAACTTGTTATCTCATCAATAGATCTCTTACGTCAGCTTTGGTGGACAAGACTCCACAAGAAGTATGGAATGGTAAGAAACCCTCTCTCAGACATATAAGGGTTTTTGGTTGTGATGCTTATATGTATGTCCCAAAAGAGAAAAAGACTAAGTTAGACTATAAATCTAAAAAATACATATTTGCGGGTTATCGTACTAGTGTTAAAGGATATAAGTTTTGAAACACATAATGTTGTTTACAATCATAATGTGATCTTTAGAGAAACAAAAGGGGTTTTAAAACTTGAAATACAACCAAGCAAAGAACCAAAAATAGTGTAGGTAAAATTAGAATAGGAAGAAGAACTAGTGGTAGAGCCTAAATTATAGAGAGAGTCTCAAAAGGAATATTCAGAGGAAGAAGGTCAGGAGGAAGCTGAAGATGCACAATCTAGAACTCCAATTTTGAGGAGATCAGATCAAGAGAGAAGAATTCTAGAAAGGTATAGTCCTTAAAATTTTTATTTTGTATTTAATTTATCAGTTACTGATGAAGAACCCAAGACTGTAAAGGAGGCACTTTGGTCAAGTGATAATAAGTCTTGGAAAAAGGCTATGGAAGAAGAAATGGAGTCCTTGGATAAATTTTTATTATTAATTTTATTTTAATATATTTTATGTATTAATCAAATAGTATGAGCCCAATTGTTTAAATTCCATGATTTTCATGGAGAGATGCGCTCTTAAATAAAAACTTAAATTTTGTATGAATGACAACTTTTATATTTACCCTTTTTTAAGGATAAAATAATATTTAAAAAGTTGTAAAATTTACAATTTTGGTCCCACTTTGTGGGATTCTCACCTCTATTGACATCAAGTATGGACATGTGTGTGGGAGGTTGGCCCTCTGGCTTTCTAACCGGTTAATATGACAATGCAATTCTAGTGGTATATTTCATGATTGAAATTTTGTTCACATTAATACCTATCTATCTTGTTAGTGTAGTTTGTGTGTGTTTGTTAATAATCCCACATTAACTATGTTGTGGGACTTGAGTGGTTTATAAACCCTAACACTTGCCATACTCTTTGCCAATGGGGTAGCAGGCTTAAAGGTGCAAGTCCTTGGTCCCACTTCGTGGGATTCCTCACCCCCATCAACATCGAGTTTGGGCATGTGTGTGGGGGGTTGGCCCTCTTGCTTTCTAACCTGTTAATGTGATGATGCAATTTTAGTGACATATTTCATGATTGGAATTCCGTTCATTTTAATACCTATCTATATATCTATAAGTTACAAATCTTCACAATTTTATTTGTATATACCTCAAATTTGAAAGTTTACATTAAACATGCATATACAACTGTAAAATTTAAAATTTTAATAAATAATTAGAAATCTATATATATATATATATATATATATATATATATATATATATATATAACAATAATTAATGGAACAATTTTTTTATTTATTTTTTGTGAATGAACAAAATATCATTTAAAATGTGTAAAAATTACAATTTTAATCCTTATAAATATATTTTCACAATTTTATTTTATTCTTTAAATTTGAAAATTTAAATTAAATATGTAAATTCATACAATTTAAAAAATAAAAAATTTAAATTAAAAATAATTATAACCTTCCATTAAAACTTTTTATATTTACTTTAACAGCATCAACAGCATAAAAGAATCAGGAGTTCATAGTCGATAAAATGCTAACACTAATACCTACATTTCCAATGCCAAATCATCGTTATTAGTTATAACTCTCATGCCCGTACAAACATAGTAGGCAGCGCCTACGTAAGAGTAAACCATTACGCTTTGGCCTATACGATAGCTATAAGAGAGCTCCATCATGCGAAACAATTATCATACTTTTTTCTTTGAACATAAATGTTTGCATCGATGCTGTCGTTTTAACCGGCAAAACGTTAAATTCCCAGCGTGCCGACGAGCCAATCAAACTACAGTTTGCATGCCCTAGGTAAAGGTCTGACGCTGCCGTGCTGAACACTTTGCTTTCCGAGAGAACCTTAACGTGGAATCCTATGCTAATAGGAAAAGTTGAGTGCTTGTAAAGCTATCATGTCGCTCAGCGTTGTCATGCACAAGAAGCTCTACCATTTCTTGATCAAAATCCCGTGGATTTGAGTTTTTTGTTTCCTGCAATCAGATGGTGCCAATTCTAATGTGGGTGCTCTACATTAGTTCTCAATCCTGCCATCTTGTCATAATCAATCCTACTAGGGTGTTCTCTTTTAAATCGACTAAAAAAATAAAAAATCGATTCTACTAGGGTGGTTAAACTAGGTTAACATCTTGTCATAATCAATCCTACTAGGGTGTTCTCTTTTAAATCGACTAAAAAAATAAAAAATCGATTCTACTAGGGTGGTTAAACTAGGTTAATTATTTTTTCGATTCGTAAACTTCGTGGGACTCTCCTCCATCCATTCATTCATTTGTATTATATTTAAAACAAATAAAGTTAATTTTCTTTTACACCGTTTTGTGTCTCTATTATTTAAAACAATAAGAACAAGGAGGTAGCAGCAAGTACTCCCTATGTATGTGATTATCGTTGGAAAAGCGAAGAGAACTGGGTTTAACGACTCGTAGAGAATAGTAACTAAATAGTTGAGAATAGTAACTAAATTTATTAAGTATAAAATATTATATAAAAAATATTAAATAAAAATGATGTTGAGTGAAATCAAGTTTTCATTATAAAAGAGAGGCGTGCGGTTGACAAGTAGGAAACGGTCATCATTAATTCCAAATCAACAGGATTGAATGTTTGCCGTTGGATGTTTATACGTTCGCCCCTAGTTACAGAGGTCAAGAATGTTTTGTCACCTCGCATAGAAGTGGTCTTTTCTTATAGTAAATTACACTTTTTAATAGGTTTTGAGATAGGTATTAAGGTAGTTTTTATTTTAATAAAAATTTAATTTTTTTTATTATTATAATTTAAAAAGTTAAATGTTATAATTTATACTATTATGATTGTTTTTTATTTTATTTTTAAATTGGAAAAAATTATCTGTAAATCACATTTGCTACATGTTTTTGGGAATATTGGTTGGCCCTCAAATATAATTTTCGCTATAATGAAATGCGTTGCACATTAATACCACCTCTTCTTCTGTTGTCAATTGCATAAATATCCCAACAAAATGAATAAATTCTCCGGCCAACAAATTGAATAAATTCTCCGGCCAATCCATCTTACAACATACAGGGCAGAGTTTAGCCATTCACATTTTCAAGGATCATTCACGACCCGGAGACCATGACTCCCCTCCAACTCTGCTCAGCCGCCTTGTCGTTCTTGACCTTGTTCATTTGGCTCCATAGGATTCGAAGGAATTCCAGGGGACTTACGTTTTGGCCCATAGTAAGCTATCTTCCCTCTCGGCTCTCCCATCTCAGATATTTTCACGACTGGCTCACAGATCTCTGACAATTCTCAACGGCGGAACCTTCAGGCTCGACGCTCCCTGGAAGGCCAGGGTTCTAACCGCCAACCCCGCCAACATAGAGTACGTTCTGAGCACAAGATATCACAATTTCGTGAGGGGGGACTCCTTCAAAGACATCTTTCGCGACATATTCGGTGATTCCGTTTTTGTGGCAGATGGAGAGCGTTTCTCGCAGCTCAACAAGTCGATCTCCGTGGCTACCGCGGCCGCCTTCCGCAGTACGGCTACCGCGGCCGTACCTGCGGCGGTTCACCAGAAGCTCCTTCCTCTTCTCCGCCAGGCCTGCGTTTTTCTGGGTTGTAGCACGTCATCCCGACGTGGAAGCCAGGATTTTAGCAGAGATCAGGGACATAGTTAACCAGAGGCCTGATCCAGAGAGCTGGGACGAATACGATCCTTCTCCTTTCAGCTTCGAAGAAGTGAAGCAGATGCATTATCTGCACGCCGCACTGTCGGAGTCGCTCCGTCTTTACCCGCCCGCTCCCATTGAGATCATGGAAGCCGCGCAAGACGATGTTCTGCCCGACGGCACGGCGGTGAAGAAAGGCACGCAGGTGGTTTACTCGATTTACGCGACGGGAAGACTGGAGAACGTCTGGGGGAAGGATTGCCGCGAATTCAAGCCGGAAAGGTGGCTGAAGAATGAGTGGTTTGTGAGGGAGTCGGATTTCAGGTTTCCGGTATTCAACGGAGGACCTCGGCGGTGTACGGGAAGGGAGTTTGCCTACTGGCAGATGAAATTGGTTGCGGCCTCCGTTTTCGTGTGATATCGGATAAAGATTGTCGATAGACACCGCGCGATTCCGAAATATACGATGTCACTTGTAATGAAACATGGTCTGCTCGCTACACTTCATCCTAGAGGTAAAGAAACCGGGTCTTGAATTAGTGTCAGGTATGGTGATGGAATTTAGTTTGAAGTCATCAGCTATGCAGTTAGGGAAAAGTATCATATACTACGTTAGCTACTTTAACTGATGTTCATAAGCATTGGCCTAATAACTGGCAATTGCACAAAATCTTACTTGCATGACGCCGGAGGGAAGACAGGTGTTTCAAATGTATTTTAATCTTTAATGTATTTTAATCTTTATGATTTTATAATTTATAGGAAATGATGAATGTATTTTATTTATTATATTTGTTTTTGAAATTTTAAGGTAAAGTATTAAAAAGTTTTAGTTTTTTATATAATGGTTTGAACTTTAATTTTTTATAAGGTGAAAAGATCTAGAGTCCAATTTTTTATAGGGTAGGTTGAAAAGTACTTGTTTATTATAGTTGTGCAAAGAAATAATCATATTCTTTGTGAGGAGGTGGATGTGTGTTAAATCTCCTCTTATAAACATAGTTCTCGGTTTTATGAGGCATCGAGGCATCGTGGTTAAGGTGTGATGTTGGAAGGAGGTTACTCATCCTTGTCAATCGTAGAGGTTTCTCACACTAACCAAATCAAAATAACAATAATTATTATATATTAAAAATATTTAAGTTATTTTATTTTATTTTTTAATAATATAATAAGAATAAAAATATTAATAAATATTTATAAATTTTATATTATTATTAATATTTAGTTTTAAAGAAATTATAAAACTTATTAATATAATGTTCTTTGGTGTATGTATCCATAGTTTTAGGTTTGCATTGAAGATGAGAACATGACATTTGGATATGCATGGTATAACTTGAGTGGCCTAATAATGGATACTTTTGAACTCTCAATAAAGGTTCAAAATGTGTGTAGTTAGTAGGGTTGTACACCATGCTTAATTAATCAAAATATAGTTGGATAACCACATCCACATATACATATACAAATACAAATACAAATACAAATACATATATATATATATATATATATATATATATATATATATATATATATATATATATATATATATATATATATAATTATTATTAATAGGGTTATTTCATATGGTTTATGGCCTTGCCTACACCAAAAACTACTCTTTTATAGCCTAGTGACTCATAAAAGATGTACTAAATATTTTAATAAGATAAAAATACATTTTGAAAATGTATAGGTACTTTTAAGATGGACTCCCACACATTCATAGCCCTCGCACATGCATCAACTCTAAAAACATTCTCTTCTTTTTAATTTTTATAACACCTTTGTATATAAAATATTGGAAAAGTTTTTATCTTTTTTAAGAATAAAAAATATATTGTTATTTTATATATATATTTTAAAATTAATTTTTACAAACTGAAAGCACGAGGATATGGAAATAAAAAGGAAAATCCAAGATGTGATGCAAACGAAACAAAAGATATTGCTAAATCCTATGAATTAAAAGTGCACACAAGGAAAGAGGCATGAATGAATCGAAACCAAATAAAAAGCCAATATGGAAGACAACCCTTTTATTAATACGCTTCAAAAATTGGTTACAATTTTTCTCCTCCCTTTTTAGGGGCTAGGAGCGTTAAAATATGTTCTTGTCACATCAATGGATGCCATTCCTTCTTTTGCATGCCCACATGTAAAGTGGGTGGACCAAACGTCGTCGTCGCTTGTGTTGATGAGTCTTGACTCCTTGATGCTCTTCTAATGTTAAGACTCTACGTTCAAGGAAACAAGAAACAATAAGTAGCACCTGTAGATAAAATGAAACATGCAATCCCCACGCCTTCAATTAGTGCATGCAAGATATAAATAAAACGATAACTAAAATAGATCCAAATGAACTAAAAAATTGACAGGGGCATAAAAACATCATCGGGAAGGCACTGCAAAAAGAACTGTCAAAAATTCACCACAGATTCGTATTCACTCCGGGGTGGGACGAATAGACCTGCAACAAAGCATCAAAAAGAATTGTCCCAAATTTCATATTAGAGAAGCTCTAAATCACCTGCAAAGTTGGGGGTTAGCTAATTGGGGGTATTTTGAGAAGACCCAGAAGGTCAGATTTTTCCAATTTGGCCTCTATCATCAGGAATTTGGTAATGCTACCTGCATGTTAGTAAAGGTAGGAAATGATAAAAACATGATCAAAAATGCTCAAAAACGATGTGAAATTTAAATGGCAACCTATCTAAGCAACATATAATCAAATGCAAAATAAATAGAAATGAAATCTACCACAGATTTCTAATCACACTTGGGCGGGGCGATTAGAACTACAGTAGTGTGGGGCGCCCGGGGGCAGGACGCCCACCGTTTGGGGCCCAATTTTGGCACCAATCCACTTGGTATGGATCCAAAACCTCTTATGGGGTGTTGTCAACAAATTTAGTAGGATGTTGTGGCCAAATGTCGGGTTTTGGTTTCGGATTTGCGCTTCCAATAACCACCTTATGACCTCCCTTCCAAAAGAGATCAAGGATGTGAAAGGCACCAATCGAAAGGTGTGTGTGGAAGTAAAATGGTAGCACTTCGTTGCTCCAAATGCTCCTTCTTTGTCTCCTTTGTGGTGAGAAAACTCACCAATTTATAGACTTGGAGGTCTCTTATGATTGAGCATGCAGAGGCACCATTTGGCAATCATGCCTTCCCAGGGGGAGAAGATTCCTCCCTGATTAGGGGCTCCATGAATACCCCTGTAACTGCCTCTAACGCTAAAAAATGCTCACTCAAAATCCCATGCAATGAAGGAAGAGTTAAGTGGTAGATCTGAGCTGCCATTTGTCAAGATTTGACTTTTTGCCCGTCAAACCTGCTATTCGCCCCACCCTGGAGCGAATACTGCTAATTGTCCCTGGGTGGGGTGAATAGAAGTTTGTAATCATCCCTGGGTGGAACGAGTATGAAGCAGAGTGCCTGAAGGTGCCAAATTGACTCCTGACCTTCCAAAACTGCTATGTGAGTGGTTAGGACCACTGTTTAACCTCAAGGGGCTGCCTTGGGGGCTATGTGTGTCAATGCGATCAGTGTTTGTAGTCACATAATCGGATTGGTGTTGTTTTGGTGTCTATAGATGCCCCTTTTTGGGATGCACTATGCATGGCACAGTGCTAAGCAAAAATAGATAACCAAAGCACTAATGATTAGGGTTTCTTAGTAACCTAATCAAATTTGGATGCCCCAAGTATGGAAAGGGCATGCCTTCTTCAATCCTTGCTTTTAACGAGCAAAGGAACTCAATTGAAGTGTTAACCTTTTTTGGTGAGGTGTTACTTGATCTTGGACATTGATCGGTCATGAATAGGCAAAGGGCACAACCTTTTGTCCGTGGGAACCTTGAGTTCATGATTCACGAATGCCAAGTGTTTGATCAACTTGTGATTATTGCTTGTTTGCTGCCCTAAGCATGGGCATGATTGTCTTTGTCAATGATTCTTTGAATGCATACCATTTCCATGATTGGGTGTGTATTTTTTGATTGGTGACTAAGTGTGACTACCCCCTCAAGCGACGAATCGATGAGGGAATGACCCACATGAGAAAAGCGACGAGTCGCTTGACCCAAGATGACTTATGTAAGGGTGCCTTTAGATGTTTATCATTGAATGTGTGTGCAATTTTCTGACATTTAGACCTATTTTTGGTGGGTGTTAACCCTTTTTGTGATGCTTTTTGGAGCTAAAATTGGCACAAATTCGTCTTCCCGTGGAGTGGTTCGGCTATGGTAGCCTTCTTAGGGAATAGGATAGTGATAATTTGTGATGCTAGCATCGGTTTTGTATGCCAGTGAATGGCGGGTGCAAAGGCGCCTTTGTTTGGCAATGTTATTGCTATTTTTGGGTGGATTTTGACTCTTTTGGGATGCCACTTGGGGATGAAATTCTCGGTAATCTATCCTCCCATGGAGTGGTTTGGCTATGGTAGCCTTATTAGAGAGTAGGATGGTGAGGATTTGTGACCCCGACGTCAATTTTGCATGTGCAAAATGTTAGGTGCAAAAGCACTCTCATTGGACAGTTTTATTGCTTGTTTTTGTGTATTTTGGTGCATTTTTGTGTTGTTTTTGAAATATTTGCTCTGTAATCATCCCTAGGGGGGACAAATACCAATTTAGTAATCATCCCAGGGTGGGACGAGCACTAACTAGAGTGCTCATCCTAGGGTGGAATGATTACAGGCTAAAAAAGCCTATTTAAGGGTCAAAACTAGGGTTTGGGCTCATTTGTATTCTTTTTTTTGGCGATTTGGAGCTCTGAGGAGGAGGAGGTCAATTCTACGAAATGAAGCACTGCCAAATTTTTCCTGCCACCATGAGTTCACTAACCAGATCATCAAGCGACGGAGTCGAAGCGAGACCAGTGAGTGCTCTTCCTCTTTAGTGTTTGTTTGCGTTACAATTTGAAAACCATAATTTAGTTGTTTTTTTTCTTTTGTATTTTGTTTTTCAAATTAAAAATGAAACCCTAAAAAGAAGTTGTTGTGTTTTGTATGGCTTCATTAAAACGTAGGTTGAAACCCTAGTGGAAACCATGTTTATTTGGCATCTGTGATAAACTAAAAGAAACCCTAGTCTAACAAAAATCAAAACTTAGCTTAAAAACTTAGGTTAACCCTAGTTGAACAAAGATCAAAACTTAGCTTAAAAACTTAGTGTAAAACTGAGTTTAAAAACGTCGCTTAACCTTAGTTGTTTTTTTTGTTTTTATTTGTTTTTTTGTTTGTCAGTGTAGACTAAGGGTAAACCCTAGGTGGACTGAAAAATTTGTTTTGTTTTAATTTTTTTTTGGTGTTTTTTTTTTTTTGTTTTATTTATCAGGTGATCTTAGAGTTAAAAACCCTAGGAATTGAAAAATTGCTTTTGAATTTTTTTGTATTTTAATTTATCCTAGGACTGACAAACAATGTTTTGAATTTTTTTTTGTTGTTTTTAATTTGTCAGTTGAACTTAGAGTTAAAAACCCTAGGACTGACAAATAGTGTTTTGAATTTTTTTTTGTTGTTTTTAATTTGTCAGTTGAACTTAGAGTTAAAAACCCTAGGAACTGAGAAATTGTTTTTAATTTTTTTTTTGTATTTTAATTTATCAATTGAACTTAGAGTTAAAAACCCTAGGAACTGAAAAATTGTTTTTGAATTTTTTTGTATTTTAATTTATCAATTGAACTTAGAGTTAAAAACCCTAGGAACTGAAAAATTGTTTTTGACGGTTTTTGTTTTTGTTAATTTATCAGTTGAACTTAGAGTTAAAAACCCTAGGAACTAAAAAATTATTTTTGACTGTTTTTGTTTTTGTTAATTTATCAGTTTGACCTAGAGTTAAAACCCTAGGCACTGAAAATTTATTTTTGAATTTTTTTGTTTGTTGTGGGTTAATTTATCAGTTTAGACTTAGAGTTAAAAACCCTAGGAACTAAAAAATTATTTATATTTGTTGAATTTGTGTAAATTTTGTTGTTCGTTATTTAGCTATTTTTTAGCTGTACATGGTTTTGTGCATTGTTGTATATTCATATTTTTGCCATACAACTTTTCATGGTTTTAAATGTTTTTGTTTTTGTTTTCTTTGCAGGTTGTGAAGAGTCGGTACCGTATGCCTAAGGTTTTCTCAGAAACGTGAGAGGCACTGACTTTGGCTGATTGGGAGTGGCTTGATGCCCTTGGGCTCAAGTAGGTGACTTGAATAGAGCTTGTTGTCAAGGATCGGGCCTATCTGATGGCGCTTATCAACTTGTGGGAACCTCGGACTAATACCTTCCATCTCCCAACAGGGGAGATGATAGTGACCTTGGAGGATGTCTATCGGATCTGTGGATTCTGATAGATGGATTGCCAATCAGGAGGATGCCACAGGATCAACAGACAACAGTGCTGACATGCTACTTTGGGCATGGGGAGGAGATGGGTGTGGATATCCCAATGGATAGGGCAAAAGGCGACTGCAAAATTGGTGGTATTCTAGTACGGTGGTGGCATGCAGTATTGATAGGCCTCATTTCCAATATGCTACTACCCGCCTCTTCGAGGGTGAGGTTCCCATGGAACCTGTTAGAGGTGGTGTTCAGGTTGGTGGAGTGTCCTACAGAGGCACCAATGATCATGAGATGGGGATAGAGTCTACTGGAACAGCTCTATGATGATCTATATGAGGTCCACTATCGAAGGTGGAAGAGTATTGGATGTAGCTATCTGTTACAAAGTTGGGCTTGGCAGCACATAGTGGTGGAGAGGTCGGTGGGGTTGCCATGGACTACTAGGGCAGAGATGGTGGATAAGGATATAGGTTATGCAACTTTATGGCAGTGGTCAGAGGAGTAGGGGTAGAGTCGGTGCTGGGCAGGTGTCGTAGGGCACTATGCTGATGCCTTCACTCGGCTTACTCTAGGGGAGGTGTTCTGGCACCCCTATCGAGACTGTCCAGCCTATCTTGAGGTTGGAGAGTGGCTTCGATGGGTCTGTAAGGGGTAGTGGTTGATTGTGCGATATGGGACCCAGCAGGAGTTCTTTCCTTATTACCAGGTGACATGACAGTTTGGGGTGCACCAGGGATTGCTTGGTGAGTCCTTAGTCTATCAGAATTAGGGGGATAAGAGGACTCTAGTTTGGCTAGTCATTGCATCGCTGGGTGAGGATTCAGATATAGTGATTGACGTCTCAGATGTGGACGATGTTGGGACTACCACGGAGTACGACCAATGGTGGACACTACGGTGATGGTAGGGAGAGGGACCACTAGGAGGCACAAAGGTAGTAGCAGCAGGCGAGAAGTGTGGAGAGGCACTAGGAGATGATTGGGGAGCTCCGCTAGAGGATGCAGATATGGTGGAGGTGTATGATGTGGATGTGGATTTTGGGGTTTTGGATCAGTCAGATATGCAGGATGTTCCTGAGCAGTGGGAGCCTGAGTAGCCCGTAGTCTCGAATTTGCATATGCACAAGGCATTCCTGGAGGATGTGGAGGCAAGGCATTGCGTTGAGATAGCATGATTGGAGGACCTGCTATGGAGGTGAGATGAGGAGCTGGGGGAGGCTCTGCAGGAGAGGGATCTCCTACGGACTCAGTTGGCTGAGTGGGAGAATGCATTTGCTACGTATCATCGATGGGATGGGGACACAGATGCTGCACGAGAGAGGGATCTTCTAAGGATGTAGCTAGAGGAGAGGGATAAGGAATTGGTGCGACGCAATGATGTAGTAGCTTTGTATCATCGATGGGAGGTAGAGTGGTTTCGACATCAGATGGATTTGGAGGGAAAAATAATCTGCCTCGGGGGGTGGATACCTGAGCCCTCTAGAGGTGGGTCTTCATGCCAGATGAGGGGTAGCGATACTGAGTAGTCAGCATCATCTTGTTGCAGGTGATTGGATGAGGGGTGTGCTAGTGATCATGATGCGGGGGTGAGCAGCAGCCACCCTGAGAGGTCCCATAGGACCCACACCACGGGGGGTAGTTCCCATCGCACTGATTCTATGTGATCATGGTGGTCGATGCCCTAGGCTTGGGGGTTTTGGGCTTTTGGCTTTTTGTGGGATCAGAGGACCTGTTATTGTAGCCTATAGGCATTTTTGATGATATATATACAGATGAATTTATTTTTTTTATACACATGTCAACATTTGATGTTATGCACAATGATTGTTGAATGTGTATGTATGAATATGAATTTATGGTGATGGATGCATATGTTATGTTGAATGCAAATGTTTTGAATTTTTATGATATGCAAATGGAATGGATGAATTAAATTTGTGATTTTTGGCAGTGGCACCATAGACTGTTTAGAACTTATGGCTTTTTGTCCTAGGCGATTACTGTGGTAAATGACCTTTTATGTATACATGCTATTTTTTTTGTATTTTCTAATGGCAATGCGAGAATGAAATATTGCACAACTGGTTTAGAATGTAGTTAAGGTTTTATGAGACTAAGATGTTTTAACTAACTAGCCAATACTATATTTTTATCTTACAAGACTTTTGTATAAGGTATGAATCGGACTTGTCTTTGACCAAGTTATTTCACATCCTTGTGTGTGCAATTGAGTTCTTTTATATGGCATTTGTCAGGATACCGCCAGTGCTAGATAGGCTGTCAACCAAACCTATACTAAGGATCACCTAATTAGCTCCACTAACTCCTTTGTTGTATTTAGTCAGACTAATCTGTTGTGCTATCTAGGATACCATAAGCTAGCTCATCCACATGCAAACATTGATATGTACACAAGTTAATGTGACAGATATGTAGACACCAAAATAGCACCAATCCGATTATGTGACTGCAAACACTAATCGCTTTGACAAACACAGCCCCTGTGGCAGCCCTCAGAGGTTAAACAATGGTCTTAACCACTTTCATAGCAATTTTGTAAGGTCAAGAAGCAATTTGGCACACTTGGACACTTTGCCCAATACTCGTCTCACCCCGGGACGAATTCAAAATAGAATCCGTCCCACCCCAGACGAATTCTAAATCCGTCCCTGGGTGGGACGAATTCCAAGCTTAACGGGCAAAAAGGCAAATGGTGCCAAGTGGCAGCCCAGAACAGTCAGTTAAGGACTCCTGCCTTGCACGCATGTGTAAGTGGACAGAGGGGCCGTTAGAAGACTGTTACAAAAAGCATTTATCAAAGTTCAAGTCAATGGAGGACTCCCCCCCTCATGGGAAGACAAGACTGCCACATGGCGCCTATGGCCAACACATGGCATTTGTGCTTCCCTCCCAAAAGAGACCCCTTGGGTCTATAAAAGGTGGGACTTTTCTCACCCAAAACATACAAAGTTGAAGGAGTTTTCAAGCAACGAAGTGCTCGCCGAATTGAAGACCCACTTGCATCCCTCTTGGTTCACCTTCCCACATCCACCAATCTCTTTTGCAAGGGAGGTTGTTGGGTGGCCTTTGGAAGCTCGAACCTTACCCAAATCCAACGCATGGACACCTGAACCTACCAATTCGCCGACCCCCAATCCTAAAAGGTTTTGGGCCCATCCCCGGTGGATTGGCTCCAAAATCGAGGGCCAACGGTGGGAGGCCCACTTGGGCACCCCCGCACCTCCCAAGTCCTATTTTTAGTTTTTGAGCATTTTAGATTATTTTTTAGATTGCATTCTGTGTTACTAGGTCTGATTAGTCCATAATTGCAATTTTGTAACTTTTGGTCGTATTTTAGGATGTTTTGTATTGCTTTGTCGTTTCGCTAACTTGCAGGTGTCAAGGTCAAATTCCCGAGGGTGGAGGCCAAATTGGGAAAATCCGACCATCTGGGTCATCCCAAAATGGCCCCAATTACATAACCCCCCTATTTGTAGGCATTTTGCAGGTCTCGGGATCCGACATTGGAGCAAAGAAGCAGGTCGGTTTCTTCAACACAGAAGAATTCGTCCCACCCAGGGACGAATTACAGTCAGAATTCGTCCTGCCCAGGGACGAATTCCAGTTGAAGGTGGATTGGCCAGCTGCCTCAGTGGCAGTGGCCTTCTGGTAACTTTTCTTACCTTCTGTCAAGTTTTGAAGCAATTTGGATTCACTGTATTCACTGTTTCAGGCAAATATTTACATGCATATTTCGTTAGTTTTAGAGAGCAAACGCTTTTCATTTGCAGCAGGTGCTACTGACGTCTTGGTCATTTCTTTGTTCGTAGGAGAAGCAGCAGAGGCGAAGAACTCATCGACATCAGCGACGGCATCATCTTGGCCCGCCCATTGCAATCGTGGGCACGCGAAAAGAGGAATCATTCAACGATTGTAATCAAACTCTATTTGCGCTCCTAGCCCCTGAAAAGGGAGGAGACATCATTGTAACAGAGATCAAGGGAAATTAATGAAAGGGCTATGTTTTCTCTATTTGATTGTGTCTCTTCCAATGTGTTTCTTTTCCATTTCATGCAATTTACATTTCTAGGACTTAAGCGTACTTAATTTTGAATGCAATCGCACTTGGTGTTTCCTTTGCCCGGAATCTCGTGCTTTCAGTGGCGATCACAGTGGGACTCTGTTCCCTGGTTTTTGAAATCATAGAAACTGATCAAAGTTTTGTGTTTGTGCTTGATAGGTACATCTTTTTTGTTGCAGACTGCTATTCGTCTCTGATAGGGACGAATTCTTTTCTGCAATTCGTCTGACCCTGAGATGAATTCAAATTCGTCTCTGGGAGGGACGAATTCTGTTCTGCAATTCGCCTCCCGTAGGGACGAATTCTCGTCTTACGGATTTTCAGAGCAGAAATTCAGAGACAACAGGAGCAGGCAGAGAAGAGGTAGGGATTTTTATTATCTCTGTTAAATTTTTCTGTTTCTGTTTCTGTTTCTTTAATTGTTTTCATTTAATCCTGCATTGCATTAGGGAAAGTCATGTATGCTAGTTTCATTTTTGTTGGATAAAACGAATCCCACACACATCACGAAACAATTTTAAACCAAGGAGCTGGTCGTAAGACCCCAGCCCTTGATCAAGACCATTGGTGGATTTAATCACCACCTTGGCTTGATTTGCATCCATTTCCCGATTGTCAACTGTTGTTAGGCGTAAATCCTGACGAAGATAGACCGAGCGTAGCTGGGGTGATTCCCATGCGCGCGAGGATAAGTTTTCTATGGTAGGTGCCATTAACAGGACAATCCCCCTTCCGTACCGCCTACGTACCACGTACCTTCTGCTCTCACGTACCTATAGTCTCCCTCTCGTAAGGGCGGGTATATAGAGAGGTTGGTATATCGGCTTGGCTGGTATATTGAAGGGGCGACCTTTTTGGAGTTATAAGAGCCTACATGATGCATTTAAACGTTCTACAAAACCTACAAAAACAAAACAAAACATCAAAATGCACTAAACCAGTTTAGGACACACCAAGAATCCTTAAAAGAGATAATCACGATTTTGTGAATGTGTGTGTTTAATTCTGCTTAGTGTAGACAAAAAAAAAAGAAAATCATAAAACGAGATAAAAACTTATTTAGATAGCATAGAAGCACCGCAATGGTGTACACCCGTAGTCAAGCCCAATCAAGGGCAGAAGCTCCGAAAGGTACACAAAAAGTAGGCGCAAGTCGCCTTCACTTCAGTCCTGAGGATTTGGTCATACCGCCTTATAGGTCAAACCTACAAAAGAATCCAATTCAGAATCCTCGTGGGGTATGCCTATTCAAAGCAGCCCCTTTCGGGAAGATGCCTTACATGTAGACCTTGACATAAATAGAGAATCACCTCTTGAAGCTAGGCATGAGTGGCCACCGCGCGATGAAGCGCTAAACAGGCACACTGTCCATTTGGAGGGGCAACGTGGATATGGCATCCCTTCTTTACCTATCATCAGAACAGAGAGACCAAATCCGGAGCGCAGGGCTCCTTACATAGGGCGACCTAACTCCGCCCATCCCATTTACACCCGTGAAAGGGAGTATGAGGAAAACCATCGCATTCCTCGAGGGCAACAAACAATGCGGGAACCTTGCATTTCCGCACCAGCAGGATATCATGATCACCCCTTGAGGCCAGAACCTCGAGCACATACCGCCTACCTCGACAGAGGGAAGCGACCCCTTGAGATTTTAGAGCATCAAAACCGAGGTAAACCCATAGGAGGAACATTTGAACCTTCTGAACAAAATAGGGTAGATCAAATTGACCCGACTGTCGCCAGATATACCACCCGTCAAGCCCAAATCATGCGGCTTAAACAAAGTCAGCAAGAGATAGAGTATCAATACCGCTTGGATAAAGAACGCATGCAACGCGAAGCGGATGAGTTACGCTATGAAATACCTGAGAGGGGGCCAACCCCTCGCATCCAAAGAGCTGAACAGATATGAGAGGCGTAATCCGTTGGTGCAAGACAGGTCTCCACGACCTCGTCAAGCTCTGCCTCCAAGACCCCATAGATTCGAGAGGGAGGCAACTCCCCGAAACAATGATGGGTACCTTCAGCAAGAACTTGATCAGGGTCATAGGTTTCGCCCAGAGACTCCTCAAGAATTTTATGAGGAGTATGAACCAGAAGAGGAATATATTGAAACTCCCCATCAAGGCAGGAAGGATGCCATTCGGCCACCCCTCCATAGGCCTCCAGTTTATCGTAACTTGCAACAAGAGCGAACAAGAGAGGAAGAAATAAAATCTTCCGATGCATACCAAGCGCTATTGGAGCGTTTGGAGTCTGTGGAGACAAAAGCTGCTGGGCATCAAAAACCCACATTACGTCTACTCCGCAATAATCCGTGCATCCCTCAGTGCCTACACCTCTTTACCCCGAACACTTTAAGTTGCCTCAATTGGCAGTTTTTAAAGGTGAAGAGGACGCACAGGAACATGTTACACGATTTCTAAGCCAATGCTTCGGCATTCAAGATAATGACGCATTATTGCTTAGAACATTCATAACCACATTCGTAGGCCCCGCCTCGGATTGGTTCACACAGCTGCCCAAACACAGCATAAGCAGCTTAGATCAGCTAGTAGATGCGTTTCTTGAACGTTTCACCTTCAACACAAGGAAGAAGGCATCACTTAGTGATCTTGCTAGCCTTAAACAATTTGAGGAGGAAACAATGGCAGCGTACGGGAACCGATGGAGAGCTTTGCTTTCTAAGTTACCCTACCGTCCTCCCATGTCGGACCTCACGCAAATGTTCACAAAAAGTTGCTTAAAATCAATCTCTCGGTCTATTGTTGCTGCGATAATACGACAACTTAGAAGAAGCTTTGGCGCAAGCCGTAGTCATAGAAGAGATTAAGATAGGCGAAGGCGCAATTGCCAAGCCTAAGAAGAAAGAGTGGAATAAAACCACTAAAACTGGGACAACGCAACCACAACACGCTGCACTCAACCAAGTTGCGATAAATGTCCCAGCGCCTGTGCAAGAAACGCAGCCTCAAAAGGCTAACTACTGTGCAAGGGCTCTCCCGCTTACGAAAGAGATAACGAAGACAGGAGCAAAGATCGGCAGCGTCACCCTAGGCGACAATTCACTCCGTATGCGGAGTCTAGGGACTCCTTATTTGACCGCTTGTCGCCGGCAAATTTAGTTACTCCGCGGAAATCCAAATTTTTGACCCTAACGTTCCCAAGCCTAGGGGGTATAGGGAGGAATTGTATTGCAGATTCCATAGGCGCAGAGGACATGACCTAAATGGGTGCTGGAAATTCAAAGAACTAGTCCAGGATTTGATCGACAACCGAACATTGGTCGTGGACAACCCCATCGCACCTAACAACCAACAAATGGGGGTATTCAAGGACCCCTTGCCTGCCCACGAGGCACAGACAAAACCGCTCCAAATTAACGAGGTGCGACAAGATCTTCCCGCACAAGGATTTGTGGGAATGATTAGCATTGTAACAAGGAACAGAAAATACCCAACAGTTGCCCCCGAGGTACCTGCGAGGGAAGTTCCGTCGACATCGCAGCCTCAACAACGCCCAACGCAGTTACCTCCGCCTAGACCTGAGGTCACGATACGAACCAAACTCACGCAGAGTTTGCGGACCACGTCGGCTAGGTTGTCCATCTACGAGCTTATTCAACAATCAGCTCCCCATAGAGAAGCTCTTATGGACATTTTAAAAGCCATTGAAGTACAACCCCACGAAGCAAATTCTTTCAACGCCTTCGTGGGACATGTGAAACAATGTACGGAGCCCGTCATCACATTCAAAGAAAACGAGGTCAAAACAATATCAAATGACATGCCGGATCCACCCCCGCACGTTATCGCGCGGGTCAACGGGATCCCGTACAAGAGAGTGCTGATAGATACTGGCTCGTCCAAGTAACATTATAACCACTGCAACATTGAAACATTTAAAACTGCCAGCCTCTCACATCACCGCTTCCACGTACACACTACGAGCTTTTAACGATGCAATTTGCTCGACAGTCGGCACGGTTGTTCTCCCTATACAGGTAGGACAAAAGTCAATACCCACACTGTGCCATGTGCTGGAAGGCGAAATGGCTTATAACATACTGCTAGGGCGGCCTTGGATCAGGGACATGAAGTGTGTCCCCTCGATCGCACACAAGTGCTTGAAGTATGCCTATGAAGGGCAAATACATGTAGTCCCAATGGACTTAGAGCCCTTCAAGTATTGCAATGCGGTACAATTCATACCTCAATCGACCCTCCCATCAACGCATTTGGATTTTCAATTAAATCCATCTAAACAGGGTCCGATACCGCAGGCACCACTGGTGGCCAACAAGGCAAAATCCCAGCCAGGTGAGACTTCATCATCGGCTCCTTCATCATCAACGCCACCTATCGTGGCCCAACAGAAGGACAAGGGAAAGCAAATCATGGAAGAGGTTAAGCCTCTAGAAGAGGGGTTGCCCACGATTTCAACGATATCAACAGAGGAAGCGCCCAACGCAACGGAAACCAAGATTCCTGAACCACCAAACATGGAATGGACTCAGGAAGGACTACCGTTTCCTCCTACCCAATCATCAACAATCACTGTTGAGATGGCCAAGACAGGCTCGGGAGAATACATAGTGCAAAATGTTGTGGCAACCCCCACACTGGAGTCAGGACAAGACATGGGAAGACCTCGCCTTCCCATTGGAACAATCGTCCCTCTAGGCTACCCACCGAACCAAACGAATTTTGTGTATGGGGGCCTTGATCATGGTTTCGAACCATGCGAACAAAAGGAAACAGATGAAGAGCCTTTTGTCGAAAACATCAATTATCTGTCGAACCCGGAATTTGCCCTAAAATATCTCGAACAATGCAATTGGCATGGGTATGGGCTAGGCAGATATGAGCAAGGGATGCGGATCCTTTGCCAACCAAGATATCATATGCCATATGACAAGTCAGGGGTAGGGTTCAACCATCCCCTGCCATTAGACATCTTGGTTGAAAATATGCAAGGCCTAGAAATAGGCAACAGGGGGGATTGGCACAAGACCCGTACGCCAATCCAAACACAGAATACACATTGGGGGATTATCTCCCATGGTCTACAAACACCCCTGGAAATAGCAATAATCCCTCTCCTTTGCTAGAGAGAGGTGAAAGTTCATAGAGCAATCCTCAAAGAGAACAACAACGGCTTCCAGACATTTTTCTGAAACTGTTCCCCTTAGAGGTTCCAGATGAAATAACACAGTCTCAAAAGAATCAGGTCCCTCCACTAAGAGTGGAACAACCGCAATGGGACCAGATTAATTCACCGGAACAGGAAGAGTCCTCAATGTCGCAAGCAACGGATGCCGAAGAGGATGAACAATTTTGGATCTATGAAAGCGATTCAGAAGACGAAACCGAAATGGACTATCTCGTACATGCGCGACGACATCACCGCGCTCTAACTCATGAAGATCTAATGGGACAAATGGGTATACGGTTAGGACATGAATGGCACGTAGACCCAACGAGGTGGGACCAAGTGTTAGGCCTATGGCTCCAAATTCAAGATGAGCATCGTCCACCTCGAGATCCCATCATGACAGCAGTACCGAGGGAAGACCCCGCCTTCCTTTTCACACATAGAGATGAATTTGCACCTAGAGAGGATCCATTCGTGCCTGTTCCCGTAGAGCCAGATCCAGAGTATAGGGAACATCTAAAAGAATCAAGTCATCACACCCATGGTTCTGGAGACCAAATTCATTCCATCCACATGATCTCCATTGATTTGACCACACCCATCCGCAATCCGACCGATCCATCACGGTCATTGCATCTAAACATGGATGCCATTGACTGGGATCACGTCAATTCACCATTGTCACCATCAGAGTACTGGCCTTTCGATGAAATGCTTCATTTTACCCCAAGGACAACTCAAGATATTTTTCAAGCTGAAGAGGGACCCGAGGTCCCAAACGTAGATCTTAACTCAGCTGATGATATCCATTTAATCCCAACTCCACATCAGTTGGAGGACGGATCTCACATGTCAGTCGAAGAGACGACTGACGTAGACATCGGCATAGATCCAATGAATCCACGGATTCTCAAGCTGGGGGTAAGCCTTTCCCCCGAAGAGCAAGCCGATTACATTGCCCTTCTTAAAGAAAAGAAGGAAGTTTTTGCATGGTCATACAAAGATATGCCAGGACTAGACCCGCAGCTAGTCATGCACAATTTAACGCTTGATCCGAAAATCAAGCCCCTAAAGCAAAAACTAAGAAAGATGCACCCAACAGTGGCCTTGATGGTCAAAGATGAATTACAAAAGTCGTTGGATGCACAATTTGTCATCTGCATGGATTATCCGCCATGGTTGTCCAACATGGTTCCCGTCAAGAAGCCCGACGGGAGGATTCGCATATGCACCGACTTTCGAGACCTAAACAAAGCGAGTCCTAAGGATGATTTCCCTTGCCAAGCATCGACGCATTGGTAGACGCTACAGCAGGTCACGAAATGCTCTCCCTAATGGACGGTTTCTCAGGATACAATCAAATTCGTATCAATCCTGAAGACCAACTCAAAACGGCATTCACAACGCCTTGGGGGACATTTTGTTATAAGGTCATGCCTTTTGGCCTTAAAAACGCTGGCGCTACATACCAACGTGCTATGACTTATATCTTCCACGATTACATGCACAAAACTTTGGAAGATTACATGGATGATTTGTTAGCCAAGTCTAAATTGCGCTCAGATCATCTCTGTGACTTAAGCAAGATTCTCGATCGCCTCATAGAGCATAAGGTCGATTGAATCCCAAGAAGTGCGTGTTCGGCGTCACATCTGGAAAACTCTTGGGTTTTATAGTCTCCAAGAGAGGCATCGAAGTGGACCCAAACAAAGTCAAGGCAATCCTTGAAATGGCTCCCCCAACCACTATCAAGCAAATTAGAAGTCTGCAAGGAAAGGTCGCGTCGATTAAACGCTTCATAGCGCAATTATCCGACAAATGCCGACCAATGAACAAACTATTGCACAAGGGGGTCACATTTCATTGGGATGACGAGTGCCAGTTAGCCTTTGACGAAATCAAACAATACTTGGCTTCGCCACCAGTATTGGCACCGCCTAGACCAGGTGTGCCGTTCTACTTATACATCTCAGCTACTGAGGTGGCATTGGGCACAATGCTAGCCCAGAAGAATGAACTCCACAAAGAACAGAGCTACTTACTATCTTAGCCGCACCCGGTCGGGCTACGTAACTTAACTATGCATACGTTGAAAAACTCGCTTGGCGATGGTGTTTGCTACCAAGAGGCTACGCCATTACATGCTGAGCAACACGACGTATGTTGTGTCTAAGGAGAATCCATTGCGATACATGATGAGTCGTACTTATCATAGTAGCCGCACGGCGAAATGGATCATGTTGTTGACGGAATTTGACATTGAGTTTATTGGGCAAAAATCTATAAAAGGACAAGTCATAGCCGATCAACTAGCAGAGGCTCCTCTTGAAGACGATCAGCCTCTAGTCATAGAACTACCCGATGATGAGGTCTTCCATGTCTCGTAATCGCCAGATTCTGAAGAGCCTGAGTCTCGAGCCGACATAACCTTATTTTTTGATGGTTCTAAATGCGAGCAAGGTGGTGGCGCAGGAATTGTATTCTTCACACCGCAGGGCGCTCCAATGCCCCTCGTCATTTAAATTAAACTTCCAATGGCACCAACAACAATGCAGAATATGAAGCCTTGCTCCTAGGTCTTCGTAAAGCAATCGCCATGAACATCAAAAGATTGAACATCTTTGGTGATTCGCTGTTAATCGTCAATCAAGTCAAGGGGGTATATCAATGCAAATGCCCAGTTCTGAAGGCCTATAAAGCCCTCGTGGATAAATTCCTGGCAAAACTTGAGTGGTATGACATCGAGGCACTCCCTCGATCATCGAATCATTTTGCGGACACAATGGCCTCCTTAGGGTCACTAATCCCGCAAGACCTTTCCGGTGATATAACAACCATTCAGGTCAAAACCTTATCGCAACCCGCGATGGAGCGCGCAAGCTCAGACTTGACGCCAGGAATCCACATGATCCGGATCGAACCATCTTCGGATAAGTTCTTTCGAATCCGAGACTATTTGAAACATGCCAACTGGGGGTCTTTGTTCTCCCCCACTCCCATTAATAGCAACACAACGCTATTCTTACAAGTTCTATCCCAATCAGCATTTGTTAGGGAAGAACTCCAAAAGGGATTGGTTGTTCAAACTGTCGAGGTATCCGATCAACAGGATCGGTATTTACCCATAAGAGACTACCTCAAGTTAGGTAATCTACCCTTTGGATTGACGCAAGCCGCAAAACGAACATTCAAACAGAAAGCGGCAAAATATGTCTTGATAGGAGACATTTTGTATCGTCGCAGCCTACGACGGAATTCTTCTTCGTTGCTTGGACCAAGAAGAGTCCACTTGGGCAATCACCCAAGCGCATGACGGTACATGTGGCGGCCACTTCAGTGGTATGGCCATTGCAAAGCGCATTCTTCGCATGGGCTATTATTGGCCATCTTTAGAGCGAGATTGCTGCGCGTATGTCAAGAGGTGCGTAAAATGTCAACATCATGCCAATTTAATGCACGCACCTTCCCAGGCCCTACAGATAGTCCAGTATGCTTGGCCATTTTCATAGTGGGGCCTCGATCTAATCGGAAAGATCTCCCCGCATCGTCAGGCCGTCACACGTTTATCATAACGGCCACAGAATATTTTACCAAATGGGTGGAAGCAATTCCGTTAACCTCTACGACAGGACCCCGCATTGCGGAGTTCATTTTGCATTACATCATATGTCGTTTTGGTATTCCATCCAAAATAATCTCGGATAATGGGCCATCATTCAAGAACAAAGACGTGCGTGCTTTAACCACAAAGTACAAAATTCAGCACAACTTTTCAACACCCTATTATCCGCAAGCAAATGGGCAAGCAGAGGCGTCAAACAAAACGCTAGTCGCCATCCTTAAAAAGACCGTCGCAGACAGTCATAAGGATTGGCACATACAAATCCCACTTGCCCTTTGGGCTTATCGCACTAGCATTCGGACGCCCACCGGGGCAACTCCGTTTTCACTAGTGTATGGCTCAGAGGCGTAATGCCTCTCGAGTTGGAAATTCCTTCCCTCCGCATATCAATGCAGGAATTCATCGATGATGACACTGCACGGCAGGCCCGGTTAGACCAACTTACGTTGCTTGACGAAAGACGCGTTAATGCTCTCGAGCACTTACGTATCTATCAAGAGCGGCTTAAGAGAGCTTACAACATGAAAGTTCACCTAAGAGACTTTCGGGTTGGTGATCTGGTTCTCAAGGAAAACCAACAAAACTCTAATTTGCCGTCCCATATGAGAGACAAATTCATGGCAAATTGGCTAGGTCCTTATGTCATTGATAGCAAAATAGGACTAGGAACGTACAGGCTAGCTTCTCTTGATGGTATCAAGGAAACAGAACCCTTGAATATCAGTCATTTGCGACCATTTCATATCTAAGAAAGCCATGTACCAAAAAAAAAAAAAAAAAAAAAACAAACAAAAAGCTCCAAGGATTATCGCAATCTCTTGGTCACCTAAAAAGCTCCAAGGATTATCGCAATCTCTTGGTCACCCAAAAAGCTCCAAGGATTATCGCAATCTCTTGGTCAACCAAAAATCTCCAAGGATTATCGCAATCTCTTGGTCACCCAAAAAGCTCCAAGGATTATCGCAATCTCTTGGTCAACCCAAAAAGCTCCAAGGATTATCGCAATCTCTTGGTCAACCCAAAAAGCTCCAAGGATTATCGCAATCTCTTGGTCAACCAAAAATCTCCAAGGATTATCGCAATCTCTTGGTCAACCTAAAAAGCTCCAAGGATTATCGCAATCTCTTGGTCAACCCAAAAAGCTCCAAGGATTATCGCAATCTCTTGGTCAAACAAATCAATAAATTCAACAAAAACAAAACAACAAAAATCATCAAAAACAACAAAGATTTGCATCTCAATTCTAGGCATACTCGAATTCATCAAAAACAACAAAAACACCAAGCATAACTTTTACCACACTACAGTCAGTGGTCTGGGAATGTACCAAGAGTTTCAGTGATTCAGTCATCATTTTCCTCTTTAGCCATGTAGTGTACCAAGTCGAACAGATTTTACGAAGGTAGAGTCATACTTGAAATACACCTTGTTACGTAACATCCCAACACAAATCAAAACACTAAAATTCCCAAATTGTGTGAACGAAAGACGAAACCTACAAAATAATCTAGGTCACCACAAGCGAAACGGTTATCTTGCTCATCCCCCGTGCGAATGACCCCTAGAATGCTGAGAGTTGGCAAAAGGACAAGCATCCTCCCTACCCAATTCCCTAAGAATCCCTAAAGTTCTCAACAATTGCAAAACACAAAAATTTGCAAAATGTCAAAACTCCAAATTTGACAAACTATAGTGCACACATCAAAAGGCACAAACAACAAGTGATTTTCATCACTCCATATCCCCAATCCCTTGCTCAAAAAAAAAAAAAAAAAAATCAAAATAAAAAGTGATCTTATCACTACAAAAGAGCAAGTATCCCAATACAATTGAAAAAAGAAGGGAGTTGACCTTGAATCCCTGGAACTCTCAAAGATTCTATAGGTCATAAGGCAAGCTTCTGTACCAATTTGGTTGATAGCCTATCGGTAACAGAAGTAAACCTCCCGCATGACGATATATCTCTCACATTAACTTGCGTACATATCAATGTTTGCATGTGGATGAGCTAGCTTATGGCATCCTGGATTACATCGCAGATTAATCTTAGTACATACAACAAAGGAATTCGTGGAGCTAATTAGGTGATCCTCAAGACAGGTTCGGTTGAAAGCCCACTCTGCACTGGCGGTATCCTAACAAATACCACTAAATGAACTCAATTGCACACACAGGGATGTTAAATAACTCGGTCAAAAATAGGTCCGATTCATACCTTGTTCAAAAGTCTTGTAAGATAAAGTACAAGTCATGGATAATGAGATAAAACTGTCTGAATCTCGTAAAATCTTACATTCATCCCAAAACCATCTGCGCTACTTATCATCCTTATGATACCATCATAAAATACAAAAAAAAAAAAAAACCAGATAAATAAAGAGCTTCTTAAACAGCCTACAAAGCAATCATCACAAATATCATTCATCCATTTTAATTTGCATATCACATAGACATCTAAAACATTTGCATTCATCAAAACATCTGCATTCATCAAAATAAATAAACATGCATAACAAAAATCAATCACATCATCACATGTACAAATCCAAAAATAAAACCGGTATATATATATATATATATCGTCAAAAAGATGCCCGTAGGCTACAAAACCGGTCCTCATACCCCGCAATCATATCCAAAACCCAACCTAAGGCGTCGACCACCATGATCACGCAGGATCGGTGCGACGGGAACTACCCCCCGTGGTGTGGGTCCTACGGGACCCTGCAGGGCGGCTACTGCTAGCCCCCGCATCATGCCTACTACCACCCCCTCATCTAACCGCCTCGCGACGAGATGATGCTGATCGCTCGCTCATACTATCCCTCGTCCGTCGAGAAGATCTGCTGATCGAAGGCTCTGGGAGCCGCCCGCCAAGGCGGATGACCTCCCTCTCCAAGTCTATCCGGTACATACACCACTCTGCCTCCCGTCGATGATAGATAGACAATGCATCATCGCGCTGCGCCAAAACTCTATCCCGCTCTGCCAACTGAGCCCGTAGAAGATCCCTCTCCAGATCCCGCATCCGTAGCAACTCTGTAAGTCATGCAACCTCATCGCCTACATCCGACCCCACCTCCTCTGTAACTGTCGGACGCATAGGACTCGCAGGGACAGTAGCCTGCTCAGGCTCCAAATGCTCCTCCACATCCTGCATGTCCGGCTGCTCCGAAACACCCAAGTCCACATCCTCATCTCCCACATCCACCATGTCTGCATCATCCAACGGCCCTCCCCAATCACCCCCTGCCGCCTCAGCATCCTCCACTGCCGCCTCCGCGCCTCCCAGTGGACCCTCTCCTCTCCAGCACCGCAATACCCACCACGAGTCATACTCAGTGGTAGTACCTACGTCATCCACATCCAACACCTCAATCACCGCATCCGACTCCTCGCCCAATGGCACGAGGACCGGTGGCTCCAGATCCCTCTCATCTCCCCGACGCCGATAGCCTACGGGTTCACCAGGCAACCCCTGGCGCACCCCAAACTGTCGTGTAACCCGACGGTACGGAAAGAACTCATGCTCCGTCCCGTGCCGCCCAGTCAACCATCGCTCCCTCCGTACCCGTCGGAGCCACTCTCCAACCTCAGGCCAGGCTGGATAGTCCCGATAGGGACGCCAAAACACCTCCCCTGGAGTGAGCCACGAAAAGGCATCAATGTAGTGCTCAACGGCACCTGCCCATCGCCGACTCTGCCCTCGCTCCGTGGACCGTCGCCACAAAGCCGCATAACCAATCTCCTCATCCTCCATCACCGCCCGAGTCATCCACGGTAACCCGATAGGCCTCTCAACAGCCTATGTGCTCGCCAACCCCAAGGACCGCAACAAAAAGCTGCAATCGACACCCTTCCGCCGTCGACAACGGACCCCGTACAGCCTCCCCGTAAAGCCGCGCCAACAAAGTCCGTCCCCATCTCGAGATCAACGGTGCCTCTATCGGGCACTCGCCAACCGCCACACCAAATCCAGCAGGTTCCACGGGAACCTCGCGCTTGACGAATCATGGAGAAGAATGTTAGAAATGAGGCCCATCAGGAATGCGTGCCTCACTCCTAACACCCCCCTCTCCTTCCACCAGCCAACCAAAATCCCGCCAGCCTGGCAATCCGCCTCGACTGTCTCCACTGGGTCTGCTACACCCAGCTCCCCCCCATGCCCAAAACATCTCGTGAGTATAGCAGTCCGCTGATCAAACGGAGATGTCCTAATAGGCAGACCATCTATCGAAATCCGAAGCAACCGATAGACGTCCTCAAGAGTCACAGTCATCTCCCCTATCGGGAGATGGAAAGTATTGGTCCACGGATCCCAAAGCTTGATCAGGGCCGTCAGATAGGCCTGATCCGAAACCACAGGCTCCAGTCGAGCCACCTGCTTGAGCCCAAGGGCATCAAGCCATTCCCAGTCATCATCAGTCAATGCCAACCGCGCCTCAGTAAAGGCAGCGGGTACACGGTACCGGCTCCTAACAACCTGCAAGCAAACAAAAATAAATAAATAAATAAATAAAAAAGATCAAATTTTCAGTTCTAGGGTTTCTAACCTTAGTTGTTAAACAAAAACATCACAAAAAATCTTAAAGTTTTGAAAAGCGTCAACACAAAAACAATGCATTAAATTAAAGCAAAATAAACCCTAGGGTCACTTACAGGTCTCGCCTCGGCTCCGCCGCTCGAACCAATTTGTGCACTCATGATGGCAGAGAGAATTCCAGCAGCGCTTCGCTTCGTAGAATTACCTCCTCCTCCCAGAGCTCCAAAATCGCAAGAAAAAATGACACAAATGAGCCTAAAATCAAGTTTTGGCCCTTAAATAGGCCCTTTGCACTGGAATTCATCCTTGACTGGGATGAGCACTCTGATCAGCGCTCGTCCCACCCAGGGATGAATTCTCCAACTGGAATTCGTCCCACCCAGGGACGAATTCAGGCCAGCACAAAAAAAATCAAGAAAAATGACTAAAAATGCACTAAAAATAGATAATAAAATTGCCTGACAGGATTGCAAATGCAACTGACAACATGGGCATACAAAATCGACATCGGGGTCACAAATTATCACTATCCTACTCCCTAAGAAGGCTACCATAGCCGGACCGCTCCACGGGAAGACATATTTTGACAATTTAATCCCAAAATGGTGTCACAAAAAACAACAAAACAACAAAAAATGCAACACAAAACAAACAATAAACATTGCTAGACACAAGTGCTCTTGCACTTAACCTCTTGGCATAGAAAAATTGATGTGAGGGTTTGCATTGTCACTATCCTACTCCCGAAGAAGGCTACCATAGCCGGACCGCTCCACGGGAGGACGGATTGCCGACAATTCAATCACCAAATGGTGTCACAAAAACAACAAAAACAAAACAAAATTCAAAAAAAACACAGAAAAAACATTGTCGGACATAAGTGCTCTCGCACTTAACCTCTAGGCAAAGAAAATCGATGTCGAGGTCCAAATTATCGCTCTCCTAATTCCCCAAGAAGGCTATCATAGCCGGACCGCTCCACGGGAAATAGGTTTTCGACGATTTCACCTCATTATGACATCACCAAAAGGGTTAACACCCACCAAAAATAGGTCCATATGTTGGAAAAATTGCACACGCTTAACGGTAAACCCTCTAAAGGCAACCTTGCACAAGTCATCTTGGGTCAAGCGACTCGCCGCTTCTCTCACGAAGGTCATTCCCTCATCGATTCGTCGCTTGAGGGGGTAGTCACACTTAGTCACCAATCAACAATCACACACCCAATTAAGGAAAACGACATGCATTCAAAGAATCATTGACAAAGACAATCACGCTCCTGCTTGGGGCGTAAACAAGCAACAATCAAATCAATCAAACACTTGGCATTTCGTGAATCATGAACACAAGGTTCCCCCGAGGATAAAAATGCCCTTCACTTGTTCATGACCGATCAATGTCTAAGTTCAAGTCACACCTCACCAAAACAAAGTTAATACTTGAAATCAAATTCCTTAGCTCGTCGAAGCAAGGATTCAAGAATGCATGCCCTTTCCATACTTGGGGCATCAAAAGTTGGTTAGGTTACCAAGAAACCCTAATCATTAGTGCTTTGGTTATCTATTTTTGCTCAAGGATCGCGTCACCCGTAGCGCTTCCCAAAAAGGGGCATCTCGGAGACACCAAAACAAGCACCAATCCGATTATGTGACCGCAAACACCGATCGCTTTGACAAACACAGCCCCCAGTGGCAGCCCTCGGAGGTTAAACAAGTGGTCTTAACCACTTTCATAGCAATTTTGTAAGGTCAAGAAGCAATTTGGCACACTTGGACACTTTGCCCAGCACTGCGTCTCACCCCGGGACGAATTCAAAATAGAATCCGTCCCACCCCAGGACGAATTCTAAATCCGTCCCCCGGGTGGGACGAATTCCAAGCTTAACGGGCAAAAAGGCAAATGGTGCCAAGTGGCAGCCCATAACAGTCAGTTAAGGACTCCCGCCTTGCACGCATGTGTAAGTGGACAGAGGGGCCGTTAGAAGACTGTTACAAAAAGCATTTATCAAAGCTCAAGTCAATGGAGGACTCCCTCCCTCATGGGAAGACAAGACTGCCACATGGCGCCTATGGCCAACACATGGCATTTGTGCTTCCCTCCCAAAAGAGACCCCTTGGGTCTATAAAAGGTGGGACTTTTCTCACCCAAAACATACAGGTTGAAGGAGTTTTCAAGCAACGAAGTGCCGCCGAATTGAAGACCCACTTGCATCCCTCTTGGTTCACCTTCCCACATCCACCAATCTCTTTTGCAAGGGAGGTTGTTGGGTGGCCTTTGGAAGCTCGAACCTTACCCAAATCCAACGCATGGACACCTGAACCTACCAATTCGCCGACCCCCCAATCCTAAAAGGTTTTGGGCCCATCCCCGGTGGATTGGCTCCAAAATCGAGGGCCAACGGTGGGAGGCCCACTTGGGCACCCCCGCACCTCCCAAGTCCTATTTTTAGTTTTTGAGCATTTTAGATTATTTTTTAGATTGCATTCTGTGTTACTAGGTCTGATTAGTCCATAGCTGCAATTTTGTAACTTTTGGTCAGATTTTAGGATGTTTTGTATTGCTTTGTCGTTTCGCTAACTTGCAGGTGTCAAGGTCAAATTCCCGAGGGTGGAGGCCAAATTGGGAAAATCCGACCATCTGGGTCATCCCAAAATGGCCCCAATTACATAACCCCCTTGTTTGCAGGCATTTTGCAGGTCTCGGGATCCGACATTGGAGCAGCAGCAAGTCGGTTTCTTCAACACAGAAGAATTCGTCCCACCCAGGGACGAATTGCAGTCAGAATTCGTCCTGCCCAGGGACGAATTCCAGTTGAAGGTGGATTGGCCAACTGCCTCAATGGCAGTGGCCTTCTGGTAACTTTTCTTATCTTCTGTCAAGTTTTGAAGCAATTTGGTTTCACTGTATTCACTGTTTCAGTGCAAATATTTACATGCATATTTCGTTAGTTTTAGAGAGCAAACGCTTTTCATTTGCAACAGGTGCTACTGACGTCTTGGTCATTTCTTTGTTCGCAGGAGAAGCAGCAGAGGCGAAGAACTCATCGACATCAGCGACGGCATCATCTTGGCCCGCCCATTGCAATCGTGGGCACGCGGAAAGAGGAATCATTCAACGATTGTAATCAAACTCTATTTGCGCTCCTAGCCCCTGAAAAGGGAGGAGACATCATTGTAACAGAGATCAAGGGAAATTAATGAAAGGGCTGTGTTTTCTCTATTTGATTGTGTCTCTTCCAATGTGTTTCTTTTCCATTTCATGCAATTTACATTTCTAGGACTTAAGCGTACTTAATTTTGAATGCAATCGCACTTGGTGTTTCCTTTGACCGGAATCTCGTGCTTTCAAGATATATCATCATGCGGGAGGTTTACCACCAGTGACCGATAGGCTATCCACCAAAATGGTACTGAGGTTTACTTCATGACCTTCTAAATGCTGAGAGTTCCAGGGATTCAAGTTTGACTCCCTTATTTTCTTCAATTGTTATTGGAATACTTGCTCTTTTGTAGTGATAAAAATCACTGTTTATTTTTGTTTTTTTTTTCTTTTGAGCAAGGGATTTTAAATATTGAGTGATGAGAATCACTATTGTATGTGCTTTTTGATGTATGCACTTTGGTTGTGATGTCAAATTTTTGGAGTTTTGACTTTTTTGCAAATTTTTTATGTTTTGCAACTTTTTTAGAACTTGGGATTCTTGAGGAATTGGGTAGGGAAGATGCTTGTCCTTTTGCCAACTCTCAACATTCTTGGGGTCATTCGCACAGGGGGATGAGCAAGATAACCATTTCACTTATGGTGACCTGGATTACTTTATAGATTTCATCCTTCGTTCACACAACTTGGGAATTATTTTATGTGTTTTAATTTGTGTTGGGATGCTACGTAACAAGGTGTGATCCAAGTAGAACTCTACCTTTGTAAAATCTATCTGACTTTGTACAGTACGTGGCTAGAAAGCTAATGAATGACAAAAACTCTTGATACATTAGAAGACAACCGACTATGATATGGCAAAAAATATGTGAATGGTGTGTGTTTTTAATGGATGTTTATAGAATGGAGAAATGTGGAGAATGATGAATTTGTCGAGTAATTACAATCTATGGTGCCTTTGACCTGTATGACCACAAATATGCAATGTATGGATGCGATGCTTAATGCAGCTATTATTTTTGTGTTTTGATGGATTTATTTTTATGAGTATGAAGATGAGATGGAAAAAGAGCTCTTTATTGTTGTGATGATTTTGAGCATGCATGGAAATGAGATGCAAATTTTTTTTATTTTTGATGATTTTAATGTTTTTGAATTTTCTTATTTTTGACCAAGCGATTGTGGGAATCCTTGGAGCTTTTGGGTTTTACCAAAGGGGTAATGGGCACCTTTGGGGCATTTTGGGGTTGACCAAGCGATTGCGGGAATCCTTGGAGCATTTTGGGATTGACCAAGCGATTATGAGAATCCTTGGAGCTTTTGGGGGGGGATTATAGAACCTTGGAGCATTTTGGGTTATGGCTCTTTTAAATATGGAATGGCCTCAAATGACTGATGTTCAAAGGTTCTAGTTCCTTGATTTCATCAAGATATGCTAGTTGATATGTTCTAGGTCCTATTTTACTATCAATGACATAAGTACCTAACCAGTTTTTCTTGAACTTGTCCCTCAAATGGGGCAGAAAGTTAGAATTTTGTTGGTTCTCTTTTAAGACCAAGTCACCAACCTGAAAGTCCCTTAGGTGAACCTTCATGTTATATGCCTTCTTGAGTCACTCTTGATAGATACATAAATGCTCGAAAGCATTAACGCGTCATTCATCAAGCAATGTAAGTTGGTCTAATCAGGCCTATCACGCAGTGCCATCATCGATGAACTCTTGCATTGATATGCGTAGGGAAGGAATTTTCAACTCGAGAGGAATGACAGCCTCGGAGCCATACACAAGCAAAAATGGAGTTGCCCCAGTGGGCATCCAAATGCTAGTGTGATAAGCCCATAGGGCAAGTGGGATCTGGATGTGCCAATCCTTATGACTGTCTATGACTATCTTTTTAAGGATGGCAACTAGCATTTTTTTTTATGCCTCTGCTTGCCCATTTTCTTGTAGATAATAGGGTGTCAAAAAATTGTGCTAAATTTTGTACTTTGTGGTCAAAGCACACATGTCTTTGTTCTTGAATGACGTCCCATTATCCGAGGTTATCTTGGATGGAATACCAAAATGACATATGCTATTATGTAAAATGAACTCTCAAATGCGGGTTTCAGTCATAGAGGTAAGCAAAATTGCTTCCACCCATTTGGTAAAGTACTCTATGGCCGTTATGATAAATGTGTGATGGCCTGACGATGCAAGGGAGATATTTTCGATTAGATCTAAGCACCACTGCAAAAATGGCCAAGATGATTGGATAAACTATAAGGCCTGAGAAGGTACATGTGTCAAATTGGCATGGTGTTGACACTTCACGCACTTCCTTACATACGTGCAACAATATCACTCTAAAGATGGCCAATAATAGCCCATGCAAAGAATGCACTTTGCGATGGCCATACCACTAAAGTGGCCATCGCATGTACCATCGTGCACTTGGGTGATCGCCCAAGTGGACTCCTGCTGGTCCAAGCAATGAAGGAGGATTCCTTCATAGCTATGACAGTACAAAATATCTCCTAACAAGACATGCTTTACTGCTTTTTGTTTGAATGATCATTTTGTGACATATGTCAATCCAAGTGGGAGGTTATCAACTTGAGGTAGTCCCTTATGGGTGTATACCAATCCTGTTGATCGAAAACCTCGATAGTATGAAAATTCAATCCCTCTTGAAGTTCATCCCTAGCAAAAGCTGAGCGGGAAATAACTTGTAATAATAGTGTTGTGTTGCTATTAAGGGGAGTAGGGGAGAACAAGGACCCCTAGTTGGTGTGATTCAAAAAATCATGGATTCAAGAGAACTTTTTTGGGGATGATTCAATCTGGATCAAGTGGATTCCTGATGTTAAGTTAGAACTTGCACGCTCCATAATGGATTATGAGTGTTTTGACTTGAATGGTTGTCATATCACCAAAAATGTCTTACGGGATTAGTGACCCCAAGGAGGCCATAGTGTCCACGAAATGATTCGATGACCAAGGGAGTGCCTCAATGTCATACCATTCAAGCTTTACCAGGAATTTTTCCACAAGGGCTTTGTAGGCCTGCAGAACTAGGTATTTACATTGGAATACCCATTTGACTTTGTTGAAAATTAACATTGAATCACCAAAGATGTTTAATAATTTGATATTCATGGTGATTGCTATTTGAAGACCTATGAGCAAGGCTTCATATTCTGCATTGTTTTTGGTGCACGGGAAATATAATTTAAATGACAAAGGCATTGGAGCCCCTTGCGGTGTGAAGAATACAATTCTTGTGCCACCCCCTTGCTCACATTTAAAACCATCGAAGAACAAAGTTATGTCAGCTTGTGACTCAGGCTCATCAGAATCTGGCAATTCTGAGACATGGAAGACCCCATCATCGGGTAGTTCTATGATCAGAGGCTGATCGTCTTTGAGAGGAGCCTCTACTAGTTTATCGGCTATGACTTGACCATTGATGGATTTTTATCCAATAAACTCTATGTCAAATTTTGTCAACAACATGATACATTTCATCGTGTGGCTACTATGATAATTACAACTCATCATGTACTGCAATGGATTCTCCTTAGACACAACATACGTCTTGTTACTATAAAAATATTTAACAAATGAGGATGATAGGGTGTTGGAAATATGTTGAATATTTTCCATGTTATCCTCATGGGGCTAAAACTAAAAGGTACTAGATACTTTGTACCTATACTCACCGAGGTTTCGGGTTGGTTTGGGCTCCAAATAGGGGTGCAGGGGTGGTAGTCCTTCAAAAATCAGAGGTCTAGGATGGTAGCCCCCATCCAAAATTAGGGTTATGCATAAGGGGTTGGAATCAAAATATACTTGTAAAAAATGGTGAATCCTAGTTGAAATCAAGGTGAATCATGGTGAATCCTAAGCAAATCAAATCAATCATATTCATACCAAAATTTGGGGCATTTGAAGCCCTAAACAATAATGTTATTTTTGGAACACATTTTGACCCATTAAATCACCTTATAACTTCATAAAAATACCACCATTAGATCAAGCTTGAAAAGAGATTTCCAATGAGTACAAATATACCTATGTTTGGATATATATTGTGGTGAATTGACCCTAATAAAAAATTGATCTAAAAAATTTTAGGTGAATGGGCTGACATCGAGGGTCCTCATATTCACCCAATTTCTAATTTTAAAAATTCTAATATTCACTCAATTTACGAATATTCACCACTGTGCATAACCTTGGCAAAAAAATTTAGGGTTTAATTAATTTTTAGACCCATATGGGCTTTTAGGGTTACTATATTTGAACTCATGCTTTTTCACCCATGATATTGTAAAAATCTATGCATGTGCATTTTTTAATTATATTGCACTTGCATGAGTGTTTGATATAGTGAGATAGGGCAAGGGAAGTTTGCACAGAAACTTTGTTTAGACTTGAGGCGAGCACTATAAGTATTAATTGCAATAATTCTTCTATGGTACAATAAAATAATACGATTGAAATGACTTCAAGTATTCCTACAAAGAAGATAATGTTGTGGCATCAACGCATGGGGCACATTGGTGAGAAAGGACTTCAAACATTACAAATGAAAGATATAGCTGAAGGAATTTTTTATTGCCCATTAAATTTTAATTTTTGTGAGCACTATATTTTCGAGAAACAAACTAGAGTCAAGTTTCAAGTAGTGTTACAAGGTTTGAAGGAATTCTACATCTAGTTCATAGTGATGTGTTTGGACTTGCAAAAGTACCATCATTAGGTAAATCTATCTATTTTGTTACATTTATAGATTACTTCTCAAGAAATACATGGTTACATTTTCTACGAAATAAATCCAAGGTTTCTATTAAATTTAAAGAGTTTAAATCTCTTGTAGAAAATCGGATAGAGAAAAATATAAAGGTTTTGAGAAGTGATAATGGTGGTGAGTATTGCTCTAATAAATTTGAGCAATTTTACAAGGACTATGGAATATAAAGGTAGAGAACAACTTTGTATACTCCACAATAGAATGAGGTTACAGAATTGATGAACAAGACATTGATGGATAAGGATAGATGCATGCTAAACGATGTAGGTTTAGAAAAGAAGTTTTGGGCATAAGTTGTGCTAATAACTTGTTATCTCATCAATAGATCTCTTACATTAGCTTTGGTGGACAAGACTCCACAAGAAGTATGGAATGGTAAGAAACCCTCTCTTATGTCAGCTTTGGTAGGATGTTGTGGCCAAAGTTTGAGTTTTGGTTCCAGATTTGTGCTTCCAATAACCACCTTATGACCTCCCTTCCAAAAGAGATCAAGGATGTGAAAGGCACCAATCGAAAGGTGTGTGTGGAAGTAAAATGGCAGCACTTCGTTACTCAAAATGCTCCTTCTCTATCCCCTTTGTGGTGAGAAAACTCACCAATTTATAGACCTGGAGGTCTCTTGTGATTGAGCATGCAGAGGCACCACTTGGAAATCATGCCTTCCTAGGGGGGAGAATATTCCTCCCTGATTAAGGGCTCCATGACTACCCCTGTAACTACCTCTAATGCTCAAAAATTCTCACTCACACTCCCATGCAATGAAGGAAGAGTTAAGTGGCAGATCTGAGCTGTCATTTGTCAAGATTTGACTTTTTGCCTATCAAACTTGCTATTCGCCCCACCCTAGAGTGAATACTACTAATCATCCCTGGATGGGGTGAATAGAAGTTTGTAATCGTCCCTGGGTGGAACAAGTATGAAGTAGAGTGCCTGAAGGTGCCAAATTGACTCCTGACCTTCCAAAATTGCTATGTGAGTGGTTAGGACCACTGTTTAACCTCCGGGGGCTGCCCTGGGGCTGTGTGTGTCAATGCGATCAGTGTTTGTAGTCACATAATCGGATTGGTGTTGTTTTGGTGTCTACATATATATATATATATATATATATATATATATATATATATATATATATATATATATATATATATATATATATATATATATATATATATATATATATATATATATTTATATAGTATGTATGTATGTATATTATTAGGGTTATTTCATATGGTTTATGGCTTAGATGGACTCCCACACATTCATAGCCCTCGCACATGCATCAACTCTAAAAATGTTCTCTTCTTTTTAATTTTTATAACACCCTTGTATATAAAATATTGGAAAAGGTTTTATCTTTCATAAGAATAAAAAATATATTATAATTTTATACATATATTTTAAAATTAATTTTTATATATTTTAATTTATAGTGAAGTTAAAATAATTTTAGGATCATGCTCTTCTGACCATATGCATAAGATCTTTATGTTAGTTGAAAATTATTTCTAAGCCTTCTCTTTAGAATTTTGTACATAAACCTATTCTCTAGAACATGACCTATCTCAATCACTTGAGTTTAATTTGATAAACATTTTTAAATCTTAAAATTAACCTCAAGGTAAAACTCATAAAGAACATAAGAATCATGTAGGTTTTTCTATATAGTTATATTTGATCCTTAGATCATTTATTGCCATAAGTTTATCTCTTAACCTTTAGGTGTGCTCATGACTCTACAAGGTATCCCATTAACAAGAGTGAAACCTTGGATTAGAGTGTGAAGTTCCTCATTTACTATCACTTTCATTAAACTTATTTGTATGTATAGTTGGTTGTGTAGGAATAGCTAAGGATTGAATCCAAAACCATGTAGAAATAAAAATGTGGAGCTTAGGGTGGACTTGGATCCTTAAAATAGTTACAATTGACTTGAATTCTATAACCACTTAAACCTAGGTCCATGTATTAATATAAGGTCAACCTTCTATCTCCTAGTGATCCTATAGATCTATGAGGTGAATGCTCATATAATTAAAAAATTGATTTATAGTGTAAAGCTTCTAATTTTCCACTTTCTCCAAGTCCATTGGACATCATTTTTTATCTATCTATATAAAATTTATTATAATATTTTTCTTTGTATAAATTTAATTATAACATACAATTTTAATAAACTATCAAATATTTTAATTTAAACATAATTATTTTTTCTCACATGTATGTTCATATATAAATCCTATATGAAAAAACTTCCCCCTCTTTGTACATATAGATATATAGATAATTAATAAATTAAAAAAATCATTTTATATCAAATCAAACATAAAATCTAAAAAAATTAGCTCATATTTTAAAAAAAAATACATTTTTTAATAGGTTATATGTGGCTTCTATTGGGGCCACTCCCATAAAAATACCAAAATATTATATTTGTTGTAGCATACATTTTTATCATGTTTGTTTTTCTTTTCCATCTTAAATATATTCTTCAACTTCCTCAAATTGTTATGTTTTCACAATCAACTCATTAACATCATTTTTATTAAGACATAAAATATCACTTGACTAGTTGCCTTCTAAAATTTGAATTTCATGAAGATGAAGATCAACACCATAATTCAATAATTTATCTACTACTGGATTTCCTTCTTTATAAATATGCTCACATGTCTAAGATATTACCTCTAGTAATAGATGATGAACATCAACAATAATATTATTTTTTATTCACCCTCCACATCCATTTTTTTTAATAGCATTAATGATGATTTTTGAGTCCCCCTCAATTCAAATATATTTCAATCATTTTTTTACAACAATTTTAATCAGAAGAAGTGCCCTAGCCTTGCATAGCTATTAGTTGAAGTTCCATATGATTCTCAATAAGTTAGGAGAAGCTTACCTTCATTATTTTTAAAAACACCACCTCCACTAGATTTTCCTGGATTTCCTTTAGAAGAACCATCAAAATTAATTTTTATGAACCTAATTTTTGGAAATTTCCATTTGACCATAGATCGAAGTAGATCCTTTGATTTAATTTTTTTGTCATCTTAGATGACTCTTCCATATTTGTTCAAATGCAATAGCAAAGTTAGTAGTACCTCTTTTTATGCAATTGAGACCTCCCATGATGAACACCATATTTGTAGACATTCTGCAAGGGAGAAACTAATAGGGTTTCAAGCTTGAGCATTATTTTGATATTTATTTTTAAAAATTCTATTATTCCTTTCAAGCTATAAATTTCAACAAATTATAGCAGGACCAATCCTCCAAATAATACATAATTCTTTAGCTTTGAAATAATTTGTCCAATATTTTATGAACTCTTTGAATGTTGATCATGCTACCAAATATAGTTTCATAATTTTTAAGAAATATCCCCAAATGTTGTGATAAAATGAACAATGAAGATGTAGATGGTATGACGTTTCTAAATCCTTCTCATATAAGGAACATCTCAAAGGCCCATAATATCCTCTTCTTGGTAGACTCTCTCCTATAAGAATATTACTTTGAATTGCTAAAAAGAAAGTTTTTATTTATATATAATTTTAAAATAATTAAAACTTTATTTAATAATCAAATTGCAAAAGATAAAAAATTTATACATTAATTTTTCTTATAAATATAATCTTTGGGTTAGGTTGAAGTAGTGGCATCATCAGTGGGATATAATGAGTTCCTTAACTTTTTAAATAAGCTTATATCATGCCATTAGTATAGGTTAGGTTTTCCAAGTAAAATATTTAAAAAAAAAAAAAAAAATTATATTATATTAATAATTACTTTTAAATTTTAATATGTTATTTTTAATATTTAATTATTTTAAAATTTTATATCTAATCATTTTTATTAAATTATTTAAATTTCATAACTTTGAAAAATAGATCTAAAGATTAAACGAAAACTTAAATTTTATTAAAAAAAATAATTTTAATATTCACCCTTTTAAAAGCAAAATAAAATTTAAAAGGTTGTAAAGAATACAATTGTAATTCTTTTTTTGCTAGTCGTATATCTTTACATTTAAAAATTTATATATATTTATACAACTTTAAAAAATAAAATAGTAAATATAAAAAATTATAATTATAATTTATCAAACTCATAAACTTCTATAAATTTTATTTTTATATTTACTTTAATTTTATTTTTTAAATAAATAATTTTTTATTAAAAATGTTTTCAAAAAAAATGTTTTTACAATAACAAACTTGCCAAAATTCATATGTATTTGCCACACTGGTAGTCACAATGCTCTTTACCAGTACATGTAGGATGAATTTTTTTTTTAACCCTTTGAAACAAATATATATATGAAATTATCATTCTTAGAAAATTTAAATTAATATAATATTTATTAAAAAAATTATTTTTATTTATCCGTCCATGTGGGGGGAGTTGGAGAGAAGTGGGTAGTTGAAACTCTCGTGTTGGAGAGGCTTCAGGTTCAAATCTCTCCCTCCTGTGGATATGCTATGTAATAGTTATTAGGGACCCTATCGTAGGTGTGTTTATCCACTACTTAATGCAATTATGTGCTTTAATAATGAAACAACCAACATTTTTTTAAAAATAATTATATTTAAATCATTAAAAATAAAATTTTAGCATAAGAAAAAGGTGAATCTCTTCTTATTTTAATTATACTTTGCATGCACTCTTCAAGGTTTGGTTACAGACTGCTTATTGTTTATTTCAACTACTTAATCATTGACTATTTATTTATGAAAAAAATACATTATATGTTTTTACTTCAATTTTATTTATAAAATATGAGTGGAATAGGGATAATAGGGGTTAAATAGCTAGACGAGATTAAAATAAGAAAGAAAGAAATAAAATAGGGAATTATTTTATTTTAAAATGTTAATAAAATTTGAGTTAGTTATATTGACGTTGTAATAATAAGAATAATGTGATATTAATTTAAAATAATATAAAAAATTATTATTAAAATTAATAATAAAACAATATTTCCAAGGTTCAAATCTCGGGTCTCTTTGGACTGAACGCTTGTCCCTTTCTTGGTGCTTTCAGCGGTGTAAAAGGTTTAAAATGATTGTGGCATGGTGGTTATAAGGGCGGACTGCGCGAAGATCTGTGTGACGACTTCTGAGACGGACAACGCAGAATATCGTGACGGCCATAAAAGCTGGACAACCTACCCGGATTCATGGCGGCTATCGATTCCATCATGTAAATTAAAAAAAAATAATAATAATAAAAATTATGTTAGATAAATATAAACAAATAATAAATTTGAAATATGTTATACTTAACCCAAAAAAATTATTCTTCAATAAAATCATTATCTAGGTTCTAAAATGATTTTAAGTAAACTTTATAATGTGTACTACAAAGCATTTAAAAAAAAAAAAAATTAATGTTTTTCATGTTTTAGATCACATAACATAGACTTTGTTTATTCAATATATAGTTATCTTTATAAATCAATTGAGATGGATATTGTTTATGAAATATATAGTTATCTTTAACCATACTTTAGTTATCTAAACATGGTGTATAACCCTACCAAACTTAGGGTTAGAACTTACTTTAGTTATCCAAACATGGTGTATAACCCTACCTAACGTAGGATTAAAACTTTGGACATTTATTTAGAGTTTCAAAGTCTTTATTATAGGTATAACCAGGCTAGGGCTAGAATTGTGTTGGAACCTTTCTCGATAAAAACCATGATTATACCTTTTTATTTTCTCAAGTATATTTTTGTGTCTTCATTAAAACACAACTCACCACCCTCTCCGTCCTCCACGCACTTCTTATACAAAAGAACGGATAACATTCAACACATTACTTAATGCCTTTCTCATAACACGCTTGTCACAAGTAGTTATTCTATCTCAATTTACACATTCTGTTAAACCTCGACGTGTAGTCGTAAGGATGTTAAGATACACATGCCTTACACTCTCCATTAAATTGCGCACCCTTCACCCTCGTATGTGTAATTATTATTATTATTATGGTTAAAAAAAATTATTATTATTTTTTAATTATTATGGTTATGTAATTAATTTAAAGATATTTTTGTTATGTTAGATTATATTAAACTTATTTATGTAATTTAAGAATTAAATAATGGTACAAATACCCCCACCACTTCAATTCACTTCATTCATTGAATTGGAGTGTTGTGATTCTTTCCTATACATAATATAGTCATTGTTTATAGGTTTTTACTATATCTTTCTCTTTTATCTTTTTTTTTTTTCTACTTTTTTATAATATTTGAGTGTCCACATTGCTTCTTTTCATTTAAAGAAATAAGTGCAAATTCCAATATCTTACCTCCCTTTGTTTTACTCAATACCAAATTTATTCCATGACCACAATGCCAAATTGATTACTATGCTACTGTGTGGCTTTCCTATATTAGAAAAACCCCAATACCTATTCCTAAAGTATTACACTCAATGACAAATGAATTATAAAATTCAAAAGTAGATAAAACATAGGTGGTGCATATAGGCTCTTTTAAGGCATTGAACACCCTAATAGCCTCATCAGACCAGACAAATGTATTCTTATTGGTGAGATTTATTAGAGGATTTACATTCTTCCTATAATTATTAACAAACTTCCTATGATACCTTATACGACCTAAAATTTATCTAATATTTTTGAGAGATTTATACAAGGGTCAATCGCACATGATCTTGATCTTGTTAGGGTCCACTATGGACAAGATGTTTTTTCAATGATATAGCTTTAGAGATAGAGATAGTCCTATAACCACTTAGTTTGAATCCATTTAAATAAGGAATCCAATGCTCTAAATGACAATGCAGTTTGAGATTGTATGAAGATGATATGGCCAAAAGTAAATATACAAGACAATAAATTATTATTATTATTACTATCTCTAAGAAAATATTAAATTTCTTATTTTAATTGTTTAAAAATGTAAACGATGGAGTGGACCACATTTTTGTTGAATGATTGCATATTTAAATCTCATTATGTTATGAATATACATATTCATCCCAAAATCATGAAGATAAAGTAGTGTAGAGGCTACATCAATTATGATTCTATACCTAACAATCCAATCCAGTACTCTACCACTTTCTCTATTAAAAAAATTATCCAAACCTTCCATTGAACATGTACTTATAGACGAGGAGAAGTTATCTCTTCTCATGGCACTAGCCTAACAATTGGACAATAATACGATACCTCAAACAAGTAACTATCTCTATTTCTACAAGATACTCTCTTTTTCCCTATTTTGATCTTGCAAATATGCACTTTACTACATCAAAAAAGCCTCCTTTTCCTAATTTTCACTTTTGGTTAAAACTATTGGTGCTTGTTATGTAAATTTATAGGGAGCACAATCCATTAGTATATCAATATATTAATCCATCTTGTCCAGTAAATGATGTTCATCCATGTGCTTCAATATTTTTCTATGTTGGCTTATATAATGATGAATGAGGAAGCAAACCATAACTCATTATAAGAAAAAATATAGAGACTATTATTCAAAGCAACTTAGCAAAAATATTTCTATTGCTTTCAATATTATCATCAAAAAAATGCAAGTCTATCACCACCTAAACCACCATTACTTATATTGAGCCACTTAATTTGGAATTCAAAACTTATGGTAAAGTTGACAACAGATGAAAATTATTGAAGACTATGCGTGATATAAACTCACCTTGAGCATTATAGATTTCTATGAGGTGATATAAGGATGCTTCTTATGAGAGATGCAATGGTTTGGCCTTAAGGGAAAATTTTGGATGGATATTATTAAGTGATCAAGGATAGAGTTAGGTAAAAATGTTATTTTAAAAATATACAGGTTCTCTCGATACAATAACATTATTTAAGAGAAGAACTCTACCCAAAGGATCATCAATATGGAACCTTGCATAAGATAGGTTGTAATTTCTCAAAAATCATATTATAAGGTTAGTTAATGAAGGTAACCATACAAATTATTAGTTTAATTCTTGGTTGAAACCTTATTCTCTTATCTTTAATTAAAAATGATAACCATTGGCTTGAGCATCTCTAGTTTGTAAAGGTGCAAAGGTCAAATATTATATTAATATGAGAAACAACTCCAATTGTGGATTTTTATTAGTATCCTAAATGAAGGAGAGGAAATCTAACAAATTGTAGATGATCTTCAAAATATGCTTCAAGAGTTTTATTTCCCTATTTTTACATGATAGGATGAGTTGGCTTGTAATCTATGAAAATATGGTCAATACTTGATCATGTTGGGATATGAATATTTAGAGAAATCAAAATTTTATACTCTCGAAAGTTTCCTTTAGAAGAATTTTTGGTTGCAAATGTATCTCCTTTATGCCTCAACATTACTTTGGTTAGCAGTTCAAAGTAAGATACTTATAGGAGATAGTCTAAAAAAAAGGATATCACAAACCTTTCTTATGTCCCTTATTCGATAAGGATCTAGAAACATCAAAACATTTACTTCTTCATCATCTCTTTGCTCACACTGTTTGGGATTACATTTTTAGAAATATGAGAATATATTAGATAGATCCATCAACATTGAAAGAGTTGTTGAAATGTTTGATTAATTATTTTACAACTAAAGAATTATATCTTCTATAGAGGATTGGTCTTATCATTCTTGGTTTTAATTAATGCCTTGAAAGGAATAATATAATTTAAAAAACAAATGTGAAAATCATGTTTAATTTTGGAACCATATTATTGCCTCTATTATAGAATGTTCAGAGACATGGTGCTCATCATGGTAAGTCTCAAGTTCAAAAAAGTGGTGCTAGCCACTTGGTTACAAGATTTGAATATACAGGAAGAGGTATTTATGAAAATGGTACTAAAACAAAAGATCTGCTTTAGCTAATGGTAAAATGGAAATGTTTGTAAATTAGGTTAATCAAACTAATTTTGATGATGCTTCCAAAGGAAATATTAAAGAAGACACAATATTATACGTTAAAATATCAATATCAAGAGTAGAATTATATATGTCATCAATGAAATATATATATCTAGGCCAATATAATAATGAAATAACATTCACTTTATAATATTAAATATAAATGTAAAGGCCAAAATCATTCATGTACATGCATGAAGAATACTTACAATATAAATTGCTCAAAAATATATATACAAGCTTTATTATCAATTGTTGCTATGTGGTGATCTTTACAGACCATTTTACTTACATTGTGTGGAGCTTTATCCCCATAATATAGAAATAGAAAGTGACTCTTCATGTACTTGACTATTACTCTCCATATGATGACTCCCATGACCTTTAGCTTCTCATCTTGCCATTTTTATACTAGACTCTTCACTTTCTTCTTGCATACATACTTGACTCTTACTCTCCTACATGCACTCCTAATACATGACACTTGTGCACATACTCATATTACATATTTACACACTTACATACAAGACACTTGTGCACATACTCATATTACATATTTACACACTTACATACAAGACACTTGTGCACATTCTCTCAATACACACTTGCACTCTTACATGACACTTGTGTATATCCTACACATTATCACTTACATAAAAGAGAAAATATAAATCATTCATCTAAACTAAATACTCAACCCTAATGTATAACATATTTGCATTTGTACCATGAAGGTACCATAGGGGTACATCTACATGTAGCAAATAATTTAATGTTCTCCAACACCCCTTGTATTACATTATTAGATTTTAATTTTTATGAAGTTCAAGTGAAAGCAATTTTGTATACATTATACTACCTATATCAATAGGTATCATAATATCATCCTTAAAATTATCAATTGCTTCTTCAAGCTTTGAACTATTAGAATAAGTGAATATTCTCTTAAGTTCTACTAGGATAGACACACTTGATTTTCCACTCCTCCATGTGTCAGGAGAGCACTCAATGGTGTATTCATTAGGTTTGATGAGTTGTTGTAATCCAAAGACTCTCAATGATCAAGTTTGCTATTTATACAAAGTTGATCCTTAGAATAAAACAATAAGTTCTACTCTTTTATTCATATTTTGTGTAATGCTTTGCATGTCTATTTTGGAAAATTCTAACATGGTACCAGAGTAGGATAGACTTTGCTAGCATTCCCTCTTGAAGGTTCTCGAGCTAGTTCTTTGTATCTTCTGTTGGATTTCATTTTTTTTAAAGATTTCAACAAGATCTTATATATAGTTTTTATTTCAGCTATATTTTTTTTAATAAAATTATGTATGTAGTTTTTTTTTCTGATAAAAATATGTCTTCTACTATAATTTTTTTTTCAGATATACTACCCATTCCTTTTCGTAGATCTATTTTTTTTCAAAAAAAGGCACTCTACTATGAAAATATTCATACATAAAACTTTATAGATAAACTCTTCTCTTCATGCGATTATATTCTATTTCTATATTTGAATCAAGCTTGATATCATAGGAAATATTATTTCCTATTAGTTGTGTTTATATTCCTTGCAGGCAACTTCTGCTTACGTTGCACTTGCTCTCAGAGAACAAATTAGGCTCATGAATAGTAGGGGGCCTCCTTTTTTTTGGCACCTTGGTCATTCTTGTATTGCTCTATGTTAGAATAAGAGAATATTCTATTAAGTTACACTAGGATAGACACACTTGAGTCTCCACTCCTCTATATGTCAAGAGAATAGGCTAGAATTGTGTCTTCATTAATTTTGATGTGTTGTTTTAATCCAATGACTTTAAATGATCAAATTTGCTATTTATAAAAATTTGATCCTTGGAATAAATTAATCAGTTCTACTCTTCTCTTCATTTTTTGTGTAATGCTTTGCATGTTTATTATTGTGAAATTCTAACATGGTACCAAAGCAGGATAGATTTTTCTAGATTTCTCTCTTGAAGGTTCTAGGATTTGGTTCATTTGCTTTGGATATTTTTTTTACTAACTTGCTTGATATAATGCAATAGTCAGTTTTATCCATAATGCTTTTTTAGCAAAATCTTAGTTGTTGGAAATATATGTATTGCATTTTTTTTAAAAAAGACTAATATTGTTTCATGCTCGAGGGTAATTTTTTTTTATTTTTTTATGCTCTTCTTTTTTTCATTCTAGGGTTTACAATATGTATGCCTATAGCTATTATATTCTAAAAGGAAGAGCCCTCTTTTTTTTTCAAAATCTCATCCCTCATTTTGATTCAATATAGTGCTCATCTCTGGCAATGCTTAGATAACGTCTTTAAGCTATTAAATATTCTCTCTTATTCTTATATAAGAGTAGCATCTTTAAATCCTTTATAGCACTCATATTTCACACTACATATTTTTTAATTTTTGTGGCCCCATATCTATTATTGGCGATGCATCTTATTTTTGTGTCCCCAAATATTTTATTTGTTGCTTCCTCTTAGTTTGTGGCTCCATATTTTTTGGACCACTAAGATTCGAAACATATTTTAAAATCTAGCTAAACATATACCATGAATCTCTATTATCTCTAACTAGATTCGAATGTTATAGATCAACTACGAGTGTGAGTTTTTTTGAATCACATTGAGGCTTGGTGGACCACCCGTGATGTGGCTCTCGATGTCCTCCATGTCACCCTTGGTGCTATTGACAATGTATATCCATCTCTTAAACACTGGGTGATACCTGGATCCAACACTCTTTATCAATGATGCTCCATATATACTCCTCACTTAGTGGAAGAATAATGTAAATACTCTACTATTCTTAAGGTATCTTATTCGTAGCTATCATTGCTTGATTCGTCATAAGTTTAGAAAAAAAATTCTTTAACTTATTCTGTAGTGAATATTCTTCAGAGGACATAGCATCTTTAATTCTGGTAGAGCGCTCACCTTTGTGGCCTCTTCTGAGCTCACATCTCGAAAGAAAAACTAGATATCTTAAGGTATAAATTTTTCTTATTTATTTCTTTTATAAAATACTCTGGATCCTTTAATCTTCTCTACGCAAGTAGCGTCTTAGATTTCTCAGAATCCTCGGATCCTCATGTCTACTTTGTTTGACTCCGCCTGGTTTGAACTAGTGAATCATTTTAAGGAAGGAAGGACACAATTGTTTTTTGTTTTTCTTATAGACTGTTCCATGGGCATCTTCTTCTTCCTCAGTGTCTCCTCTGCTCCAATCAACCTGTTCATTTTTTCTGAGCACATATATTTTATCAGAAGCCATAAGGCATTGTTTAAGAAAAGATTAAATTCCTCCTTACTATTTTTTTGTATAGGTTATTAGAAACTTCGATTTCGAAGTATATAATTTGACTCCTTTTCAAAGAGCCTTTTAAGTTTTTCAAAATAGCCTTTGAAAAGTCGTAGTCATATTGTTACCATTATAATATAATTATTTGGGGAGGGTTTATGTGCAATTTATTACACATTTGTGTCTCTTTAGGGGGGATTGTAAATTTTTTTCGATCTTCTTCTAAAAAGTTTATTTCTTCCTTTTAGGTATTTTTATAAAAAGTGTAATTGTTGAAATATTAGATAATATATTTCATATATAATACACTCTCTAATTAAAAATTACACTCCTTTTATGTTTATAAATTTTTAATAATTAATATTTAAGGAAGAGCTATATAACTTTTTATCTATCTTATTCTAACTTCATTTGGTTCTACTTAAGTAACTAAGATATGTTATTGTTGAAATATTAAAATATTTCATAAGAATATTCTCTATTTTTTAAATCAACTTCAAAACTCATATTTTTTAATTAAATTCGTAACCTTAACAAATATATTTTTTTAGAAATGTGTTACTATTTTATCTCTTAAATTTTCTACATACTTCTATAACATATCAAAAATATTTAAAACTTATAATTTTTTCCTCAAAATATATTTGCCTACGTTTCGTGTATCTTCACCACTAAAAACTTATAGTTTCCCTCATGTAAGGGCGGGTTTTGGAGGTAATTGGTATAAAGGCCTGACATATATTTTTCATTAAATTTTTTTTTGTATATCTCTCTCACTTATAGTTTCCCTCTCATAAGGGAAAGTATTGAGAAAATCCAAATTAAGATCTGGTTGAAATCACTACATTTCAAGACTACAACCCTTACAATTTCCCTCAAGTAAGGGCGGGTATTGAGAGAAACTAAGAGGATTTGGCATTTAAAAAGTGAACAATATTACAAACCTCATTATACTTATAGTTTCCCTCTTGTTAGGGTGGGTATATTGAGTTTTAAATATTGAAGAGCTTCATTTTTTCCCTTATAACAATTGCATTAATAAAAAAAATGAAGTTCTAAGGGGGGGTATATTGGTTAATTAAAACTTCAAATTTTATTTTGTGTTAAAATGATGAATTCAATTGAACCTCTCACCCCTCATAAATTTCACACTTGGAAACCTAAAATTTTAAATCTTATCTCTCAAAAAGGTCTTACTCATTTGCTAGAAGAAAAGCAACCCGAATTTGAGAAAGAATATGATTTTTTTGTTCACAAAGGAAATATGCATGAAACAATAGGTATTATCAGCTCCAATGTTCATGAAAGTTTGTGGTTTCACATTATCTATTGCAAAAATCCTCATGAAATTTGGGAGAAACTAAAGACCTTATTTGGAAAAGTAGATCAAATGAGATCAATGCAACTAGAAGCAGAACTAACATCTTTGTCTCTTGAAGATTTTAGTAGTATTGTTGACTTCCTCACCAAGTTCAAAGAAGTCCTCACTCAATACAAAGGTGGTGGGAAGACTAAGACTGAAGAAGAATACATTTATCTAATCCTTTCTAAGCTAAATGGTATTTTTAAATTTTTTGCTACCACATTTATATCTACCAAATATGCTCTTGATGCAACCTTTAAAATACCTTCTTTAGAAGAATTTTGTGATAGATTAACTAGGGAAGAAGAAAAAATTGCTATATATGAAATCTCTTCCTCTTCCTATTCCTCAAAATCCTTAGTAGCCTCCACCTCTTCTAAAGAAAAATTCAAAAAGAATGAAAAGACCCCCATAAATTGTACTCACTACACAAAAAATGGTCACTTTGCAAACAAATGCTAGAAAATATTACAACAACTAGAGGCAACTATGAAGGATCAAAAGATAGATAGTAAAAATAAAATAGGAAAAGCCCTTAATGTTCAAGGAAAACCTCCAATTCTTCCTCTAATTACTGGGTCTTAGATTCTGGAGCTACTCATCACATGACTACTTCAGATAAGTCTTTTTATTCTATATCCTCTAGCTCTACTTGTAGCATAGAAGTGGGTGACTCTCCCTTTATCCCTGTAAAAGGAGAAGGGGACATAACCATTGATGGTGGCTCTATAAATAATTTTCTCTATGTTCCAAACATTGCCACAAATATCCTCTTTGTCTATCATATTTGTACTTTTAGAAAGTGGAAAATTGTTCTCTTCACTCCAATAGGAGTTGAGCTAAGAGACTTTCAAGATCCCCATTCTCTTATAGCCAAAGAAAATATTGATCATAACTCTCACCTATTTCACTTCAAAAGCTTCCAAAATCTAGAAGGAGTCTCCTATTTTGTGGCTCATGGAGATCTTGAAATATAAATTTGGCATGAAAGGTTTGGTCATCTTAGTTACAACTACTTAAAGGATTTGAACACCCATGATATGGTAACATGTTTTACCCAAGTCTCTTCTATTGATGGATTTTGCCCTAAAAGCAACATCAAGATCCTTTCCACCCAAGTAGTTCTCTAAAAGCCTCATCCCTCTAGATTTAATACATAGTAACTTAATGTCCTTTTTAGAACCTTCTTTCAAAGGAGAAAGGTATTCTCTAACCTTTATTGATGATTTTTCTAGAAGATCTTGTGTCTACATCCTAAAATATAAAAGTGATGTTCTATCCTACTTTAAAGTTTTTAAAGCCTTATTTGAAAATCAAGCATCTTGCAAAATCAATAAGATTCACACATATAATGGAGGGAATACTACAGTAATGAGTTCTTCATATTTCTATCAAGTCATGGTATCATATTTCTATCCTCAACAAAATGGCATTACAGAAAGCAAAAACTAGAAATGAAAAGAAATGGCAAATTGTATGCTCCATTCAAGATATCTTCCAAAAGTGTTTTGGGCAGAAGCTATTAACTGTGCCAATTATATTCAAAATCGAACACCTCGCAAATCTCTTAACCATTTAACTCCTAAATAAGCATGTTTTGGCTCTAAACTAGATGTTTCCTACTTCAAGATTTTGGGTGTACTACTTGGGCTCACATCCCAAAGAAAAAAATGAAGGCTCTAGATAAGAAAATCAAAAAGATCATCTTTGTTGGTTATTGTGAATAATTGAAATCTTACAGGCTTATTGATCCCTCAACTCATGAGATCTTCTTTCATAGGAATTTCCAATTTGATGAAACATTTCCTCAAAAATATCCTCAAACACCCCCTTCCTCTGTTGATCCTTCTCCTATAGTAGAACCTCAATATTATGAAGAGCCAACTCTTGAAGTTAAATTGGTAATTGATAATCAAGATGAGGAACCTGCAACTCCAACTCAATGTCTTTTAACTCCTTCCACTATGCCAATATGGGGCAACACCATTATTAAAGAAGCTACTCCTTATATCTAAAATATTCCATCAACGAGATCATCCAACCCCATAGGCACTAGTATTTTCTATTAGTCTATTTCCTCTGATCCTCAATCCTTAAAAAAAGCCTCAGGTATTAAATAATGGGACGATGTCATGGAGAATGAATTCTTTTCCTAGGTCCATGTATTGAAATAATTTCAACCTTCTATCTCCTAGTGATCCTATAGATCTATGAGGTGAATGCCCATATAATTGAAAATAGGGTTATGCATAGCGGCTATTTATCGCCAAAATGGCTAAAAATTGGATTTTCAAAATTTAGAATTAGCTAATATTTGGGACCCTTGACCAGAGCCCATTAGCCAAAACTTTCTTGATGTCAATTTGTTTTTGGATTGATTCGCCCTAATTTTATAATAATTTGACCATTTTAAGTTAAAATTTCCAACGTTACCGCTAATAATAGTGAGCCTTCTACATGCGTTTGGACACTAGTCACTTGGATTTTGAAACTGATTCACCATTTTTTTATAAATACTGAAAGCACGAGATTTCGGGCAAAGGAAACACTAATTATGCAATGTAAGACGAAATGTAACGCTTTAACCTTATGCACAAAAATAAAGAAAAGAGACAATTTGGAAAGGAAAGAAAAGATGTAAAGAAATCACAACCCTCTTTATTCAAATATCTTATCCTCGGTTACATAGACGTCTCCTCCCTTTTTAGGGGCTAGGAGCGTTAAATTTGTCTTTGTTACAATGTGTGACTTAGTCTTCCTCTTTCCGCATGCCCACGATTGCAATGGGCGGGCCAAGATGATGTCGTCGCTGATGTCGATGAGTTCTTAACCTCCGCTACTTCTCCTACGAACAAAGAAACAACCAAGATGTCAGTAGCACCTGCTGCAAGTGAAAAGTGTTTGTTCTTCTAAAATCATCAAAAGATGCATGCAAACATTTATCTAAAACAGTGAACAAAATGATTCTAAACAGCCTAAAAACTTGCCAGAAGACAGAAAATGTTACCAACAGGCCATTGCCACTGAGACAGTCGGCCAATCTGCTTTCAACTGGAAATCGTCCCTGGGTGGGATGATTTCTGACTATAAATTGTCCCTAGGTGGGACGATTTCTTCTGTGTTGGGGATGCCGAACTGACACGCTCCAATGTCGACTCCCGAGGTCTCCAAAACACCTGCAGATAGAGGGGTTATGTAATTGGGGCCATTTTGGGACGACCCAGATGGTCGGATTCTCCCAATTTGGCCTCTACCTTCGGGAATTTGATGCCGCATCGTGCAATTCAATAAAACAACAAAGCGACACAAAACATACTAGAACCTGACTAAAAGTTACGAAATTGCAACAGTGAGTTAACCAAACATAATAACACAAAATACAACCTGAAAAAGTAATCTAGAATGCTCTAAAACTTAGAAAGTGCGGGGGTGCCCAAGTGGGCCTCCCACCGTTAGCACTTGGTTCCGACGCCAATCCACTAGGGATGGGCCCAAAACCTCTTAGGATTGGGGGGTCAACGAATTGGTTGGTTCAAGTGTCCATGTGTTGGATTTAGGTCCGATTCAAGCTTCCAAAAGCCACCCAACAACCTCCCTTGAAAAAGAGATTGGTGGATGTGGGAAGGTGAACCAAAAGGGATGCCAATGGGTCTTCAACTCGGCAACACTTCATTGCTTGAAAACTCCTTCAACCTGTCCTTCTTGGGTGAGAAAAGTCTCACCTTTTATAGACCCAAGGGGTCTCTTTTGGGAGGGAAGCACAAATTCCATGTTTTGGTCATAGGCGCCATGTGGCAGTCTTGTCTTCCCATGAGGGAGGGGAGTCCTCCATTGACTTGGGCTTTCATAACTGCCCTTGTGACAGTCCTCAAATGGCCTATTTGTCCACTCACACACGTGTGCGAGGTAGGAGTCATCAACTGACTGTTCTGGGATGCCACTTGGCCTCATTTGTCTTTTTGCCAATTAAACTTGGAAATCGTCCCACCCAGAGACGATTTTAGAAATCGTCCCTGGGTGAGACGATTTCAAGTTAGCAATCGTCCCTGGGTGAGACGATTACTAGGCAAAGTGTCTAAGTGTGCCAAATTGCTTCTTGACCTCACAAAATTGCTATGAAAGTGGTTAAGACCACTTTTTGACCTCTAAGGGCTGCCCTGGGGGCTGTGTTTGTCAAAGTGATCAGTGTTTGCAGTCACATAATCGGATTGGTGATGTTTTGGTGTCTATAGATGCCCCTTTTTGGGAAGCGCTACGGGTGACGCAGTGCTGAGCAAAAATAGATAACCAAAGCACTAATGATTAGGGTTTCTTGGTAACCTAAACAACTTTTGATGCCCCAAGTATGGAAAGGGCATGCATTCTTGAATCCTTGCTTCTGACGAGCTAAGGAATCTGATTTCAAGTATTAACCTGTTTTGGTGAGGTGTGACTTGAACTTAGACATTGATCAGTCATGAACAGGCAAAGGGCATTTTTATCCTCAAGGGGAACCTTGTGTTCATGATTCACGAAATGCCAAGTGTTTTATTGATTTGATTGTTGCTTGTTTACTGCCCCAAGCAAGAGCGTGATTGTCTTTGTCAATGATTCTTTGAATGCATGTCGTTTTCCTTAATTGGGTGTGTGATTGTTGGTTGGTGACTAAGTGTGACTACCCCCCTCAAGCGACGAATCGATGAGGGAATGACCTTCGTGAGAGAAGCGACGAGTCGCTTGACCCAAGATGACTTTTGCAAGGGTGCCTTTAGAGGGTTTACCATTAAGCTTGTGCAATTTTTCCAACATTTGGACCTATTTTTGGTGGGTGTTAGCCCTTTTGGTGATGCCGTAATGAGGTGAAATCATCAAAAATCTAACTTCCCGTGGAGCGGTCCGGCTATGGTAGCCTTCTTAGGGAGTAGGAGAGTGACAATTTGAGCCCCGACATCGATTTTCTATGCCAAGAGATTAAGTGCAAGAGCACTTGTGTCCGGCAATGCTTATTGTTGTTTATTTTTGTGTTGCATTTTTTTTTTTTTTTTTTGTTTTTTTTTTTGTGACACCATTTGGGGATTAAATTGTCGAAAATCCGTCCTCCCATGGAGCGGTCCGGCTATGGTAGCCTTCTTAGGGAGTAGGATAGTGACAATGTAAACCCCGAAATCAATTTTGCTATGCCAAGAGGCTAAGTGCAAGAGCACTGATGTTTGGCAATGTTTATTGTTGGTTTTGTGTTGCATTTTTTTTGTTGTTGTTTTGTTGTTGTTTTGTTGTTTTTTGTGACACCATTTGGGGATTAAATTGTCAAAAATTCGTCTTCCCGTGGAGCGGTCCAGCTATGGTAGCCTTCTTCGGGAGTAGGATAGTGACAATGTAAACCCCGACATAAATTTTGCTATGCCAAGAGGTTAAGTGCAAGAGCACTTGTGTCTGGCAATGTTTATTGTTGGTTTTGTGTTGCATTTTTTGTTGTTTTTGTTGTTTTGTTGTTTTTTGTGACACCATTTGGGGATTAAATTGTCAAAAATCCGTCTTCCCGTGGAGCGGTCCGGCTATGGTAGCCTTCTTAGGGAGTAGGATAGCGACAATGTAGACCCTGACATCAGTTTTTCTATGCCAAGAGGTTAAGTGCAAGAGCACTTGTGTTTGGCAATGTTTATTGCTTTTTGTTTTTGTTGCATTTTTTTATTGTTTTTGTTATTTTTGTGACACCATTTTGGGATTAAATTGTCGAAAATCCATCTTCCGTGGAGCGGTCCGGCTATGGTAGCCTTCTTGGGGAGTAGGATATTGACAATGTAAACCCTGACATCATTTTTGCTATGCCAAGAGGTTAAGTGCAAGAGCACTTGTGTCTGGCAATGTTTATTGCTTTTTGTTTTTGTTGCATTTTTTTATTGTTTTTGTTATTTTTGTGACACCATTTGGGGATTAAATTGTCGAAAATCCATCTTCCGTGGAGCGGTCCGGCTATGGTAGCCTTCTTGGGGAGTAGGATATTGACAATGTAAACCCTGAAATCATTTTTGCTATGCCAAGAGGTTAAGTGCAAGAGCACTTGTGTCTGGCAATGTTTATTGCTTTTTGTTTTTGTGTTGCATTTTTGTTTGTTTTTGAGTGGGTTTTGACCCTTTTGTGATGCCGTTTGGGGGTGAAATTGTTGAAAATCCGTCTTCCCGTGGAGCGGTCCGGCTTTGGCAGCCTTCTTAGGGAGTAGGACATCAACAATGTAGACCCCGACATCAGCTTTTCTATGCCAAGAGGTTAAGTGCAAGAGCACTTGTGTCTGGCAATGTTTATTGCTTTTTGTTTTTGTGTTGCATTTATTTGTTGTTTTTGTTGTTTTGATTTTCTTGTTTTTTAGTGGGCTTTGACCCATTTGTGACGTCGTTTGGGGATGAAATTGTCAAAAATCCGTCTTCCCATGGAGCGGTCCGGCTATGGTAGCCTTCTTAGGGAGTAGGATAGCGACAATGTAGACCCCGACATCAGTTTTTCTATGCCAAGAGGTTAAGTGCAAGAGCACTTGTGTCTAGCAATGTTTATTGCTTTTTGTTTTTGTGTTGCATTTATTTGTTGTTTTTGTTGTTTTGATTTTCTTTGATCTTGTGCATGATTGTTGATGAATATGGATGTATGCATGTTGATTTATTTTGATGGATGCATATGCTATGATGAATGCAAATGGTTTTGATTTATATGTGATATGTAGATATGAAATGGATGAATGGGGTTTGTGATGTTTGGCTATGGCACCAAGGACTGTTTAGAACTCTGTTATTTTGTTTTTAGGCGATTGCTGTAATGTATGGCTCTTGTATGTTTTTCATGTGGTTTTTTTTTTTTTTTGTATTTTCTGATGGTATTGCCAAGATGAAAAGTAGCGCAGTTGGCTTAGAAATGTAGCTAAGGTTTTCTGAGACTCAGACGGTTTTAACTCACTAGCCAAGACTGTACTTTGTCTTACAAGACTTTTGAACAAGGTATGAGTTAGACTTGTTTTTAACCAAGCTATTTCACATCCCTGTGTGTGCAATTGAGTTCATTATTGTGGTATTTATCAGGATACCGCCAGTGCCAGATGGGCTTTCAACCGAACCTATACTGAGGATCACCTAATTAGCTTTACAAACTCCTTTGTTGTATTCTGTTAGATTAATCTGCAGTGTTATCCAGGATACCATAAGCTAGCTCATCCACATGCAAACATTGATCTATACACAAGTTAATGTGATAGATATATCATGCAAGAAGTTTATCGCCAGTTACTGATAGGCTATCAACCTAATCGGTACTGAGGCTTGCCTCATGACCTTTTAGAATGCTGAGAGTTCCAGGGATTCAAGGTCAACTCCCTTCTTTTCTTCATTTATATTGGGATACTTGCTCGTTTTTAGTGATGAGATCACTGTTTATTTTGATTTGTTTTTTTTCTTTTGAGCAAGGGATTGGGGGTATGGAGTGATGAAAATCACTATCTTTTGTGCCGTTTGATGTGCGCACTTTATGATGTCAAATATTTGATTTTTGACGTTTTGCAAATTTTTGATGTTTTGCAACTATTGAGAACTAGGGATTCTTGGGGAATTGGGTAGGGAGGATGCTTGTCCTTTTGCCAACTCTCAGCATTCTTTGGGTCATTCGCACAGGGGGATGAGCAAGATAACCGTTTCGCTTATGGTGAACTGGATTACTATGCAAGTTTCATCTTTCGTTCACACAACTCTAGAATTGTTTTATGTGTTTTATCTTGTGATGGGATGTTACGTAACAAGGTGTATTTCAAGTATGACTCTACCTTCGTAAAGTCTTTTGACTTGATACATTATAGGCTAAAGAGCAAAATGATGACTGAATCACGAAAAACTCTTGATACATTAAAAGACCACTGACTCTATGTGGTAAAAGCGATGTATGGTGTTTTTGTTGTTTTTGTACAATGGAACAGTGTGGAATAAGACGGACTAGCAGAGCAATTACAGCCTATGGTGCCTTTGACCTGTTCGACCACAAATATGCAATGTATGGATGCAACGCTTAATGCAGCTACATATTTTTGTATTTTTGATGGATTGATTTTTGTGAATATGAATATGAGGTGCGAGAAGAGCTCTCGATTTGTGTATTTGAGAATGCCTATAAATGAGATGCAAATTTTTTTGTTTTTGATGATTTTTGTTGTTTTTGAATTTTCTTGATTTTTGACCAAGTGATTGCGATAATCCTTGGAGCTTTTGTGTTTTTGACCAAGTGATTGCGATAATCCTTGGAGCTTTTTGGGTTGACCAAGAGATTGCGATAATCCTTGGAGCTTTTTGGATTGACCAAGAGATTGCGATAATCCTTGGAGCTTTTTGGATTGACCAAGAGATTGCGATAATCCTTGGAGCTTTTGGGTTTTGACCAAGTGATTGCGATAATCCTTGGAGCTTTTTGGATTGACCAAGAGATTGCGATAATCCTTGGAGCTTTTGGGTTTTGACCAAGTGATTGCGATAATCCTTGGAGCTTTTTGGATTGACCAAGAGATTGCGATAATCCTTGGAGCTTTTGGGTTTTGACCAAGTGATTGCGATAATCCTTGGAGCTTTTTGGGTGACCAAGTGATTGCGATAATCCTTGGAGCTTTTTTTTTTTTTTTTTGTGATTTGACCAAGTGATTGCGGTAATCCTTGGAGCTTTTTGGGTTGACCAAGAGATTGCGATAATCCTTGGAGATTTTTTTTGGATTGACCAAGAGATTGCGATAATCCTTGGAGATTTTTTTTTTGGATTGACCAAGAGATTGCGATAATCCTTGGAGATTTTTGGATTGACCAAGAGATTGCGATAATCCTTGGAGCTTTTTGGATTGACCAATAGATTGCGATAATCCTTGGAGCTTTTGGGTTTTGACCAAGTGATTGTGATAATCCTTGGAGCTTTTTGGGTGACCAAGTGATTGCGATAATCCTTGGAGCTTTTTGTGTGACCAAGTGATTGCGATAATCCTTGGAGCTTTTTGGGTGACCAAGTGATTGCGATAATCCTTGGAGCTTTTTGGGGTGACCAAGTGATTGCGATAATCCTTGGAGCATTTTGGGTTTGAATTATGGTTCTTTAGGGGATAGAGGTACCCCCAGCTTGATGGTCTTTGCACTCCGGATCTGGCTCTAGAGGTATGGGCATGAATGGATCTTCCCTAGGTGCAAATTTTGCGAAAAGGAGGGCGGGGTCTTCCCTCGGCACTGCTGTCATGATGGGATCTCGAGGTGGACGATGTTCATCTTGAATTTGGAACCATGGGTCCAACACTTGGTCCCACCTCGCTGGGTCTACTTGCCATTCATGCCCTAGCGGTATGCCCATCTGTCCCATTAGATCCTCATGCGTTAAAGCACGGTGATGTCATCGTGCATGTCTGAGATAATCCATCTCAGTCTCATCTTCTGAATCGCTTTCATAGATCCAAAATTGTTCATCCTCTTCAGCATCTGTTGCTTGCGACGTTGAGGACTCTTCTTGTTCCAGTGAATTAATTTGGTCCCATTGCAATTGTTCCACTCTTGGTGGAGGGACCCGATTATCTTGGCATTGTATTGTTTCATCTGGAAACTCTAAGGGGAACAGCTTCAAAAAGATGTCCGACAGTCGTTGATGTTCTCTTTGAGGATTACTATCCAAACTTTCACCTCTCTCTAGCAAAGGAGAGGGATTATTGTTGTTTCCAGGGGTGTTTGTTGACCATGGGAGGTAGTCTCCCAGTGTGTATTCTGTATTTGGATTGGCATAAGGGTCTAATGCCAATCCCCCCTTGTTGCCTATTTCTAGGCCTTGCATATTTTCAACCAAGATGTCCAAGGGCAAGGGGTGGTTAAACCCCACTCCTGACTTGTCATATGGCATCTGATATCTTGGTTGGCAAAGGATCCGCATCCCTTGCTCATATCTGCCTAGCCCGTATCCATGCCAATTGCATTGGTCGAGATATTTTAGGGCAAAATCTAGGTTTGACAGATAGTTGATGTTTTCCACAAAATGTTCTTTGTCTGTTTCCTTTTTTTGGCATGGTTCAAGACCATGATCAAGGCCCCCATACACAAAATTTGTCTGGTTCGGTGGGTAGCCTAGAGGAACAATTGTCCCTATGGGAAGGCGAGGTCTTCCCATGTCCTGTACTGACTCCAATGTGGGGGTTGCCACAATGTTTTGCACTAAGTACTCCCCCAGGCCCATACTGGCCATTTCAACAGTGATTGTTGATGATTGGGTGGGAGAAAATGGTAGTCCTTCCTGAGTCCATTCCATGTTTGGTTGTTTAGGAGTCTTGGTTTCTGTTGTGTTGGGTGTTTCCTCTGTTGATATCGTTGAGATTGTGGGCAACCTTTCTTCTAGAGGCTTAACCTCTTCCATGATTTGTTTTCCCTTCTCCTTCTGTTGGGCCATGATAGGTGGCATTGATGATGAAGGTGCAGGTGATGAAGTCTCACCTGGCTGGGATTTTGTCTTGTTGGCCACTAGTGGTGCCTGCGGTATTGGACCCTGTTTAGATGGATTTAATTAGAAATCCAAATGCGTTGAAGGGAGGGTCGATTGAGGTATGAATTGTACCGCATTGCAATACTTGAAGGGCTCTAAGTCCATTGGGACTACATGTATTTCCCCTTCATAAGCATACTTTAATCACTGGTGGGCGATCGAAGGGACACACTTCATGTCCCTAATCCAAGGCCACCCTAGAAGTATATTATAAGCCATTTCACCTTCCAGAGACATGGCACAGTGTAGGTATTGACTTTTGTCCTACCTGGATTGGCAGAACGACTGTGCCGACTGTCGAGCATATTGCATCATTAAAAGCTCACAGTGTGTACGTGGAGGCTGTGATGTGAGAGGCTGGCAGCTTCAAATGCTTTAAGGCTACAGTGGTTATGATGTTACTAGACGAGCCAGTATCTATCAGCACTCTCTTGTATGAAATCCCATTGACCCGCACGATAACATGCAGGGGTGGATCTTCCATGTCATTTGATATCGTTTTGACCTCATCTTCTCTGAATGTGATGACCGGCTCCATACATTGTTTCACATGTCCCACGAAGGCGTTGAAAGAATTTGCCTCATGGGGTTGTAATTCAATGGCTTTTAAAATGTCCATAAGAGCTTCTCTATGGGGAGCTGATTATTGAATAAGTTCGTAAATGGACAACCTAGCCGACGTGGTCCGCAAACTCTACGTGAGTTTGGTTCGTATCGTGACCTCAGATCTAGGTGGAGGTAACTGCGTTGGGCGTTGTTGAGGATGTGATGTTGCCAAAACTTCCCTCGTAGCTACCTCAGGGGCAGCTGTCGGGTACCTTCTATTCCTTGTTACTATGCTAATCATTCCCACAAATCCCTACATGGGAAGATCCTGTCGCACCTCATTAATTTGGAGTGGTTTTGTCTGTGCCTCATGGGCTGGCAAGGGGTCCTTGAATACCCCCATTTGTTGGTTTTTTGGTGCACGTCCACAACCAATGTTCTGTTGTCGATCAAATCTTGGACTAGGTCTTTGAATTTCCAGCACCCATTCAAGTCATGTCCTCTGCGCCTATGGAATCTACAATACAATTCCTCTTTGTACCCCTTAGGCTTGGGAATGTTAGGGTCTATAATTTGGATTTTCGACAGAGTGACTAAATTTTCCGCTGACAAGCGGTCAAATAAGGAGTCCCTAGACTCCGCATATGGGGTGAAATTTTGCCTAGGGTGACGCGGGTAATTCTGCTCTTGTCTTCTATTATCTCTTTCATAAGCAGGAGGCACTGCCTGGTAGTTAGCCTTTTGAGGCTACGTTTCTTGCACAGGCGTGGGAACATTTATCGCAACTTGGTTGACTGCAGCGTGTTGTGGTTGCGTTGTCCCAGTTTTAGTTGTTTTATTCCACTATTTCTTCTTAGGCTTGGCAATTGTGCCTTCGCCTATCTTAATCTCTTCTATGACTCTGGCTTGCGCCAAAGCTTCTTCTAAGCTGTCGTATTGCCGCAGCAACAATAGACCAGAGATTGATTTTAAGCAACTTTTTGCGAACATCTGTGTAAGATCAGACATAGGGGGGCGATAAGGTAACCTAGAAAGCAAAGCTCTCCATCGATTCTCGTACGCTGCCATTTTTTCCTCTTCAAATTGCTTGAGGCTCGCTAAATCACTTAGTGATGCCTTCTTCCTTGTGTTGAAGGCAAAGCGTTCAAGAAATGCATCTACTAATTGATCTAAATTGCTTATGTTGTGTTTGGGCAGTTGTGTGAACCAATCCAAGGTAGGGCCTACGAATGTGGTTATGAATGTTCTAAGAAACAATGCGTCATCATCTTGGATGTCGAAGCATTGGCTTAGAAATCATGTAATGTGTTCCTGTGCGTCCTCTTCACCTTTAAAAACTGCCAATTGAGGCAACTTGAAGTTTTCGGGGTAAAGAGGTGTAGGCACTGAGGGATGCACCGGATTACTGTGGAGTAGACATAATGTGGGTTTTTGATGCCCAGCAGCTTTTGTCTCCACAGACTCCAAACGTTCCAATAGCGCTTGGTATGCATCGGAATATTTTATTTCTTCTTCTCTTGTTCGCTCTTGTTGCAAGTTACGATAAACTGGAGGCCTATGGAGGGGTGGCCGAATGGCATCCCTCCTGCCTTGATGGGGAGTTTCAACATATTCCTCTTCTAGTTCATACTCCTCGTAAAATTCTTGAGGAGTCTCTGGGTGAAACCTATGACCCTGATCAAGCTCTTGTTGAAGGTACCCATCATTGTTTCGGGGAGTTGCCTCCCTCTCAAATCTATGAGGTCTTGGAGGTAGAGCTTGACGAGGTCGTGGAGACCTGTCCTGCACCAATGGATTACGCCTCTCATATTGTTCAGATCTTTGGTTGCGATGGGTTGGCCCCCTCTCAGGTATTTCATAGCGTAACTCATCCGCTTCGCGTTGCATGCGTTCTCTTTCCAGGCGGTGTCGATACTCTATTTCCTGATGACTTTGTTTAAGCCGCATGATTTGGGCTTGACGGGTGGTATATCTGGTGACAGCTGGGTCAATTTGGTCTGCCCTATTTTGTTCAGGAGGTTCAAATGTTTCTCCTATGTGTTTGCCTTGATTTTGATGATCTAAAATTTCAATGGGTCGCTTCCCTCTATCGAGGTAGGCGGCATGTACTTGAGGCTCTGGTCTTGATGGATGACTATTATATCTAGCAGGTGTGGAAACACAAGGCTCCCGCACTGTTTGTTGTCCTCGAGGAATGCGATGGCTTTCTTCGTACTCCCTTTCGTACTCCCACCGTGATCACCACTGAAAGAACGAGATTCCGAGCAAAGGAAACACTAATTATGCAATGTAAGACGAAATGTAACGCTTTAACCTTATGCACAAAAATAAAGAAAAGAGACAATTTGGAAAGGAAAGAAAATATGTAAAGAAATCACAACCCTCTTTATTCAAATATCTTATCCTCGGTTACATAGACGTCTCCTCCCTTTTTAGGGGCTAGGAGCGTTAAATTTGTCTTTGTTACAATGTGTGACTTAGTCTTCCTCTTTCCACGTGCCCACGATTGCAATGGGCGGGCCAAGATGATGTCGCCGCTGATGTCGATGAGTTCTTAACCTCCGCTGCTTCTCCTATGAACAAAGAAACAACCAAGATGTCAGTAGCACCTACTGCAAGTGAAAAGTGTTTGTTCTTCTAAAATCATCAAAAGATGCATGCAAACATTTATCTAAAACAGTGAATAAAATGATTCTAAATAGCTTGAAAACTTTCCAGAAGATAGAAAATGTTACCAACAGGCCATTGCCACTGAGACAGTCGGCCAATATGCTTTCAACTGGAAATTGTCCCTGGGTGGGATGATTTCTGACTGTAAATCGTCCCTAGGTGGGACGATTTCTTCTATGTTGGGGATGCCGAACTGACACGCTCCAATGTCGACTCTCGAGGTCTCCAAAACACCTGCAGATAGAAGGGTTATGTAATTGGGGCCATTTTGGGACGACCCAGATGGTCGGATTCTCCCAATTTGGCCTCTACCTTCAGGAATTTGATGCCACCTCCTGCAAGTCAATAAAACAACAAAGTGACACAAAACATACTAGAACCTGACTAAAAGTTACGAAATTGCAGCTGTGAGTTAACCAAACATAATAACACAAAATACAACCTGAAAAAGTAATCTAGAATGCTCTAAAACTTAGAAAGTGCGGGGGTGCCCAAGTGGGCCTCCCACCGTTAGCACTTGGTTCTGGCGCCAATCCACTAGGGATGGGCCCAAAACATCTTAGGATTGGGGGGTCGGGGAATTGGTTGGTTCAAGTGTCCATGTGTTGGATTTAGGTCTGATTCAAGCTTCCAAAAGCCACCCAACAACCTCCCTTGCAAAAGAGATTGGTGGATGTGGGAAGGTGAACCAAAAGGGATGCAAGTGGGTCTTCAACTCGGTAGCACTTCATTGCTTGAAAACTCCTTCAACCTGTCTTTCTTGGGTGAGAAAAGTCTCACCTTTTATAGACCCAAGGGGTCTCTTTTGGGAGGGAAGCACAAATGCAATGTGTTGGTCATAGGTGCCATGTGGCAGTCTTGTCTTCCCATGAGGGAGGGGAGTCCTCCATTGACTTGGGCTTTCATAACTGCCCTTGTGATAGTCCTCAAATGGCCTATTTGTCCACTCACACACGCGTGCGAGGCAGGAGTCATCAACTGACTGTTCTGGGCTACCACTTGGCCTCATTTGTCTTTTTGCCCGTTAAACTTGGAAATCGTCCCACCCAAAGACGATTTCAGAAATCATCCTTGGGTGAGACGATTTCAAGTTAGCAATCGTCCCTGGGTGAGACGATTACTAGGCAAAGTGTCTAAGTGTGCCAAATTGCTTCTTGACCTCACAAAATTGCTATGAAAGTGGTTAAGACCACTGTTTGACCTCTGAGGGTTGCCCTGGGGGCTGTGTTTGTCAAAGCGATCAGTGTTTGCAGTCACATAATCGGATTGGTGTTGTTTTGGTGTCTATAAATACATTTTGAGTTCGATCCCTTATGCATAACCCTGATTGAAAAATTGATTTATAATGTAAAGCCTCTCATTTTCCACTTTCTTCAAGTCCATTGGACATCATTTTTTATCTATATATATAATATTTATTATAATATTATTCTTTGTATAAATTTAATTATAACATATAGTTTTAATAAATTATCAAATATTTTAATTTAAAAATAATTATTTTTTTCTCACATGTATGTTCATATATAAACCCTATATGAAAAAACCTCCTCCTCTTTGTATATATATATATATACATATATAGATATATAGATAATTAATAAATTAAAAAAATGATTTATATCAATTCAAACATAGACTCTAAAAAAATTAGCTCATATATTTAAAAAAGTACTTTTTTAATAGGTTATATGTGGCTTCTATTGGGGCCGCTCCCATCAAAATACCAAAATATTAAATTTTTTGTAGCATACATTTTTATCATGTTTATTTTTTCTTTTTTCTCTTAAATATATTCTTCAACTTCCTCAAATTGTTATGTTTTCTTTTTTTGGTAATTATTTTAATAGATTAACAATGGGTTTTTATAGAGGATCCCAAAACATTATGTACAAAATTAGCCATACTTCTAATGATGTATCATGCCTCCTGGATGGAAATATAAGTCGAATTACAAGAAAAGCAGACCCTAGACTAATTGCCATGAGGCTACAAAAAGGGCATTTAAGCCTGATAAACCATATAGCAAAACTCAAAAAAATGGGAAAACAAAAAGAAAAAGCCAAAGAAATTGGAACATGGAGATCGAAAGCACAATAGCCAAACCAGCTAATCCTAGTCCTCCTGATCCTCTGAATTCTGATGCTTCTTGTCCTGCTTCAAAATTTTAATCATGGAATTAATAGTAGTGAGAATAGTTGAAAGCCAATTCTAGAAGGGATTTACCAAGAGGAATCTCCCTATCACTCTCAGTGTTCGACGAAATTTTCTACGAAAGGACGTCCTTCTCCTCCTTTCTAAATTTCTTCAGACACTGGGATTTGGCGAGACAAACATTCCCACACTTCGCCAATGTCCCAACCACACGTGAGCACCATTGGAAAGAGGTACTTTGAAATTCCATCATCGAACCAATGCTAAGAACGGGAAAAAATAGCAAGACCACCTTGGTGGAGGAAAGTGTGTTGATAGCCTATAGGGCACCAGGTCTAGTGCATCTTGGAAACTTGAAAAAAAATAGCTTTGGGACCAGGACTATGCTTCACATGACACGTGCGACCACTATCACATAGGGGATTGGATAGAGCTATCACCCTAACACGATACTCATTGGGAAGGACCTTTCAAAATCTACGTGGGGAACACCTCATGATGGGATATCTACTCTGGAAATTCTTTCCACCTCTGATGGGAAGCGAGTCCACCACACGACCACACACGTAGTCACGAGCCCTTTGTTGGCCATGTGGTCAGCCACACGATTTCCTTCTCTAAGGATATGACTTGCTTTCCACTTGCCACGTTGGGAAAGTAGTGAACTTACCTCAAGAACAATGTTGAAGACCCTCCAAGATGGGTCTTTGGTGTCTAAGAGGTAATTCACAATGTTGAGTGAATCTCCTTTAATAATTAGAGGTTGAGGATCCTCAAATAGGATCTGGATTCCTTTCAGAGTGCCTCGAGATTCGACATAGTGATTCGTTTGAGAGCCCAAATCTTCATAGTAGGCCACCACAAGATTCCCATCATGATCTCTAACAACACCCCCTAAACTAGTGGGCCCAGGATTACCCTTTATCGCTCTATTAAAATTTAATTTTATCCATCCCATGGGGGGTTTTGTCCATCTAACACTTCTTCGAAAAGGACCTGTAATAGCTTCCAAAAATGGGCAACAATTCATCCTTTTGAAAATTGCTTCTTCATTCGAAATATGGGGGTGGGGACTGGGAATAGCATTAGAGTTCTCAATGGCATAGGATAAGGCCCTTTGAGCGACATAAGGAGGCACTTTTGGGGCTCTTCCAAAGACTCTAGCATTCCTCTCTAACCAAATTTTCCAAATGGAATAGTGGAATGAGGCCTCAAGGAGGAAGCAGAGTTTAGGATTCTTGAAAGGATTATGCCATTGATGGACATATTTGAGGGATCAGGGAGAGCACTAGAGGATTTGGAAGGAGGATAGGACAATGCTGAGGACCGAGTGGGAAAAGGGGCAGTGCAGGAATAAATGGTCCCTCGTATTGCACTCTGCTAAACACATGTAACACCTATTAGGGAAGGCAAAACCCCTCTTGTGAAGGTTGTCAATGGTTAAGGCTTTTTTGTGAAAAGCAATCCACTCAAAGAAGTTCACTTTAGGGATGACCCCTTTCCTCCAGACAACTTTCCATCGATAATCCAGGGTAGTCTCGTTCGTAAGAAACTCATAGGCTGATCTAATAGAGAAAAGACCATCCTCTGTACCACTCCAGATGATTTTGTCATTCCTCCAAATAGATGGAATTAAAATTGATTGGAGGATGTTTTCTAGAAAGGCAACCTCATTATTAAACCCTTCCACAATTGGAAGTTTCCACCGAGGGAGACAGGAGCTCCGGTCTATGAAATCCACCACCCTGAGTTGGGAGTTTGGGTCGGTTTGTTCTCTCAGCCCAGCAAGGTCTTCCCTCAAGCCAAGGGTTTCTTCAGTCGCCCACCTATTCTTCCAAAAGAGGATGATGTTGCCATCACCCAAAATCCAGCGGGCTCCCAAGCTAATCAAATGATGGGTTTGGAGCATAGATTTCCAAAATGTCGACGCTTCAGGAGGGATCTCAGCATCAAAAAAAGAGTTGGAGCCAAGATACTTCCTTTTGACCAGGTTGACCCACTCCACCGGGTCACCAGTTAGGATCCTCCAAGCATGCTTCATGATCAGATCTAAGTTCATAAGTCTTAATCTCCTCATCCCCAAGCTGCATTGGTCTTTTCATGAACACACCTTGTCCCAGGCAACACGAGGAATTCTAGATTTTTCTTCATTGCTAGACCATAGAAAGGTCCTCTGAATCTTCTCAATCTTGGATTGAACAAAAACTAGAAGCATGAACACCAACATAAAGTAGGTTGGGATCCCCTGAAGACAAGCTTTGGTAAGGGTGGCTTTCCCAGCTTGCAACAGGAGTTTGCCCTTCCAAGTGATAAGTTTCTTGTGAAGGCATTCTAGGATCATGTTCCACATACCTCCACTAGCACGACCATTGCAAGATAGGGACAACCCCAAATAAGACATAGGCAGGGAGTCAATGGTGCATTCTAAAATTTTTGAAATCTGGAGTTGCCTACATAGGGGAGTGTTAATAAAATAAATTTTGCTCTTGATGTAATTAACATTTTTCCCGAAAGCTTGCTAGTAATGGGAAAGAATCTGCTTGAGGGATTTGGGCTATGCAATAGACGCCCCAGTGGATATTAGGGTGTCATCCACAAATTGTTGATGAGTGACAGGTTCAACTCTAGAAGTCGACAGAATACCAAAAATCTTGTTCTAACGAAGAGCCTCTTTCAAAGACTAACTCATAACCTTTGCCAAAAGGATGAAGAGGATGGGAGACAAAGGGTCACCTTATCTGAGGCCTCTAGTGCTTTGGAAATACCCAGCTAGGGACCTTTTGATCAGGACAAAAAAAATGGAGTGGATATACAACTGCAGATAAGGTCAATCCAGTGGGGATGAAAGCCAAACTTGAGGAGTATAGCACACAAGAACCTTCTATCAACCCGATCAAAGGCTTTGTTCATGTCTAGATTAAGAAAAATAGCAGCATTCTTGGAGCGGTAAGCAGAGTGAAGATTTTCATGGACAGTGATGACACCATCAAGAATATTTTTGCCTTTAACAATGCTTCCCTGACAAGGATCAACCAAGAGAGGGAGAACAGGTTTCAGTCTATTGGCTATAGACTTGGTGAGGATCTTGTAAAAAAAATTGCACGTGCTGATGGGCTAGTAGTCAGAGAAACTCTTGCAGGATGGAGACTTAGGAATGAGAGCAAGAAATGTGGAATTGAGTTTTGGGTGAATGGATCTGGAAGCTTGTATGTCCCGAATAGCTTCGCACACATCCGAATCCACAACATCCCACATGACTTGAAAGAAATGGGGGGAAAACCATCAGGGCCAAGGGCCTTGCCTGGTTGCATGGAGAACAAAGCTTCTTTGATCTCAGATGAGGAAAAAGGTTCCCAAAGCTTGATTCTTACCTTGTGGGGGACTTTAGTCAAAAATTTGGCAAGCAATGTTTTTTGGACCTGAATGTTGTTGTCGGGAGGAGTGCCAAGCAGGTCCTAAAAAAATCAACCGCTTCGCTCTTGATTTCCTCTATTTCCCTGGTTACACACCCATCCTTGCAAGACACTTCTTTGATCTTGTTGGCCCCTCTGTGCCCCAAGTAGGTCTTTAGATTTCTGGCGCCAGAAGGTTTCCTCCCATGAAAGAGTAGAATGGTAATCCACCAAAAGACTCTGTTCTTCCTCCCTAAGACCCTCGGTGTAACCTTCGAGCTTCATCCTCTCTTCCAAAAAATTTAGGTTGTCCGAGATAGACTTTTTGGACTAAAAAATGTTGTGAAAAACCTCTTTATTCCATATTTTCAGCCTCTTTTTGACCATTTTGAGTTTTAAAGCCACTCGGGGAATTTCCTCCCACCTCCTATTACCACCATGTTGAAACCAATCCTTTGAAGTATTTGTGAGAAATCCACATGGATTCAAATCTGAAGGGGGTCTTAAATCCTCTCTTAAATATATTCTTCAACTTCCTCAAATTGTGATGTTTTCACAATCAACTCATTGACATCATTTTTATTGAGACATAAAATATCACTTGACTATTTGCCTTCTAAAATTTGAATTTCAAGAAGATGAATATCAACACCATAATTCAATAATTTATCTACTACTATATTTCCTTATTTATGGATATGCTCACATGTCTAGGAGATTATCTCTATTAATAGATGATGAACATAAATAATAATATTATTTTTTATTCACCCTCCACATCGATTTTTGTTAATAGCATTAATGATGATTTGTGAGTCCCCCTCAATTGAAATATATTTCCATCATTTTTTTGAAGTAATTTTAATCCTTGAAAGAAGTTCCCTAGCTTTGCATAGCTATTAGTTGAAGTTCATATGATTCTCAATAAGTGAGGAGAATTTTACCTTCATTATTTTTAAAAACACCACCTCCACCAACTTTTTATGGATTTCCTTTAGAAGCACCATCAAAATTAATTTTCATGAACCTAATTTTTGGACATTTCCATTTGACCATAGATCGAAGGAGATCCTTTGATTTAATTTTTTTGTCATCATAGATGACTCTTCCATGTATGTTCAAATCCAGTAGCAAAGTTAGTAGCACCTCTTTTTATGCAATTGAGACTTCCCATGATGAACACCATATTTGTAAACATTCAGCAAGAGAGAAACTAATAGGGTTCCAAGCTTGAGCATGATTTTGATATTTATTTAAAAAAATTATATTATTCCTTTCAAGCTATAAATTTCAACAAATAATAGCAGGGCCAATCCTCAAAATAATACATAATTATTTAGCTTTGAAATGATTTGTCCAATATTTTATCAACTCTTTCAATGTTATCATGCTACTGAATATAGTTTCATATTTTTTAAGAAATATCCCCAAATGTTGTGATAAAATGAACAATGAAGATGTACATGGTCTGACTTTCTAAATCCTTCTCACATAAGGAACATCTAAAGGGCCCATAATATTCTCTTCTTGGTAGACTCTCTCCTATAAGAATATTACTTTGAATTGCTAAAAAGAAAGTTTTTCTTTATATATACTTTTAAAATAATTAAAACTTTATTTAATAATCAAATTGCAAAAGATAAAAAATGTGTACATTAATTTTTCTTTTAAATATAATCTTTGGGTTAGGTTGAAGTAGTAGGGTATAATGAGTTTCTTAACTTTTTAAATAAGTTTATATCATACCAATAGTATAGTCTAGGTTTTCCAAGTAAAATATTTAAAAAAATATTAAATTTCTATTTTATATTAATAATTACTTTTAAAATTTAATATGTTACTTTTAACATTTAATTATTTTAAAATTTTATATTAATCATTTCTTTTATTAAATTTATTTTAATCTATTTTATATATTAATCAAATGGCATAGGTTTAATTATTTAAATTTCATAACTTTGAAAAATAGATCTCAAAGATTAAATGAAAATTTAGTTCTATTAAAAAATAATAATTTTAATATTCACCATTTTTTAAAAGGCAATAAAATTTAAAAGGTTGTAAAGAATACAATTGTAAGTTGTCCTATATATTTACATTTAAAAATTTATATATATTTATACAGCTTTAAAAAATAAAAAAGCAAATATAAAAAATTATATTATAATTTATCAAACTTATAAACTTCTATAAATTTTATTTTTATATTTACTATAGTTTTATTTTTAATTAAATATTTTTATATTCAAAGTATTTCCAAAAAAAAATGTTTTTGAAACAACAAACTTACCAAAATTTTTATTCAAAATATTTCCAACAAAAATGTTTTTACAATAGCAAACTTACCAAAACTCATATGTATTTGCCACACCAAGGTCACAATGCTCTTTACATGTACATGTAAGATGAACTTTTGTTTTAACCCTTTCAAACATATATATATATATATATATGAAATTGTCATTCTTAAAATATTTAAATTATTATAATATTTATTAAAAAAATTATATTTAAATCATTAAAAATAAAATTTTAGCATAAGAAAAGGTGAATCTCTTATTTTAATTATACTTTGCATACACCATTCAAGGTTTGGTTACGACTGCTTATTGTTTGTTTCAACTACTTATCATTGGCTATCTATTTATGAAAAATAATACATTATATGTTTTTAATTCAATTTTATTTATAAAATATCGGTGGAGTAGGGATATTAGCGGTTAAATAGCTAGACGAGATTAAAAGAAGAAGGAAAGAAATAAAATAGGGAATTATTTTATTTTAAAATGTTAATAAAATTCAAGTTAGTTATATTGATGTTGTAATAATAGGAATAATGTGATATTAATTTAAAATAATTAAATAAAAAATTATTATTAAAATTAATAATAAAATAACATTTGATAAATATAAACAAATAATAAATTTAAAATATGTTAAAATTAACCAAAAAAATTATTCTTCAATAAAATAATTATCTAGGTTCTAAAGTGATTTTAAGTAAACTTTAGAATGTGTACTACAAAGCATAAAAAGTTAAAAAAATAAAATAATTTTAATGCTTTTCATGTTATAGATCATATAATATGGACTTTGTTTATTCAATATATATATATATATATATATCCTTATAAATCAATTGAGATGGATATTGTTTATGAAATATATAGTTATCTTTAACCATACTTTAGTTATCCAAACATGGTGTATAACCCTACCTAACGTAGGATTAGAACCTTGGACCTCTATTCAAAGTTTCAAAGTCTTTGTTATGGATATAGCCAGGCTAGGGATAGAATTGTGCTGGAACCGTGCTCTCTCCTTGAGTCTACCTTTTAGGACTAGACTCACCAAAAGCCATGATTATGCTTTTTTATTTTCTTGAGTATATTTTTGTGTTTTATTTTTCAATGAGTTGAATGATTCAATAAATTTATTTTACCCAAAAAAAACATCCACACATCATTAAAAGACATATTAAAAAGAAACAAATTATTCTCATTAATATTTACAAAGACAATCATCCAAAATAATACAAGAATGGAACATGCCACCATACACTTCACCACCAAACATGGTATACTTATAAGCCTAACATAAGGCTACAACACACATGTCAAGTCAGGCCCCACAAATAATGTACAATGAGTACTTGATGATAAAATGGAGAATACCTCTCCATGATTCAATTCACAATCCTAACCCTAGACTTAACTAACCATATAAGCCTCGAACCCAACAAAATACCCACACCCAATGTCTTATCTCCCTCCACCAAAACACTTGTAACCCAACAAAATACCCACACCCAATGTCTTATCTCCCTCCACCAAAACACTTGACATAAAAGGAAGAAATATTCATAATCAACTTGTTGCCCTCTACATGCACTCCACTCCCATTATACAAGAAGCCTCTACATGCACTCCCATTATACAAGAAGCACTCTTCGTACAAAAAGCAATCACAATACCAATCATCCTCTCCAAACACTCCGCACTCCTCTTACCAAAAAGAAGAATGCATTTAAGTTCGGCTTCTTGTCTTCTCCTTCTCCACGCACTTATACACAAGATCAAACACAACTCAAACTACCCTCCACATACACTTCCCATAGCAAAGAGCAATCATAATATAGTCATTATTATAGTGTCTATAGGTTTCTACTATATCTTTCTTTCTTATATATATACTTTTTTTATAAGATTTGAGTGTCCACATTGCTTCTTTTCATTTAAAGAAATAAGTGCAAATTACAATATCTTACTTCCTTTTTTTTTACTCAATACCAAATTTATTCCATGGTTACATTGTCAAATTGATTACTTTCAAAGGCTACAATGTGCTTTCCTATATCAGAACAAACCCAATACTTATTTCTAAAGTATTACACTCAATGAAAAATGAGTTATAAAATTCAAAAGTAGATAAAACATAGGTGGTGCACATAGACTCTTTTAAGGCATTGAACACCCTAATAGCCTCATGAGACCAGACAAAGATATCCTTATTGGTGAGATTTTTTAGAGGAGTTACATTCTTTCCATAATTATTAACAAACTTTTATTGATACCCTATAGGACCTAAAATTTATTTAATATTTTTGAGATATTTATGCAAGGGTCAATACCAAATGATCTTGATCTTGTTAGGGTCCACTTTGATACCTTCATAAAGTACAATATGTCCCATGTATTAGACACATCAATGGAAAATTTGGACTAGTTGACATATAAGTGTTCCTTTATAAAAGTTGGAGCACCTATTAAACATGAATTAAATGGGTAACGTAGGACTTATAATACATTAGTTTATCATCAAATAAAACCAAGATAAATTTGCAAAGAAGAGAGTGAAATATGGAAATCTTAAAACTTGGAAAAGTAGAGGGACATTAGTAAGACCAAATGACATGACCAAGACCTCATAATAACCCTTATGTATACAAAATGTAATTTAGGAATATCCTCATCTCTAACCCTAATTTAATGAAACCTAGAACACAAGTCAAGAATGGTAAAAATATTTGCACCATACAATTCATCAAATAAATCATCAATAATAAGAATTCAAAACTTATCTTTAACCATGATCATGTTGAGTGAGAAGAAATTAGGGTTCATTCACCAATAATTATAGTTACATCAAACCACAAACATAAAAATTAATAGGTACTAATACTAGGATAGGTAATTCAATATTTAATATATAAATTTTAACCTTTAATTATTATAAATTTTTATTATTAATTTATTTTAATACATTTTATGCATTAATCAAATATTCCATGATTTTCATGGAGAGATGCACCTTTAAATAAAAACTTAATTTTTTTTGGGAAGAACAACTTTTATATTTACCTGGACAAAATAATATTTAAAAAGTTGTAAAATTTGCAATTTTAATCCCTATAAGTTACAAATATTCACAATTTTATTTGTGTATACCTCAAATTTGAAAGTTTACATTAAATATGCATATACAACTATAAAATTTAAATGGAACAATTTTTATATTTATTTTTTTGTGAAGGACATAATTATATTTAAAATGTTATAAATATTACAATTTTAATCCCTATAAATATATTTTCACAATTTTATTTTATTCTTTAAATTAAATATCTAAACTCATACAATTTAAAAAATAAAAAATAAAAAAAAATAATTATTAAAAAATAATTATAACATTCCATTAATTTAATTCTTATATTTACTTTAAGAGCATCAAGAGCATAAAAGAAATAGGTGTTCATAGTCGATAAGATGGAATGCTAACACTAATACCTACATTTCCAATGCCAAATCAGTTATAACTCTCATGCCCGTACAAACCTAGTAGGCAGCGCCTAGGTAAGAGTAAACCATTACGCTTTGGCTTATACGATAGCTATAACAGAGCTCCATCATGCGAAACAATTATCATACTTTTTTTCTTTGAACATAAATGTCTGCATCGATGCTTTCGTTTTAACCGGCAAAACGTTAAATTCCCAGCGTGGCGACGAGCCAATCAAACTCCAGTTTGCATGCCCTAGGTAAAGGTCTGACGCTGCCGTGTTGAACACTTTGCTTTCCCAGAGAACCTTAACGTGGAATCCTATGCTAATAGGAAAAGTTCAGTTCTTGTAAAGCTATCATGTCGCTCAGCGTTGTCATGCACAAGAAGCTCTACCATTTCTTGTTTTTCTTGATCAAAAGCCCGTGGATTTGGGTTTTTTTTTTTTTTCTGCAATCAGATGGTGCCAATTGGGTGTTCTATATTAGTTCTCAATCCTGCCATATTGTCATAAGCAATCCTACTAGGGTGTTTTCTTTTAAATTGACTTAAAAAAAATCAATTCTAGTTAAACTAGGTTAATTATTTTTTCGATTCGTAAACTTCGTGGACTCTCCATCCGTCCATTTATTCATTTGTATTATATTTAATTTTCTTTTACACCCCAAAGTAAATTTTTTATTAAAATAAGAAAGTATAGAACAAGAATTAGATTACAATAAAATTGCTTTATTTACATACATAATTTTTTAACGAAGTAGTAAAATATTAAGAACACAATACCACTCCTAACATTACAATCTTTTTAAAATTCAAAAATTATTATTATGTGTTTTATTATTTAAAACAAGAGGTAGTTGCATGTAATCGATTATCATTGGAAAAGCGAAGAGATTTGATCTAAAACCTAGAGCTTTGGATTTTTATTTTACTTTTCAATGTTTCTCGGATACATGATTTAAAGAAAAAAAAAAACAATATATAACACTTTGAGTAAAACCGGAGTCATCTCAGGATTATTAATAGTTGAGAATAATAACTAAATTTATTAAGTATAAAATATTATATAAAAATTATTAAATAAAGATCATGTTCAATGAAATCAAGTTTTCTTGAAAAAAGAGAGGTGTGCGGTTGACAAGTAGGAAACTGTCAACATTAATTCCAAATCAACAGGATTGAATGTTTGCCGTTGGATGTTTATACATTCGTCCCTAGTTACAGAGCTCAAGAATGTTTATGCCTTCTTGAGTCACTCTTGATAGATACGTAAATGCTTGAAAGCATTAACGCATCGTTCATCAAGCAATGTAAGTTGGTCTAATCAGGCCTATCGCGCAGTGTCATCATCGATGAACTCTTGCATTGATATGCGTAGGGAAGGAATTTTCAACTCGAGAGGAATGACAGCCTCGGAGCCATACACAAGCAAAAATGGAGTTGCCCCGATGGGCATCCAAATGCTAGTGTGATAAGCCCATAGGGCAAGTGGGATCTGAATGTGCCAATCCTTATGACTATCTGTGATTGTCTTTTTAAGGATGGCAACTAGCATTTTGTTTGATGCCTCTACTTGCCCATTTGCCTGCAGATAATAGGGTGTCAAAAAATTATGCTAAATTTTGTATTTTGTGGTCAAAGCACACATGTCTTTTTTCTTGAATGACGTCCCATTATCCGAGATTATCTTGGATAGAATACCAAAATGACATATGCTATTATGTAAAATGAACTCTCAAATGCGGGTTTCAGTCGTAGAGGTAAGCGAAATTGCTTCCACCCATTTGGTGAAGTACTCTGTTGCCGTTATGATAAATGTGTGATGGCCTAACGATGCAAGGGAGATATTTTCGATTAGATCTAAGCCCCACTGCAAAAATGGCCAAGCCGATTGGATCAACTATAAGTCCTGAGAAGGTACATGTGTCAAATTGGCATGGTGTTGACACTTCATGCACTTCCTTACATACGTGCAATAATATCGCTCTAAAGATGGCCAATAATAGCCCATGCAAAGAATGCACTTTGCGATGGCCATACCACTAAAGTGGCCATCGCATGTACCATCGTGCACTTGGGTGATCGCCCAAGTGGACTCCTGTTGGTCCAAGCAATGAAGGAGGATTCCTTCATAGCTACGACGGTACAAAATGTCTCCTAACAAGACATGCTTTGTTGCTTTTTGTTTGAATGATCATTTTGCGGCATGCGTCAATCCAAGTGGGAGGTTACCTAACTTGAGGTAGTCCCTTATGGGTGTATACCAATCCTATTGATCGAAAACCTCGATAGTATGAATAGCCAATCCCTCTTGAAGTTCATCCCTAGCAAAAGCTGAGTGGGAAAGAACTTGTAAGAATAGTTTTGTGGTGCTATTACGGGGAGTAGGGGAGAACAAGGACCCCTAGTTGGCATGATTCAGACAATCGTGGATTCAAGAGAACTTGTTCGGGGACGGTTCAATCTGGATCAAGTGGATTCCTGATGTTAAGTTAGAGCTTGCATGCTCCATAATGGATTATGAGTGTTTTGAATTGAATGGTTGTCATATCACCAAAAATGTCTTACAGGATTAGTGACCCCAAGGAGGCCATAGTGTCCACAAAATGATTCGGTGACCGAGGGAGTGCCTCGATGTCGTACCATTCAAGCTTTGCCAAGAATTTTTACACAAGGGCTTTGTAGGCCTGCAGAACTAGGTATTTACATAGGAATACCCATTTGACTTGGTTGAAAATTAACATTGAATCACCAAAGATGTTTAATAATTTGATATTCATGGTGATTGCTACTTGAAGACCTATGAGCAAGGCTTCATATTCTGCATTGTTTTTGGTGCACGAGAAATATAATTTATATGACAAAGGCATTGGAGCCCCTTACGGTGTGAAGAATACAATTCTTGTGCCACCCCCTTGCTCACATTTAAAACCATCGAATAACAGAGTTATGTCAGCTTGTGACTCAAGACCCCATCATCGGGTAGTTCTATGATCAGAGGCTGATCGTCTTCGAGAGGAGCCTCTTCTAGTTGATCGGCTATGACTTGACCATTTATGGATTTTTGTCCAAAAAAATCTATGTCAAATTCTGTCAACAACATGATCCATTTCATCGTGTGGCTACTATGATAAGTACAGCTCATCATGTACTGCAATGGATTCTCCTTAGACACAACATACGTCTTGTTACTATAAAAATATTTAACAAATGAGGATGATAGGGTGTTGGAAATATGTTGAATATTTTCCATGTTATCCTCATGGGGCTAACACTAAAAGGTACTAGATACTTTGTACCTATACTCATCGAGGTTTCGGGTCGGTTTGGGCTCCAAATAGGGGTGCAGGGGTGGTAGTCCTTCAAAAATTAGAGGTCTGGGATGGTAGCCCCCATCCAAAATTAGGGTTATGCATAAGGGGTTGGAATCAAAATATACTTGTAAAAATGGTGAATCCTAGTTGAAATCAAGGTGAATCATGGTGAATCCTAAGAAAATAAAATCAATCATATTCATACCAAAATTTGGGGCATTTGAAGCCCTAAACAATAATGTTATTTTTGGAACACAATTTGACCTATTAAATCACCTTATAACTTCATAAAAATACCACCATTAGATCAAGCTTGAAAAGAGCTTTCCAATGAGTACAAATATACCTATGTTTGGATATATATTGTGGTGAATTGACCCTAATAAAAAATTGATCTCAAAAATTTTAGGTGAATGGGCTGACATCGAGGGTCCTCATATTCACCCAATTTCTAATTTTAAAAATTCTAATATTCACTCAATTTACGAATATTCACCACTATGCATAACCTTGGCAAAAACTTTTAGGGTTTAATTAATTTTTAGACCCATATGGGATTTTAGGGTTACTATATTTGAACTCATGCTTTTTCACCCATGATATTGTAAAAATCTATGCATGTGCATTTTTTAATTATATTGCACTTGCATGAGTGTTTGATATAGTGAGATAGGGCAAGGGAAGTTTGCACAGAAACTTTGTTTAGACTTGAGGTGAGCACTATAAGTATTAATTGCAATAATTCTTCTATGGTACAAGAAAATAATACGATTGAAATGACTTCGAGTATTCCTACAAAGAAGATAATGTTGTGGCATCAACGCATGGGGCACATTGGTGAGAAAGGACTTCGAACATTACAAATGAAAGATATAGCTGAAGGAATTTTTTATTGCCCATTAAATTTTAATTTTTGTGAGCACTATATTTTCAAGAAACAAATTGAAGACACCAAAACAGCACCAATCCAATTATGTGACTGCAAACACTGATCGCTTTGACAAACACAGCCCCCAGGGCAGCCCTCAGAGGTTAAACAGTGGTCTTAACCACTTTCATAGCAATTTTGTGAGGTCAAGAAGCAATCCGGCACACTTGGACACTTTGCCCGATATTCGTCTCACCCGGGGACGAATTCAAAATAGAATCCGTCCCACCCCGGGACGAATTCAGATCCGTCCCCGGGTGGGACGAATTCCAAGCTTAACGGGCAAAAAGGCAAATGGTGCCAAGTGGCAGCCCGAACGGTCGATTAAGGGCTCTCGCCTTGCACGCATGTGTAAGTGGGCAGAGGGGCCGTTAGAGGACTGTTAGAAGAAGCATTTATCAAAGTTCAAGTCAATTGAGGACTCCCCTCCCTCATGGGAAGACAAGAGCGCCACATGGCGCCCATGGCCAACACTTGGCTTTTGTGCTTCCCTCCCAAAAGAGACCCCTTGGGTCTATAAAAGGTGGGACTTTTCTCACCCAAAGCAGACGAGTTGAAGGAGTGTTCAAGCAATGAAGTGCTTGCCAAATTGAAGACTCACTTGCATCCCCCTTTGTTCACCTTCCTACATCCACCAATCTCTTTTGCAAGGGAGGTTGTTGGGTGGGCTTTGGAAGCTCGAACCTTACTCAAATCCGACGCATGGACATCTGAACCTACCAATTCGCCGACCCCCCAATCCTAAAAGGTTTTGGGCCCATCCCTGGTGGATTGGCTCCAAAATCAAGGGCCAACGGTGGGAGGCCCACTTGGGCACCCCCGCACCTCCCAAGTCCTAATTTTTGTTTTTGAGCACTTTAGATTATTTTTTAGATTGCATTCTGTGTTACTAGGTCTGATTAGTCTATAATTGCAATTTTGTAGCTTTTGGTCAGAGTTTAGGGTGTTTTGTATTGCTTTGTCGTTTCGCTAACTTGCAGGTGTCAAGGTCAAATTCCCGAGGGTGGAGGCCAAATTGGGAAAATCCGACCATCTGGGTCATCCCAAAATGGCCCCAATTACCTAACCCCCCTATTTGCAGGAGTTTTGCAGGTCCCGGGATCCGACATTGGAGCAGCAGCAGGTCGGTTTCTCCTACTCAGAAGAATTCGTCCCACCCAGGGACGAATTACAGTCAGAATTCATCCTACCCAGGGAATAATTCTAGTTTAAGGTGGATTGGCCAGCTGCCTCAGTGGCAGTGGCCTTATGGTAACTTTTCTTACCTTCTGTCAGGTTTTGAAGCAATTTGGATTCACTGTTTTCACTATTTTAGGCAAATATTCGTATGCATATTTTGTTAGTTTTAGAGAGAAAATGCTTTTCATTTGCAACAGGTGCTACTAACATCTTGATCATTTCTTTGTTCGTAGGAGAAGCAGCAGAGACGAAGAACTCATCGACATCAGCGGCGGCATCATCTTGGCCCGCCCATTGCAATCATGGGCACGCGGAAGGAGGAATCATTCAACGATTGTAATCAAACCCTATTTATGCTCCTAGCCCCTGAAAAGGGAGGAGGCATTATTGTAACAGAGATCGAAGGAAATTAATGAAAGGGCTGTGTTTTCTTTATCTGATTGCGTCTCTTCCAATGTGTCTCTTTTCGTTTCATGCAATGTACATTCCTAGGACTTAAGCGTGCTTAATTTTGAATGCAATTGCACTTGGTGTTTCCTTTGATCGGAATCTCGTGCTTTCACAAACTAGAGTCAAGTTTCAAGTAGTGTTACAAGGTCTGAAGGAATTCTACATCTAGTTCATAGTGATGTGTTTGGACTTGCAAAAGTACCATCATTAGGTAAATCTATATATTTTGTTACATTTATAGATGACTTCTCAAGAAGGACATGGGTATATTTTCTACGAAATAAATCCAAGGTTTCTAATAAATTTAAAGAGTTTAAATATCTTGTAGAAAATAAGATAGAGAAAAAGATAAATGTTTTGAGAAGTGATAATGGTGGTGAGTATTGCTCTAATAAATTTGAGCAATTTTACAAGGACTATGGAATATAAATGTAGAGAACAACTTCGTATACTCCACAATAGAATGGGGTTGCAGAATGGATGGACAAGACATTGATGGATAAGGATAGATGCATGCTAAATGGTGTAGGTTTAGAAAAGAAGTTTTGGGAATAAGTTGTGCTAATAACTTTTTATCTCATCAATAGATCTATTATGTCAGCTTTGGTGGACAAGACTCCACAAGAAGTATGGAATGGTAAGAAACCCTCTCTTACGTCAGCTTTGGTAGGATGTTGTGGCCAAAGTTTGAGTTTTTGTTCCATATTTGCGCTTCCAATAACCACCTTATGACCTCCCTTCCAAAAGAGATCAAGGATGTGAAAGGCACCAATCGAAATGTGTGTGTGGAAGTAAAATGGCAGCACTTCATTACTCAAAATGCTCCTTCTCTATCCCCTTTGTGGTGAGAAAACTCACCAATTTATAGACCTGGAGGTCTCTTGTGATTGACCATGTAGAGGCACCACTTAGAAATCATGCCTTCCTAGGGGGAGAATATTCCTCCCTGATTAGGGGCTCCATGACTACCCCTGTAACTACCTCTAATGCTCAAAAATTCTCACTCACACTCCCATGCAATGAAGGAAGAGTTAAGTGGTAGATCTGAGCTGTCATTTGTCAAGATTTGACTTTTTGCCTGTCAAACCTGCTATTCGCCCCACCCTAGAGTGAATACTGCTAATCGTCCTTGGGTGGGGTGAATAGAAGTTTGTAATCATCCCTGGGTGGAACAAGTATGAAGCAGAGTGCCTAAAGGTGTCAAATTGACTCCTGACCTTCCAAAACTGCTATGTGAGTGGTTAGGACCACTGTTTAACCTCTGGGGGCTGCCCTGGGGGCTGTGTGTGTCAATGCGATCAGTGTTTGTAGTCACATAATCGTATTAATGCTGTTTTGGTGTATATATATATATATATATATATATATATATTATTAGGGTTATTTCATATGGTTTACGGCTTAGATGGACTCCCACACATTCATAGCCCTCGCACATGCATCAACTCTAAAAATGTTCTCATCTTTTTAATTTTTATAACACCCTTGTATATAAAATATTGGAAAAGGTTTTATCTTTCATAAGAATAAAAAATATATTATAATTTTATACATATATTTTAAAATTAATTTTAAAATAATTTTAGGATCATGCACTTCTGACCATATGCATAAGATCTTTATGTTAGTTGAAAATTGTATTTAAGCCTCCTCTTTAAAATTTTGTACATAAACCTATTCTCTAGAACATGACCTATCTCAATCACTTGAGTTTAATTTGATAAACATTTTTAAATCTTAAAATTAACCTCAAGGTAAAACTCATAAAGAACATAAGAATCATATAGGTTTTTCTATATAGTTATATTTGATCCTTAGAACATTTATTGCCTTAGGTTTATCTCTTAACCTTTAGGTGTGCTCATGACTCTACAAGGTATCCCATTAACAAGAGTGAAACCTTGGATTAGAGTCTGAAGTTCCTCATTTCCTATCACTTTCATCAAACTTATTTGTATGTATAGTTGGTTGTGTAGGAATAGCTAAGGATTGAATCCAAAACCATGTAGAAATCAAAATGTAGAGCTTAGGGTGGATTTGGATCCTTAAAATAGTTACAATTGACTTGAATTCTATAACCAATTAAACCTAGGTCCATGTATTAATATAAGCTCAACCTTCTATCTCCTAGTGATCCTATAGATATATGAGGTGAATGCTCATATAATTGAAAAATTGATTTATAGTGTAAAGCTTCTAATTTTCCACTTTCTCCAAGTCCATTGGACATCATTTTTTATCTATCTATATAAAATTTATTATAATATTGTTCTTTGTATAAATTTAATTATAACATACAATTTTAATAAACTATCAAATATTTTAATTTAAACATAATTATTTTTTCTCACATGTATGTTCATATATAAATCCTATATGAAAAAACTTCCCCCTCTTTGTACATATAGATATATAGATAATTAATAAATTAAAAAAATCATTTTATATCAAATCAAAAATAAAATCTAAAAAAATTAGCTCATATTTAAAAAAAAATTACATTTTTTAATAGTTTATATGTGGCTTCTATCGGGGCCACTCCCATAAAAATACCAAAATATTACATTTGTTGTAGCATACATTTTTATCATGTTTTTTTTTCTTTTCCATCTTAAATATATTCTTCAACTTCCTCAAATTGTTATGTTTTACAATCAACTCATTAACATCATTTTTATTAAGACATAAAATATCACTTGACTAGTTGCCTTCTAAAATTTGAATTTCATGAAGATGAAGATCAACACCATAATTCAATAATTTATCTACTACTGGATTTCCTTATTTATAAATATGCTCACATGTCTAAGATATTACCTCTAGTAATAGATGATGAACATCAACAATAATATTATTTTTTATTCACCCTCCACATCCATTTTTGTTAATAGCATTAATGATGATTTGTGAGTCCCCCTCAATTCAAATATATTTCAATCATTTTTTTACAACAATTTTAATCATCAGAAGAAGTGCCCTAGCCTTGCATAGCTATTAGTTGAAGTTCCATATGATTCTCAATAAGTTAGGAGAAGCTTACCTTCATTATTTTTAAAAACACCACCTCCACTAGATTTTCCTAGATTTCCTTTAGAAGCACCATCAAAATTAATTTTTATGAACCTAATTTTTGGACATTTCCATTTGACCATAGATCGAAGTAGATCCTTTGATTTAATTTTTTTGTCATCTTAGATGACTCTTCCATATATGTTCAAATGCAATAGAAAAGTTAGTAGTACCTCTTTTTATGCAATTGAGACCTCCCATGATGAACACCATATTTGTAGACATTCTGCAAGGGAGAAACTAATAGGGTTTCAAGCTTGAGAATTATTTTGATATTTATTTTTAAAAATTCTATTATTCCTTTCAAGCTATAAATTTCAACAAATTATAGCAGGACCAATCCTCCAAATAATACATAATTTTTTAGCTTTGAAATAATTTGTCCAATATTTTATGAACTCTTTGAATGTTGATCATGCTACCAAATATAGTTCATAATTTTTAAGAAATATCCCCAAATGTTGTGATAAAATGAACAATGAAGATGTAGATGGTATGACGTTTCTAAATCCTTCTCATATAAGGAACATCTCAAGGGCCCATAATATCCACTTCTTGGTAGACTCTCTCCTATAAGAATATTACTTTGAATTCCCAAAAAGAAAGTGTTTATTTATATATAATTTTAAAATAATTAAAACTTTATTTAATAATCAAATTGCAAAAGATAAAAAATTTATACATTAATTTTTCTTATAAATATAATCTTTGGGTTAGGTTGAATTAGTGGCATCATTAGTGGGATATAAGAGTTTATTAACTTTTTAAATAAGTTTATATCATACCATTAGTATAGGCTAGGTTTCCCAAGTAAAATATTAAAAAAAAAAAATATATATATTATATTAATAATTACTTTTAAATTTTAATATGTTATTTTTAACATTTAATTATTTTAAAATTTTATATCTAATCATTTTTATTCAATTATTTAAATTTCATAACTTTGAAAAATAGATCTCAAGATTAAATGAAAACTTAAATTTTATTAAAAAAAATAATTTTAATATTCACCCTTTTAAAAGCAAAATAAAATTTAAAAGGTTGTAAAAAATACAATTGTAATTATTTTTTTTGCAAGTCGTATATCTTTACATTTAAAAATTTATATATATTTATACAACTTTAAAAAATAAAATAGTAAATATAAAAAATTATAATTATAATTTATCAAACTCATAAACTTCTATAAATTTTATTTTTATATTTACTTTAATTTTATTTTTTAAATAAATAATTTTTTATTAAAAATGTTTTCAACAAAAATGTTTTTACAATAGCAAACTTACCAAAATTCATATGTATTTGCCACACTAGTAGTCACAATGCTCTTTACCCGTACATGTAGGATGAAATTTTGTTTTAACCCTTTGAAACAAATATATATATATATATATATATATATATATGAAATTATCATTCTTAGAAAATTTAAATTAATATAATATTTATTAAAAAAATTATTTTTATTTATCGGTCCATGTGGTGGGAGTTGGAGAGAAGTGGGTAGTTGAAACTCTCGTGTTGGAGAGGCTTCAGGTTCAAATCTCTCCCTCTTGTGGATATGATATGTAATAGTTATTAGGGACCCTACTGTAGGTGTGTTTATCCACTAGTTAATGTAATTATGTGCTTTAATAATGAAACAACCAACATTTTTTTAAAAATAATTATATTTAAATCATTAAAAATAAAATTTTAGCATAAGAAAAAGGTGAATCTCTTCTTATTTTAATTATACTTTGCATGCACTCTTCAAGGTTTGGTTACAGACTGCTTATTGTTTATTTCAACTACTTAATCATTGACTATTTATTTATGAAAAAAATACATTATATGTTTTTACTTCAATTTTATTTATAAAATAGGAGTGGAATAGGGATAATAGGGGTTAAATAGCTAGACAAGAAAGAAATAAAATAGGGAATTATTTTATTTTAAAATGTTAGTAAAATTTGAGTTAGTTATATTGACGTTGTAATAATAAGAATAATGTGATATTAATTTAAAATAATATAAAAAATTATTATTAAAATTAATAATAAAATAATATTTCCAAGGTTCAAATCTCGGGTCTCGTCGGATTGAACGCTTGTCCCTTTCCGGTGCTTTCGACGGTGTAAAAGGTTTAAAATGATTGTGGTATGGTGGTTATAGGGGCGATGCATGCGAAGATCCGTGTGACGACTTCGGGGTGGACAACGCAGAATACTGTGACGGCCATAAAAGCTGGACAACCTACCCGGATTCGTGGTGGCTACCGATTCCATCATGTAAATTAAAAAAAAAAATTAATAATAAAAATTATGTTAGATAAATATAAACAAATAATAAATTTGAAATATGTTATAATTAACCAGAAAAATTATTCTTCAATAAAATCATTATCTAGGTTCTAAAATGATTTTAAGTAAACTTTATAATGTGTACTACAAAGCATTTAAAAAAAAAAAAAAATTAATGTTTTTCATGTTTTAGATCACATAAGATAGACTTTGTTTATTCAATATATAGTTATCTTTATAAATCAATTGAGATGGATATTGTTTATGAAATATATAGTTATCTTTAACCATACTTTAGTTATCTAAACATGGTGTATAACCCTACCAAACATAGGGTTAGAACTTACTTTAGTTATCCAAACATGGTGTATAACCCTACCTAACGTAGGATTAAAACTTTGAACATTTATTTAGAGTTTCAAAGTCTTTATTATAGGTATAACCAGGCTAGGGCTAGAATTGTGTTGGAACCTTTCACGATAAAAACCATGATTATACCTTTTTATTTTCTCAAGTATATTTTTGTGTCTTCATTAAAACACAACTCACCACCCTCTCCTTCCTCCACGCACTTCTTATACAAAAGAACGGATAACATTCAACACATTACTTAATGCCTCTCTCATAACACGCTTGTCACAAGTAGTTATTTTATCTCAATTTACACATTTTATGAAAAAAGAACTACATAAGCTTCCACCCTTGTGCATTTCGGAAAATGAAGCAGGACTAGATGGGTCGTTTTTTAAGGACGGCCGGTCGTCTTTTTAAGATGACCACAAATCTTAAGACAAGTCGCAAATCCCAGGAATGAAACCTACTTTGCTTTCATAAAGGAGGGGCTAGAGGTTGACACGTAGGGAACGATCAGCATTAATTGCAAATCAACACAATTGAATGTTTACCGTTGGATCAGCATTAAAAAATTTAACTGATTTTAATTAAAACATACGTTAATATTCGCTGGACGTGCATGGAAATTTTCGATAGACATTTCATGCTGTCAATTGCTGCTTGTAGTTGTTGGAAACGTAGATATCCGAACATAATGAATACATTCTTCGACAAATCCGTTGTACATCTACGCAATATATACGGCACAGTTTTTCGAGCGATCATAATTGCTCTAATATTAAACTCTTCCAAGCAAGTGCAACACTCAAAACTGCGCACCCTTCACCCTCATATGTGTAATTATTATTATTATTATGGTTAAAAAAATTATTATTATTTTTTAATTATTATGGTTATGTAATTAATTTAATTTTTTTGTTATGTTAAATTAGGTTAAATTTATTTATGTAATTTGGGAATTAGGTAATGGTACAAATACCCCCACCACTCCATACCTCTTCATTCATTGAATTGGAGTGTTGTGATTCTTTTCTATAGATAATATAGTCATCATTATAGTGCCTATAGGTTTCTACTATATCTTTCTCTCTTTTATCTTTTTTTTTTTTTTACTTTTTGTATAAGATTTGAGTGTCCACATTGCTTCTTTTCATTTAAAGAAATAAGTGCAAATTCCAATATCTTACCTCCCTTTGTTTTACTCAATACCAAATTTATTCCATGGCCACAATGCCAAATTGATTACTAGGCTACAATGTGGCTTTCCTATATCAGAACAACCCCAATACCTATTCCTAAAGTATTACACTCAATGACAAATGAGTTATAAAATTCAAAAGTAGATAAAACATAGGTGGTGCACATAGGCTCTTTTAAGGCATTAAACACCCTAATAGCACAAAGGCATCCTTATTGGTGAGATTTTTTAGAGGAGTTACATTCTTCCCATAATTATTAACAAACTTCCTATGATACCCTATAGGACCTAAAATTTATCTAATATTTTTGAGAGATTTATGCAAGGGTCAATCGCACATGATCTTGATCTTGTTAGGGTCCACTTTGATACCTTCATAAAGTACAATATATCCCATGTATTAGACACATCAATGGAAAATTTGGACTAGTTGACATATAATTGTTCCTTTATAAAAGGTGGAGCACTTGTTAAACATGAAGTAAATGGGTAATGTAGGACTTACATTAGTATATCATCAGAGAAAACCAAGATAAATTTACAAAGAAGAGAGTGAAATATGGAAATCAGTAAACTTGGAAAAGTAGAGGGACATTAGTAAGACCAAATGACATGACCAAGACCTCATAATAACCCTTATGTATACAAAATGTAATTTAGGAATGTCCTCATCTCTAACCCTAATTTGATGAAACCTAGAACACAAGTCAAGAATGGTAAAAGTATTTACACCATACAATTCATCCAATAAATCATCAATAATAGGAATTCAAAACTTATCTTTAACCATGATCATGTTGAGTGGGAAGAAATTAGGGTACATTCACCAATAATTATAGTTACATCAAACCACAAACATAAAAATTAATAGGTACTAATACTAGGATAGGTAATACCCTGCTCCAACATCTCTTGAACTAGCTTTTCTATTTTAGACTTTTAGGGCTTGGGATGATGGAAGGGTACATAGAGGTGGATGGTATGATTATGGGTCCACTTAGGTGGAATTCCCCCAGGTTTTCTAAATATTAAAGTATATTTATAAATAAAAGACTACATTTCATAAGGAAAATATAGATACAACTACTCGATGACAAATACTTCCATGTAAGTAAACTAGGCAAAGATATCTTTATCATCGTTCTTTAATATTTTATCCATTTGGTGGATATGACCACAAAAATAAAGGATTGTATACCCTAGAGATGTAATACCTTACCATAATTTATCCATTGAACATACAACCACTATAGGTTAAGAGTCACATCCCCTAACTATGACAAGCATTTAAATTTGAGGATAACATTTGCATTACCCAATTCTACTAGATAAAATTTATCAAACTAGGTATAGGGGCCCTTTTGGATGTAAAATTTTAATTCTTGGATTTTTTTGCTTCTTCAACCATGAGTTTCCTTATGGTAACCTTCTCATCCTATGAGATTGCATAGATAAAAATCACTACAACCACTAGGTGTAATAGAGTATATAACTACTTACAATATTTGCTCTATTATTTCTGTATCAAGCCTTCATTTCCCTCATGTATGGGACCTTCCTTCTACCACATAATATTTATCAATATTTGGTCACTTTGTGCTTATCGAATATCGTCTTCAAAATAATTGGCACATTGAACATTAGGAAAGAATAATGTTTCCTATCCCCCTCAATGTGAACTTCTTTTGCACAAATATTTAGGAGTGTTGGGTGCCACTAATCATGCATTTTACTTTATATATGAAATACAATTTGAACATCCCCCTTCTATATAGTATATCAACTATGGACAAGATGTTTTTCAATGATATAACTTTAGAGATAGAGATAGTCCTATAACCACTTATTTTGAATCCCTTTAAATAAGGAATCCAATGCTTTAAATGACAATGCAATTTGAGATTGTATGAAGATGATATGGCCAAAAGTAAATATACAAGACAATAAATTATTATTATTATTACTATCTCTAAGAAAATTTTAAAATTCTTATTTTTATTGTTTAAAAATGTAAATGATGGAGTGGACCACAATTTTGTTGAATGACTGCATATTTAAATCTCATTATGTTATGAATATACATATTCATCCCATAAATCATGAAGATAAAGTAGTGTAGAGGCTACATCAATTATGATTCTATACCTAACAATCCAATCCAGTACTCTACCACTTTCTCTATTAAAAAAATTATCCAAACCTTCCATTGAGCATGTACTTATAGATGAGGAGAAGTTATCTCTTCTCATGGCACTAGCCTAACAATTGGACCATAATATGATGCCTCAAACAAGTAACTATCTCTATTTCTACAAGATACTCTCTTTTTCCCTATTTTGATCTTGCAAATATGCACTTTACTACATCAAAAAAGCCTCCTTTTCCTAATTTTCACTTTTGGTTAAAACTATTGGTGCTTGTTATGTAAATTTATAGGGAGCACAATCCATTAGTATATCAATATATGAATCCATCTTGTCCAGTAAATGATGTTCATCCATGTGCTTCAATATTTTTCTATGTTGGCTTATATAATGATGAATGAGGAAGCAAACCATAACTCATTGTAAGCAAAAATATAGAGACTATTATTCAAAACAACTTAGCAAAAATATTTCTATTGCTTTCAATATTATAGTCAAACAAATGCAAGTCTATCACCACCTAAACCACCATTACTTATATTGAGCCACTTCGTTTGGAATTCAAAACTTATGGTGAAGTTGACAACTGATGAAAATTACTAAAGACTATGCATGATATAGACTCACCTTGAGCATTATAGATTTCTATGAGGTGATCTAAGGATGCTTCTTATGAGAGATGCAATGGTTTGGCCTTAAGGGAAAAATTTGGATGGATATTATTAAGTGATCAAGGATAGAGTTAGGTAAAAATGTTATTTTAAAAATATAAGGGTTCTCTTGATGCAATAAAATTATTTAAGAGAAGAACTCTACCCAAAGGATCACCAATATGGAACCTCATATAAGATAGGTTTTAATTTCTCAACAAACATACTATAAGGTCATTTAATGAAGGGAACCATACAAATTATTAGTTTAATTCTTGGTTGAAACCTTATTCTCTTATCTTTAATTCAAAATGATAACCATTGGCTTGAGCATGTCTAGTTTGTAAAGGTACAAAGGTCAAATATTATATTAATATGAGAAACAACTCCAATTGTGGATTGCTATTAGTATCCTAAATTAAGGAGAGGAACTCTAACAAATTGTAGATGAGCTTCAAAATATGCTTCAAGAGTTTTATTTCCCTATTTTTACATGAAAGGATGAGTTGGCTTGTAATCTATGAAAATATGGTCAATACTTGATCATGTTGGGATATGAATATTTAGAGAAATCAAAATTTTATACTCTCAAAAGTTTCCTTTAGAAGAATGTTTGGTTGCAAATGTATCTCCCTTATGCCTCAACATTACTTTGGTTAGCGGTTCAAAGTAAGATACTTATAGGAGAGAGTCTACAAAAAAGGATATCACAAACCTTTCAGATGTGCCTTATGCGATAAGGATCTAGAAACATCAAAACATTTACTTCTTCATCATCTCTTTGCTCACACTATTTGGGATTACATTTTCAAAAATATGAGAATATATTAGATAGATCCATCAACATTGAAAGAGTTGTTGAAATGTTTGATTAATTATTTTACAACTAAAGAATTATATCTTCTATAGAGGATTGGTCTTATCATTCTTGGTTTTAATTAATGCCTTGAAAGGAATAATATAATTTAAAAAACAAATGTCAAAATCATGTTTAAGTTTGGAACCATATTATTGCCTCTGTTATAGAATGTTTAGAGATATGGTGCTCATAATGGTAAGTCTAAAGTTCAAAAAATAGGTGCTATCCACTTGGTTACAAGATTTAAATATACATGGAAGAGGTATTTATGAAAATGGTACTAAAAAAAATATCTTCTTTAGCTAATGGTAAAATGGAAATGTTCGTAAATTAGGTTAATCAAACTAATTTTGATGATGCTTCCAAAGGAAATATTAAAAAGGAAATGGTGATGGTGGTTTTTGAAATAATAAAGGAAATTTTTTTTGACTTTTAAGAATTGCTACCTCAAATTATCATAGGTCCCAATATAAAGAAGACACAATATTATACGTTAAAATATCAATATCAAGAGTAGAATTATATATGTCATCAATGAAATATATATATCTAGGCCAATTTTTTGGTAAGTAGTGTTTGTATTTACAGCGGGTTTTAACAAGGATCCCAAAACCTGATTACATAAGCAATGGGCCTAGGGCATCAATCCATTGAAACTAAACACCAAAACAAAAATCCCGCCCAGCGGTAACAGTAAGCATGAAACAATCCCTCTCAGTAGGAAACAAACAAATAAGAAATAAAGTAGTTTTGGAGATCCCGCCCAGCGAGGAGTAGCCAAAAACCACCATTAAGAAGATCCCGCCCAGCAGGAAGCAAAGAAAAACCATTACAATAAAATCCCACCTCGCGGGAAGCAGTCAAAACCACCACAAACAGTCTCACCTAGTAGAAAGCAATAGGGAAATCCCGCCATCCGGGAAACCAGCAGAAAAGAAAGGATCCCGCCTCGTGGGAAAATCGGCAGATTTGGCAGATCCCGCCCTATGGAGAAACCAGCCGCCCACCGAGAAAACATTTCATTCAGCGAGAGCCATCTTGCAGGAATCCGACGACCGCACGAGAGAGGATCCGGCCCATCGGAAGTGACCGGAGAGTTGCACCACAAGGAACCCGCCCCGGGAAAACAGAAGAGGATCCCAGCAGCAGGGACCAATAATCCCGTCCAAGCACAGAGCCCATCGAGGATTCACAAGAAAAAGGAGGAAGCTTTCCAAACCCTAAACCGTCACCTCCATCGCATCGAGAAACGCAGGGGACCAGATCCACGCGAATAACCTACAAAAAACCCCAGGGGGAAGCCTGAGGGGAAAAGGGAAGGGATCCCCAACCAAACAGGGATCCCTGGGAAGCACCGATCTAAAAAACAACCAAGGAAACCCTAGCCGACCGGGAGGGCGTAGATAGTGGAGAAGGATCTCCCCCGGGAGATCATCTGCAAACAACCACTCCCCGGGAGGGATGACCTGGATTGAGCCAGGGATTGGGTAGGAACCAGGAGCCATGGGAGGGGGAGCAGGGGAGGGACCAAAGCCCTCCCCTCTCTACTTTCTTCCCTCTCCGAATGTTTTTTATATCTAGGCCAATATAATAATGAAATAACATTCACTTTATAATATTAAATATAAATGTAAAGGCCAAAATCATTCATGTACATGCATGAAGAATACTTACAATATAAATTGCTCAAAAATATATATACAAGCTTTATTATCAATGATTGCTATGTGGTGATCTTTACAGACCATTTTACTTACATTGTATGGAGCTTTATCTCCATAATATAGAAATAGAAAGTGACTCTTCATGTACTTGACTATTGCTCTCCATATGATGACTCCCATGACCTTTAGCTTCTCAGCTTGCCATTTTTATACTAGACTCTTCACTCTCTTCTTGCATACATACTTGACTCTTACTCTCCTACATGCACTCCTAATACATGACACTTGTGCACATACTCATATTACATATTTACACACTTACATACAAGACACTTGCGCACATACTCATATTACATATTTACACACTTACATACAAGACACTTGTGCACATTCTCTCAATACACACTTGCACTCTTACATGACACTTGTGTATATCCTACACATTCCTATTATCACTTACATATAAGAGGAAATATAAATCATTCATCTAAACTAAATACTCAACCCTAATCTATAACATATTTGCATTTGTACCATGAAGGTACCATAGGGGTACATTTACATGTAGCAAATAATTTAATGTTCTCCAACACCCCTTGTATTACATTATTAGATTTTAATTTTTATGAAGTTCAAGTGAAAGAAATTTTGTATACATTATACTACCTATATCAATAGGTATCATAATATCATCCTTAAAATTATCAATTGCTTCTTCAAGCTTTGAACTATTAGAATAAGTGAATATTCTCTTAAGTTCTACTAGGATAGACACACTTGATTTTCCACTCCTCCATGTGTCAGGAGAGCACTCAATGGTGTCTTCATTAGGTTTGATGAGTTGTTGTAATCCAACGACTATCGATGATCAAGTTTGCTATTTATACAAAGTTGATCCTTAGAATAAAACAATCAGTTCTACTCCTTTATTCATATTTTGTGTAATGCTTTGCATGTCTATTTTGGAAAATTCTAACATGGTACCAGAGTAGGATAGACTTTGCTAGCATTCCCTCTTGAAGGTTCTCGAGCTAGTTCTTTGTATCTTCTGTTGGATTTCATTTTTTTTAAAGATTTCAACAAGATCTTATATATAGTTTTTATTTCAGCTATATTTTTTTTAATAAAATTATGTATGTAGTTTTTTTTTTTCTGATAAAAATATGTCTTCTACTATAATTTTTTTTTCAGATATACTACCCATTCCTTTTCGTAGATCTATTTTTTTTCAAAAAAAGGCACTCTACTATGAAAATATTCATACATAAAACTTTATAGATAAACTCTTCTCTTCATGCGATTATATTCTATTTCTATATTTGAATCAAGCTTGATATCATAGGAAATATTATTTCCTATTAGTTGTGTTTGTATTCCTTGTAGTCAGCTTCTGCTTATGTTGCACTTGCTCTTAGAGAATAAATTATGCTCATGAATAGTAGGGGGCCTCATTTTTTTTGGCACCTTGGTCATTCTTTTATTGCTCTATGTTAGAATAAGAGAATATTCTATTAAGTTACACTAGGATAGACACACTTGAGTCTCCACTCCTCCATATGTCAAGAGAATAGGCTAGAATTGTGTCTTCATTAATTTTGATATGTTGTTTTAATCCAACGACTTTAAATGATCAACTTTGCTATTTATACAAATTTGATCCTTGGAATAAATTAATCAGTTCTACTCTTCTCTTCATTTTTTGTGTAATGCTTTGCATGTTTATTATTGTGAAATTCTAACATGGTACCAAAGCAGGATAGATTTTTCTATATTTCTCTCTTGAAGGTTCTAGGATTTGGTTCATTTGCTTTGGATATTTTTTTTTACTAACTTGCTTGATATAATGCAATAGTCAGTTTTATCCATAATGTTTTTTTAGCAAAATCTTAGTTGTTGGAAATATATGTATTGCATTTTTTTTTAAAAAGACTAATATTGTTTCATGCTCGAGGGTAATTTTTTTAAATTTTTTTATGCTCTTCTTTTTTTTCATTCTGAGGTTTACAATTTGTATTCCTATAGCTATTATATTCTAAAAGGAAGAGCCCTCTTTTTTTTTCAAAATCTCATCCCTCATTTCGATTCAATATAGTGCTCATCTCTGGCAATGCTTAGATAACATCTTTAATCTATTAAAGATTCTCTCTTATTCTTATATAAGAGTAGCATATTTAAATCCTTTATAGCACTCATATTTCACACTACATATTTTTTAATTTTTGTGGCCCCATATCTATTATTGGCGATGCATCTTATTTTTGTGTCCCCAAATATTTTATTTGTTGCTTCCTCTTAGTTTGTGGCTCCATATTTTTTGGACCACTATGATTCGAAACATATTTTAAAATTTAGCTAAACATATACCACGAATCTCTATTATCTCTAACCAGATTCGAATGTTATAGATCAACTACGAGTGTGAGTTTTTTTGAATCACATTGAGGTTTGGTGCACCACCCGCGATGTGGCTCTCGATGTCCTCCATGTCACCCTTGGTGCTATTGACAATGTATATCCATCTCTTAAACATTGGGTGATACCTGGATCCAACACTCTTTATCAATGATGCTCCATATATACTCCTCACCTGGTAGAAGAATAATGTAAATACTCTACTATTCTTAAGGTATCTGGTTCGTAGCTATCATTGCTTGATTCGTCATAAGTTTAGAAAAAAATTTCTTTAACTTGTTCTGTAGTGAATATTCTTCATAGGACATAGCATCTTTAATTCTGGTAGAGCGCTCACCTCTGTGGCCTCTTCCGAGCTCACATCTCGGAAGAAAAACTAGATATATTAAGGTATAAATTTTTCTTATTTATTTCTTTTATAAAATACTTTGGATCCTTTAATCTTCTCTACGCAAGTAATGGCTTAGATTTCTCAAAATCCTCGGATCCTCATGTCTACTTTGTTTGACTCCGCCTGGTTTGAACTAGTGAATCATTTTAAGGAAGGAAGGACACAATTGTTTTTTGTTTTTCTTATAGACTGTTCCATGGGCATCTTCTTCTTCCTCAATGTCTCCTCTGCTCCAATCAACCTGTTCATTTTTTCTAAGCACATATATTTTATCAGAAGCCATAAGGCATTGTTTAAGAAAAGTTTAAATTCCTCCTTACTATTTTTTTGTATAGGTTATTAGAAACTTCGATTTGGAAGTATATAATTTGACTTCTTTTCAAAGAGCCTTTTAAATTTTTCAAAATAGCCTTTGAAAAGTCATAGTCATATTGTTACCATTATAATATAATTATTTGGGGAGGGTTTATGTGCAATTTATTACACATTTGTGTCTCTTTAGGGGGGATTGTAAATTTTTTTCGATCTTCTTCTAAAAATTTTATTTCTTCCTTTTAGGTATTTTTATAAAAGGTGTAATTTTTGAAATATTAGATAATATATTTCATGTATAATACACTCTCTAATTAAAAATTACACTCCTTTTATGTTTATAAAATTTTAATAATTAATATTTAAGGAAGAGCTATATAACTTTTTATCTATCTTATTCTAACTTCATTTGGTTCTACTTAAGTAACTAAGATATGTTATTGTTGAAATATTAAAATATTTCATAAGAATATTCTCTATTTTTTAAATCAACTTCAAAACTCGTATTTTTTAATTTAATTCGTAACCTTAACAAATATATTTTTTTAGGAATGTGTTACTATTTTATCTCTTAAATTTTCTACATATTTCTAGAAGATATCAAAAATATTTAAAACTTATAATTTTTTCCTCAAAATATATTTGCCTACGTTTCGTGTATCTTCACCACTAAAAACTTATAGTTTCCCTCACGTAAGGGCGGGTTTTGGAGGTAATTGGTATAAAGGTCTGACATATATTTTTCATTAAACATTTTTTTTATATCTCTCTCACTTATAGTTTCCCTCTCATAAGGGCAAGTATTGAGAAAATCCAAATTAAGATCTGGTTGAAATCACTACATTTCAAGACTACAACCCTTACAATTTCCCTCAAGTAAGGGCGGGTATTGAGAGAAAATAAGAGGATTTGGAATTTCAAAAGTGAACAATATTACAAACCTCATTATACTTATAGTTTCCCTCTTGTTAGGGTGGGTATATTGAGTTTTAAATATTGAAGAGCTTCATTTTTTCCCTTATAACAATTGCATTAATCAAAAAATTGAAGTTCTAAGGGGGGGTATATTGGTTAATTAAAACTTCAACTTTTATTTTGAGTTAAAATGATGAATTCAATTGAACCTCTCACCCCTCATAAATTTCACACTTGGAAACCTAAAATTTTAAATCTTATCTCTCAAAAAGGTCTTACTCATTTGCTAGAAGAAAAGCAACCCGAATTTGAGAAAGGATATGATTTTTTTGTTCACAAAGGAAATATGCATGAAACAATAGGTATTATTAGCTCCAATGTTCATGAAAGTTTGTGGGTTCACATTATATATTGCAAAAATCCTCATGAAATTTGGGAGAAACTAAAGACCTTATTTGGAAAAGTAGATCAAATGAGATCAATGCAGCTAGAAGCAGAACTAACATCTTTGTCTCTTGAAGATTTTAGTAGTATTGTTGACTTCCTCACCAAGTTCAAAGAAGTCCTCACTCAATACAAAGGTGGTGGGAAGACTAAGACTGAAGAAGAATACATTTATCTAATCCTTTCTAAGCTAAATGGTATTTTTAAATTTTTTTCTACCACATTTATATCTACCAAATATGCTCTTGATGCAACCTTTAAAATACCTTCTTTAGAAGAATTTTGTGATAGATTAACTAGGGAAGAAGAAAAAATTGCTATATATGAAATCTCTTCTTCTTCCTATTCCTCAAAATCCTTAGTAGCCTCCACCTCTTCTAAAGAAAAACTCAAAAAGAAGGAAAAGACCCCCATAAACTGTACTCACTACAAAAAGAATGGTCACTTTGCAAACACATGCTAGAAAATATTACAACAACTAGAGGCAACTATGAAGGATCAAAATATAGATAGTAAAAATAAAATAGGAAAAGCCCTTAATGTTCAAGGAAAACCTCCAATTCTTCCTCTAATTATTGGGTCTTAGATTCTGGAGCTACTCATCACATGACTACTTCAGATAAGTCTTTTTATTCTATCTCCTCTAGCTCTACTTGTAGCATAGAAGTGGGTGACTCTCCCTTTATCCCTATAAAAGGAGAAGGGGAAATAACCATTGATGGTGGCTCTATAAATAATTTTCTCTATGTTCCAAACATTGCCACAAATATCCTCTTTGTCTATCATATTTGTACTTTTAGAAAGTGGAAAATTGTTCTCTTCTCTCCAATAGGAGTTGAGATAAGAGACTTTCAAGATCCCCACTCTCTTATAGCCAAAGAAAATATTGATCATAACTCTCACCTATTTCACTTCAAAAGCTTCCAAAATCTAGAAGGAGTCTCCCATTTTGTGGCTCATGGAGATCTTGAAATATAAATTTGGCATGAAAGGTTTGGTCATCTTAGTTACAACTACCTAAAGGATTTGAGTACCCATGATATGGTAACATGTTTTACCCAAGTCTCTTCTATTGATGGAGTTTGTCCTAAAAGCAACATCAAGATCCTTTCCACCCAAGTAGTTCTCTAAAAGCCTCATCCCTCTAGATTTAATACATAGTAACTTAATGTCCTTTTTAGAACCTTCTTTCAAAGGAGAAAGGATTCTCTAACCTTTATTGATGATTTTTCTAGAAGATCTTGTGTCTACATCCTAAAATATAAAAGTGATGTTCTATCCTACTTTAAAGTTTTTAAAGCCTTATTTGAAAATCAAGCATCTTGCAAAATCAATAAGATTCACACATATAATGGAGGGAATACTACAGTAATGAGTTCTTCATATTTCTATCAAGTCATGGTATCATTCATCAAAATTATGTATCCCATAATCCTCAAAAAAATGGCATTACAGAAAGCAAAAACTAGAAATTAAAAGAAATGGCAAATTGTATGCTCCATTCAAGATATCTTCCAAAAGTGTTTTGGGCAGAAGCTATTAACTGTGCCAATTATATTCAAAATCGAACACCTCAAAAATCTCTTAACCATTTAACTCCTAAATAAGCATGGTTTGGATCTAAACTATATGTTTCCTACTTCAAGATTTTGGGTGTACTACTTGGGCTCGCATCCCAAAGAAAAAAATGAAGTCTCTAGATAAGAAAATCAAAAAGATCATCTTTGTTGGTTCTTGTGAATAATTGAAATCTTACAGGCTTATTGATCCCTCAACTCATGAGATCTTATTTCATAGGAATTTCCAATTTGATGAAACATTTCCTCAAAAATATCCTCAAACACCCTCTTCCTCCGTTGATCCTTCTCCTATAGTAGAACCTCAATATTATGAAGAGCCAACTCTTGAAGTTAACTTGGTAATTGATAATCAAGATGAGGAACCTGCAACTCCAACTCAATGTCTTTTAACTCCTTCCACTATGCCAATATGGGGCAAAACCATTATTAAAGAAGCTACTCCTTATATCTAAAATATTCCATCAACAAGATCATCCAACCCCATAGGCACTATTATTTTCTATTAGTCTATTTCCTCTGATCCTCAATCCTTAAAAAAAGCCTCAGGTATTAAATAATGGGACGATGTCATGGAGAATGAATTCTTTTCCTAGGTCCATGTATTGAAATAATTTCAACCTTCTATCTCCTAGTGATCCTATAGATCTATGAGGTGAATGCCCATATAATTGAAAATAGGGTTATGCATAGCGGCTATTTATCGCCAAAATGGCTAAAAATTGGGTTTTAAAAATTTAGAATTAGCTAATATTTGGGACCCTTGACCAGAGCCCATTAGCCAAAACTTTCTTGATGTCAATTTGTTTTTGGATTGATTCGCCCTAATTTTATAATAATTTGACAATTTTAAGTTAAAATTTCCAACGTTACCGCTAATAATAGTGAGCCTTCTACATGCGTTTGGACACTAGTCACTTGGATTTTGAAACTGATTCACCATTTTTTTATAAATACATTTTGGGTTCGATCCCTTATGCATAACCCTGATTGAAAAATTGATTTATAATGTAAAACCTCTCATTTTCCACTTTCTTCAAGTCCATTGGACATCATTTTTTATCTATATATATAATATTTATTATAATATTATTCTTTGTATAAATTTAATTATAACATATAGTTTTAATAAATTATCAAATATTTTAATTTAAAAATAATTATTTTTTTCTCACATGTATGTTCATATATAAACCCTATATGAAAAAACCTCCTCCTCTTTGTATATATAGATATATACATATATAGATATATAGATAATTAATAAATTAAAAAAATCATTTATATCAAATCAAACATAAACTCTAAAAAAATTAGCTCATATATTTAAAAAAGTACTTTTTTAATAGGTTATACGTGGCTTCTATTGGGGCCGCTCCCATCAAAACACCAAAATATTAAATTTTTTGTAGCATACATTTTTATCATGTTTATTTTTTCTTTTTTCTCTTAAATATATTCTTCAACTTCCTCAAATTGTGATGTTTTCTTTTTTTGGTAATTATTTTAATAGATTAACAATGGGTTTTTATAGAGGATCCCAAAACATTATGTACAAAATTAGCCATACTTCTAATGATGTATCATGCCTCCTGGATGGAAATATAAGTCGAATTGCAAGAAAAGCAGACCCTAGACTAATTGTCATGAGGCTACAAAAAGGGCATTTAAGCCTGATAAACAATATAGCAAAACTAAAAAAAATGGGAAAACAAAAAGAAAAAGCCAAAGAAATTGGAACATGGAGATCGAAAGCACAATAGCCAAACCAGCTAATCCTAGTCCTCCTGATCCTCTGAATTTTGATGCTTCTTGTCCTGCTTCAAAATTTTAATCATGGAATTAACAGTAGTGAGAATAGTTGAAGCCAATTCTAGAAGGGATTTACCAGGAGGAATCTCCCTATCACTCTCAGTGTTCGATGGAATTTTCTACGAAAGGATGTCCTTCTCCTCCTTTCTAAATTTCTTCAGACACTAGGATTTGGCGAGACAAACATTCCCGCACTTTGCCAATGTCCCAACCACACATGAGCACCATTGGAAAGAGGTACTTTGAAATTCCATCATCGAACCAATGCCAAGAACGGGAAAAAATAGCAAGACCGCCTTGGTGGAGGAAGGTGTGTTGATAGCCTATAGGGCACCAAGTCTGGTGCATCTTGGAAACTTGGAAACAAACAGCTTTGGGAACAGGACTATGCTTCACATGACACGTGCGCCCACTATCACACAGGGTATTGGATAGAGCTGCCACCCTAACATGATAATCATCGGGAAGGACCTTTCAAAATCTACGTGGGGAACACCTCATGAAGGGATATTTGCTCTGGAAATTCTTTCCACCTCTGATGGGAAGTGATTCCACCACACGACCAGACACGTAGTCACGAGCCCTTTTTTGGCCATGTGGTCAGCCACATGATTTCCTTCTCTAAGGATATGACTTGCTTTCCACTTGCCACGTTGGGAAAGTAGTGACCTTACCTCAAGAACAATGTTGAAGACACTCCAGGATGGGTCTTTGGTGTCTAAGAGGTAATTCACAATGTTGAGTGAATCTCCTTCAATAATTAGAGGTTGAGGATCCTCAGATAGGATCTGGATTCCTTTCAGAGCGCCTCGAGCTTCGACATAGTGATTTGTTTGAGATCCCAACTCTTCATAGTAGGCCACCACAAGATTCCCATCATGATCTCTAACAACACCCCCTAAACTAGTGGGCCCAGGATTACCCTTTATCGCTCTGTCAAAATTTAATTTAATCCATCCCAGGAGGATTTGGTCCATCTAACACTTCTTCGAAAAGGACCTGTAATAGCTTCCAAAAATGGGCAACAATTCATCCTTTTGAAAATCGCTTCTTCATTCGAAATATGGGGGCGGGGACTGGGAACAGCATTAGAGTTCTCAATGGCATAGGATAAGGCCCTTTGAGAGACATAAGGAGGCACTTTTGGGGCTCTGCCAAAGACTCTAGCATTCCTCTCTAACCAAATTTTCCAAATGGAATAGTGGAATGAGGCCTCAAGGAGGAAGCGGAGTTTAGGATTCTTGAAAGGATTATTCCATTGATGGACATATTTGAGGGATCAGGGAGAGCACCAGAGGATTTGGAAGGAGGATAGGACAATGTTGAGGACCGAGTGGGAAAAGGTGCAGTGCAAGAATAAATGGTCCCTCGTATTGCACTCTGCTAAACACATGTAACACCTATTGGGGAAGGCAAAACCCTTCTTGTGAAGGTTGTCAATGGTTAAGGTTTTTTTGTGAAAAGCAATCCACACAAAGAAGTTCACTTTAGGGATGACCCCTTTCCTCCAGACAACTTTCCATCGATAATCCAGGGTAGTCTCGTTGGTAAGAAACTCATAGGCTGATCTAATAGAGAAAAGACCATCCTCTGTACCACTCCAGATGATTTTTTCATTCCTCCAAATAGATGGAATTAAAATTGATTGGAGGATGTTTTCCAAAAAGGCAACCTCATTATTAAACCCTTCAATAATTAAAAGTTTCCACTGAGGGATACGGGAGCTCTGATCTATGAAATCCACCACCCTGAGTTGGGAGTTTGGGTCGGTTTGTTCTCTCAGCCCAGCAAGGTATTCCCTCAAGCCAAGGGCTTCTTTAGTCGCCCACCTATTCTTCCAAAATAGGATGAGGTTGCCATCACCCAAAATCTAGCGGGCTCCCAAGCTGATCAAATGATGGGTTTGGAGCATAGATTTCCAAAAAGTCAACGCTTCAGGAGGGATCTCAGCATCAAAAAAAGAGTTGGAGCCAAGATACTTCCTTTTGACCAGCTTGACCCACTCCACCAGGACACCAGTTAGGATCCTCCAATCATGCTTCATGATCAGATCTAAGTTCATAAGTCTTGATCTCCTCATCCCCAAGCTGCATTTGTCTTTCCGTGAACACACCTTGTCCCAGGAAACACGAGGAATTCTAGATTTTTCTTCATTGCCAGACCATAGAAAGGTCCTCTGAATCTTCTCAATCTTGGATTGAACAAAAACTAGAAGCATGAACACCAACATAAAGTAGGTTGGGATCCCTTGAAGACAAGCTTTGGTAAGGGTGGCTTTCCTCGCTTGCAACAGGAGTTTGCCCTTCCAAGTGATAAGTTTCTTGTGAAGGCATTCTAGGATCATGTTCCACATACCTCCACTAGCACGACCATTATAAGACAGGGACAACCCCAAATAAGACATAGGCAGGGAGTCAATGGTGCATTCTAAAATTTTTGAAATCTGGAGTTGCCTACATAGGGGAGTGTTAATAAAATAAATTTTTCTCTTGATGTAATTAACCTTTTTCCTGAAATCTTGCTAGTAATGGGAAAGGATCTGCTTGAGGGATTTGGGCTAGGCAATAGATGCCCCAGTGGATATTAGGGTGTCATCCACAAATTGTTGATGAGTGATAGCTTCAACTCTAGAAGTCGACAGAATACCAAAAATCTTGTTCTAACGAAGAGCCTCTTTCAAAGACCAACTCATAACCTCTGCAAAAAGGATGAAGAGTGAAAGCACGAGATTCCGGGCAAAGGAAACACTAATTATGCAATATAAGACGAAATGTAACGCTTTAATCCTATGCACAAAAACAAAGAAAGGAGATAATTTGGAAATGAAAGAAAAGATGTAAAGAAATCACAGCCCTCTTTATTCAAATCTCTTATCCTCGGTTACATTGACGTCTCCTCCCTTTTTAGGGGCTAGGAGCGTTAAATTTGTCTTTGTTACAATGTGTGACTTAGTCTTCCTCCTTTCGCGTGCCCACGCTTGAAATGGGCGGGCCAAGATGATGCCGCCGCTGATGTTGATGAGTCTTTGACCTCTGCTGCTCCTCCTGCGCACAAAGAAACAACGAAGATGTCAGTAGCACCTGCTGCAAAAGAAAAGTGTTTGTTCTCTAAAATCATCAAAAGATGCATGTAAACATTTGTCTGAAACAGTAAGTACAGTGAGTCCAAATGGCCTGAAAACCTGACAGAAGATAGAAGATATTACCAGAAGGCCATTGCCACTGAAACAGTCGGCCAATCTGCCTTCATCTGGAAATCGTCCCTGGGCAGGACGATTTCTGACTGCTAATCGTCCCCGGGTGAGACGATTCCTTCTGTGTTGGAAAAGCCGAAGTGATCTGCTCCAATGTCGACTCCCGAGACCTCCAAAACACCTGCAGACAGAGGGGTTATGTAATTGGGGCCATTTTGGGATGACCCAGATGGTCGGATTCTCCCAATTTGGCCTCTATCCTCGGGAATTTGATATCGCCTCCTGCAAGTTAGTGAAACAACAAAGCGACACAAAACATACTAGAATCTGATCAAAAGTTATGAAATTGCAGCTATGAGTTCACCAAACAGAATGACACAACATGCAATGTAAACAAATAATCTAGAATGCTAAAAAGAATGGAACTTGAGAAGTGCGAGGGGTGCCCAAGTGGGCCTCCCACCGTTGGCACTTGATTTCGGTGCCAATCCACTAGGGATGGGCCCAAAACCTCTTAGGATTGGGGGGTCGGCAAATTGGTTGGTTCAGGTGTCCATGTGTTGGATTTGGGTCAGGTTCAAGCTTCCAAAAGCCACCCAACAACCTCCCTTGCAAAAGAGATTGGTGGATGTGAGAAAGTGAACCAAAGGGGATGCAAGTGAGTCTTCAACTCGGCAGCACTTCGTTGCTTGAAATCTCCTTCAACCTGCCTATTTTGGGTGAGAAAAGTCCCACCTTTTATAGACCCATGGGGTCTCTTTTGAGAGGGAAGCACAAATGCCATGTGTTGGTCATAGGCGCCATGTGGCAGTCATGTCTTCCCATGAGGGAGGGGAGTCCTCCATTGACTTGGGCTTTCATAATCGCCCTTGTGATAGTCCTCTAACGGCCTATCTGTCCACCCACACACGCGTGCGAGGCAAGAGTCATCAACTGACTGTCTGTTCCTGGCTGCCACTTGGCGCCATTTGTCTTTTTGCCCGTTAAACTTGGAAATCGTCCTTACCGGAGACGATTTCAGAAATCGTCCCTAGGTGAGACGATTTCAAGTTAGTATTCGTCCCTGGGTGAGACGAATACTGGGCAAAGTGTCCAAGTGTGCCAAATTGCTTCTTGACCTTACAAAATTGCTATGAAAGTGGTTAAGACCACTGTTTGACCTCTGAGGGCTGCCCTGGGGGCTATGTTTGTCAAAGCGATCAGTGTTTGCAGTCACATAATCGGATTGGTGCTATTTTGGTGTCTACAGATGCCCCTTTTTGGGAAGCGCTGTGCATGGCGTAGTGCTGAGCAAAAATAGATAACCAAAGCACTAATGATTAGGGTTTCTTGGTAACCTAACCAACTTTTGATGCCCCAAGTATGGAAAGGGCATGCATTCTTGAATCCTTGCTTCTGACGAGCTAAGGAATTTGATTTCAAGTATTAACCTATTTTGGTGAGGTGTGACTTGAACTTAGACATTGATCAGTCATGAATAGGCGAAGGGCGTTTTATCCTCAGGGGGAACCTTGTGTTCATGATTCATGAAATGCCAAGTGTTTGATTGATTTGATTGTTGCTTGTTTACTGCCCCAAGCAGGAGCGTGATTGTCTTTGTCAATGATTCTTTGAATGCATGTCGTTTTCCTTAATTGGGTGTGTGATTGTTGATTGGTGACTAAGTGTGACTACCCCCTCAAGCGACGAATCGATGAGGGAATGACCTTCGTGAGAGAAGCGACGAGTCGCTTGACCCAAGATGACTTGTGCAAGGGTGCCTTTAGAGGGTTTTACCGTTAAGCATGTGCAATTTTTCCAACATTTGGACCTATTTTTGGTGGGTGTTAACCCTTTTGGTGATGCCGTAATGAGGTGAAATCATCGAAAACCTATCTTCCCGTGGAGCGGTCCGGCTTTTGGTAGCCTTCTTGGGGAAGTAGGAGAGTGATAATTTGAACCTCGACATCGATTTTCTATGCCTAGAGGTTAAGTGCAAGAGCACTTATGTCCGGCAATGCTTATTGCTTTGTTTTTATGTTGCATTTTTTCTTGTTTTTTGTTGTTTTTGTGACACCATTTGGTGATTAAATTGTCGGCAATCCGTCTGCCCATGGAGCGGTCCGGCTATGTTAGCCTTCTTAGGGAGTAGGATAATGACAATATATGACCCCAACGTCGATTTTGAATGCCCGGGATGTCAAGTGCAACAGCACTCTTATTAGGCAATTTTATTTTTGTTTTTAGTGCATTTTTGTTGATTTTTTGATGTTTTGAATTTTCTGGCTGGAAATCGTCCCTGGGTGGGACGATTTCCAATTGCAGAAATCGTCCCTGGGTGGGACGAGCGCTTACCAGAGCGCTCATCCCAGCCAAGGATGATTTCCAGCTCAAAGGCCTATTTAAGGGCCAAAACTTGAATTTGGGCTCATTTGTGTCATTTTTTTCTTGCGATTTGGGAGCTCTGGGAGGAGGAGGTAATTCTGTGAAGCGAAGCGCTGCCGGAATTCTCTCTGCCATCATGAGTGCACAAACTGGTTCGAGCGGCGGAGCGGAGGCGAAACCCGTAAGTGCTCCCTAGAGTTTATTCTAGCATTTGTTTGTTTAATTGTTTTTGTGTAACGTTTTTCTAAATTTCTAAAATTTAAACCTTGCAACTTAGTTTAGAACAACTAAGACTTATTGTACACTAAACTTAGTGCAAATTCTAGGTAAATATGTTTATTGTTTTAACTAAATCTTAGGATAAACTGAACGTAAACCTCAAGATTCAGTGTTTTGTATTTTTGAATTTTTTTTATGCTTGTTTTGTAATTAATCAGTTAAGATTAGAAATCTTGTAACTGAAGATCTGTTTTTGTTTTGTTTATTTGATTTTTTTGCTTTTGTCATTGCTGTACAGTTCTTTTCCATGATTTTTAATTTTTTTTGTTGAATTGTTTTCTTTTGCAGGTTAGGAGCCGGTACCGTGTACCTACCGCTTTTACTGAGGTGCGGGGTGCACTGACTGATGTTGATTGGGAATGGCTTGATGCCCTTGGGCTCAAGCAGGTGGCTCGACTGGAGCCTGTGGTCCCGGATCAGGCCTATCTGACGGCCCTGATCAAACTTTGGGATCCGCGGACCAACACTTTCCATCTTTCGATAGGGGAGATGACTGTGACTTTGGAGGACGTCTATCGGTTGCTTCGGATTCCGATAGATGGACTGCCCATTAGGACATCACCGCGTGATCAGCGGACTGCCGTACTTACGAGATGTTTTGGGCATGCGGTGCGGCTGGGTGTAGCGAACCCAGTGGATACGGCCGAGGGGGGCTGCCAGGTTGGCGGGATCTTGGTTGGATGGTGGCAGGAGAGGGGGGTGTTAGGAGTGAGGCACGCATTCTTGATGGGCCTCATTTCTAACATGCTATTGCCTGACTCATCAGGCGCGAGGTTCCCGTGGAACCTTCTGGAATTGGTATGGCAGTTGGTAGAGTGTCCGATAGAGGCACCATTGATCCTGGGATGGGGACAGGCATTGTTAGCACAGCTTTACGGAGAGCTGTATGGAGTCCGCTGTCGACAGCGAAAGGGAGTCAGCTGCAGTTATCTGTTGCAGTGCTGGGGTTGGCAGCACATATCAGTTGAGAGGCCGACCGGGTTACCATGGATGACTCGGGCGATGATGGAGGATCAGGAGATTGGTTATGCAGTTTTGTGGCGGCGGTCTGCGGAGCAGGGGCAGAGTCGGCGATGGGCAGGTGTTGTAGAGCACTATACCGATGCCTTCTCTCGACTCACTCTAGGGGAGGTGTTTTGGCGCCCTTATCGGGACTGTCCAACCCGGCCGGAGGCTGGAGAGTGGCTCTGTCGAGTACGCAGGGAGCGGTGGTTGACTGGGCGGCACGGGACGGAGCATGAGTTCTTCCCGTACAGCTAGGTTTCACGATAGTTTGGGGTGCACCAGGGGTTGCCTGGTGAGCCTGTGGTCTATCGACGGTGGGGAGATGAGAGGGATCTGGATCCACCGGTCATCGCGCCATTGGGCGATGAGTCAGATACTGTGATTGACGTCCCGGACGTAGATGACGTCGGGACTACCACCGAGTATGACTCGTGGTGGGTGTTACGGCGATGGAGAGGGGAGGGGCCACTGGGAGGCACGGAGGCGGCAGTGGAGGGTGCTGAGGCAGCATGGGATGATTGGGGAGGTCCGTTGGATGATGCGGACATGGTGGATGTGGTGGATGAGGATGTAGACTTGGGCGCTCCGGATCAGCCGGACATGCAGGGCGTGGAGGAGCGGTGGGAGCCAGAGCAGGCTGCTGTTCTAGGGGGTCCTGTTCGTCAGGCAGACATAGAGGAGGTGGAGTCTGAGGTACGCGCTGAAGATGCACGTCTTACAGAGCTACTATGGATATGGGATCTGGAGTTGGGGGATGCGAGGCGGGAGCTGGGGGACGCACTGTGGGAGAGGGATCTCCTACGGGCTCAGCTAGTAGAGCGGGATAGGGTTTTGGCACAACGCGATGATGCAGTGTCTTACTATCATCGACGAGAGGCAGAGTGGTGTCGACACCGGATAGATTTGGAGAGGGAGGTCATCCGCCTTGGTGGGCGACTACCTGAGCCTTCGGTCAGTGGATCTTCACGTCGGACGAGGGATAGTGTGACTGAGCAGTCAACATCATCTCGTCGGAGGCGATTAGATGAGGGAGGTGGTAGTAGGCATGATGCGGGGGCTAGTAGTAGCCGCCCTTCAGGGTCCCATAGGACCCATACCACGGGGGGTAGTTCCCGTCGCACCGATCCTGCGTGATCATGTTGGTGGACGCCTTAGGGTGGGTTTTTGGGTATGATTGCGGGGTCTGAGGACCATTTTTGTAGCCTGCGGGCATATTTTTGATGATATATATATATATACCGGTTTTATTATGGTTTTGTACATGTGATGATGTGATTTTGTTGTGCATGTTTATTTATTTTGATGAATGCAGATGTTATGATGAATGCAAATGTTTTTTATTTCTATGTGATATGCAAAGTGAAATGGATGAATGACATTTGTGGTGATTGGTTATGGCACCATAGGCTGTTTAAGATGCTCTTTATTTCATTTTTAGGCGATTGCTATGATGTATGGCTCTACATGTATACATGGTTTTTCTATTTTTGTATTTTTTGATGGTATTTGCAAAGATGAAAAGTAGCGCAGTTGGTTTAGAAATGTAGCTAAGGTTTTCTGAGACTCAGACGGTTTTAACTCACTAGCCATGATCGTACTTTATCTTACAAGACTTTTGAACAAGGTATGAATCGGACTTGTTTTTGACCAAGTTATTTCAAATCCCTGTGTGTGCAATTGATTTCATTTATGTGGTATTTGTTAGGATACCGCCAGTGCCAGATGGGCTTTCAACCGAACCTGTACTGAGGATCACCTAATTAGCTCCACTAACTCCTTTGTTGTATTCTGTTAGATTAATCTACGGTGTTATCCAGGATGCCATAAGCTAGCTCATCCACATGCAAACATTGATCTATACACAAGTTAATGTGATAGATATATCGTCATGCGAGAGGTTTACCGCCAGTTATCGATAGGCTATCAACCAAATCGGTACTGAGGCTTGCCTCATGACCTTTTAGAATGCTGAGAGTTCCAGGGATTCAAGTTCAACTCCCTTCTTTTCTTCAATTATATTGGGATACTTGCTCGTTTTTAGTGATAAGATCACTGTTTATTTTGATTTGTTTTTCTTTTGAGCAAGGGATTGGGGATATGGAGTGATGAAAATCACTGTTGCTTTGTGCATTTGATGTGTGCACTGTAGGATGTCAAATTTTGATGTTTTGACATTTTGCAAATTTTTGATGTTTTGCAACTATTGAGAATTAGGGATTCTTAGGGAATTGGGTAGGGAGGATGCTTGTCCTTTTGCCAACTCTCAGCATTCTTTGGGTCATTCGCACAGGGGGATGAGCAAGATAACCGTTTCGCTTATGGTGACCTAGATTACTGTGCAGGTTTCATCTTTCTTTCACACAACTCTGGAATTGTTTAATGTGTTTTGTTTGTGTTGGGATGTTACGTAACAAGGTGTATTTCAAGTATGACTCTACCTTCGTAAAATCTTTTCGACTTGATACATTACATGGCTAAAGAGCAAAATGATGACTGAATCATGAAAAACTCTTGATACATTAAAAGACCACTGACTCTATGTGGTAAAAGCGATGTATGGTGTTTTTGTTGTTTTTGTAAAATGAGACAGTGTGGAACAAGATGGACTACCGGATTAATTACAGCCTATGGTGCCTTTGACCTGTACGACCACAAATATTTGATGTATGGATGCAATGCTTAATGCAGCTACATATTTTTGTATTTGATGGATTTGTGATGAATATGAGGTGGAGAATAGTTATTGATGAATTTGTTTAGAAATGAGATGAATTGTTGTTTTTGATTATTTTTGATTTTTGACCAAGTGATTGCGATAATTTGGAGCTTTTTGACCAAGTGATTGCGATAATCCTTGGAGCTTTTTGGATTGACCAAGTGATTGCGATAATCCTTGGAGCTTTTTGGGTTTGACCAAGTGATTGCGATAATCCTTGGAGCTTTTTGGGTTGACCAAGTGATTGCGATAATCCTTGGAGCTTTTTGGTTTTGACCAAGTGATTGCGATAATCCTTGGAGCTTTTTGGGTTTGACCAAGTGATTGCGATAATCCTTGGAGCTTTTTGGTTTTTGACCAAGTGATTGCGATAATCCTTGGAGCTTTTTGGATTTTGACCAAGAGATTGCGATAATCCTTGGAGCTTTTTGGTTTTTGACCAAGTGATTGCGATAATCCTTGGAGTTTTTGGGTTTGACCAAGTGATTGCGATAATCCTTGGAGCTTTTGGGTTTGACCAAGTGATTGCGATAATCCTTGGAGCTTTTTGGTTTGACCAAGCGATTGCGATAATCCTTGGAGCATTTTTGGGATATGGCTCTCTTAGATATGAAATGGTCGCAAATGACTGATATTCAAGGGTTCTGTTTCCTTGATACCATCAAGAGAAGCTAGCCGGTACGTCCCGGGTCCTATTTTGCTATCAATGACATATGGACCTAACCAATTTGCCGTGAACTTGTCCCTTAGGTGGGACGGCAAATTAGAGTTCTGTTGGTTTTCCTTCAAAACCAAATCACCAACCCGAAAGTCCCTTAGGTGAACTTTCATGTTGTAAGCTTTCTTAAGCCGCTCTTGATAGATACATAGGTGCTCAAGAGCATTAACGCGTCGTTCGTCAAGCAACGTAAGTTGGTCTAACCGGGCCTACCACGCAGTGTCATCATCGATGAACTCCTGCATTGATATGCGAAGGGAAGGAATTTCCAACTCGAGAGGCATTACTGCCTCTGAGCCATACACGAGCGAAAACGGAGTTGCCCCAGTTGGCGTCCGAATGCTAGTGCGATAAGCCCAAAGGGCAAGTGGGATTTGTATGTGCCAATCCTTATGACTGTCTGCGACTGTCTTTTTAAGGATGGCGACTAGTGTTTTGTTTGATGCTTCCGCTTGCCCGTTTGCTTGCGGATAATAGGGCGTTGAAAAGCTGTGCTGAATTTTGTACTTTGTGGTCAAAGCACGCACGTCTTTGTTCTTGAATGATGGCCCATTATCTGAGATTATTTTGGATGGAATACCAAAATGACATATGATGTTATGCAAGATGAACTCCACAATGCGGGGTCCTTTCGTTGAGGTTAACGGAATTGCTTCCACCCATTTGGTAAAATATTCTGTGGCCGTTATGATAAACGTGTGACGGCCTGATGATGCAGGGGAGATCTTTCCGATTAGATCGAGGCCCCACTGCGAAAATGGCCAAGCAGATTGGACTGTCTATAGGGCCTGGGAAGGTACGTGCATCAAATTGGCATGATGTTGACACTTCACGCACTTCTTGACATACTCGCAACAATCTCGCTCTAAAGATGGCCAATAATAGCCCATGCGGAGAATGCGCTTTGCAATGGCCATACCACTAAAGTGGCCACCACATGTACCATCGTGCGCTTGGGCGACTGCCCAAGTGGACTCTTGCTGGTCCAAACAACGAAGAAGAATTCCGTCATAGCTGCGACGATACAAAATGTCTCCTATCAAGACATACTTAGCCGCTTTCTGCTTGAATGTTCATTTTGCGGCGTGCGTCAATCCAAAGGGAAGATTACCTAACTTGAGGTAGTCTCTAATGGGTAAATACCAGTCCTGTTGATCGGAAACCTCGACAGTATGAACAGCCAATCCCTTTTGAAGTTCTTCCCTAACAAATGCTGAATGGGATAGAACTTGTAAGAATAGCGTTGTGTTGCTATTAGTGGGAGTGGGGGAAAACAAGGACCCCCAATTGGCACGTTTCAGACGATCTCGGATTCGAAAGAACTTATCCGAGGATGGTTCGATCTGGATCATGTGGATTCCTGGCGTCAAGTCTGAGCTTGCACGCTCCATCACGGATTGCGATAAGGTTTTGACTTGAATGGTTGTCATATCACCGGAAAGGTCTTGCGGGATTAGTGACCCCAAGGAGGCCATTGTGTCCGCAAAATGATTCGATGATCGAGGGAGTGCCTCGATGTCATACCACTCAAGTTTTGCTAGGAATTTGTCCACGAGGGCTTTATAGGCCTTCAGAACTGGGCATTTGCATTGATATACCCCTTTGACTTGATTGACGATTAACAGCGAATCACCAAAGATGTTCAATCTTTTGATGTTCATGGCGATTGTTGTCTGAAGACCTAGGAGCAAGGCTTCATATTCTGCATTATTGTTGGTGCACTGGAAGTTTAATTTAAATGACAGGGGCATTGGAGCGCCCTGCGGTGTGAAGAATACAATTCCCGCGCCACCACCTTGCTCACACTTAGAACCATCGAAGAATAGGGTTATGTCGGCCTGTGACTCAGGCTCATCCGAATCTGGCGATTCTGAGACATGGAAGACCCCATCATCGGGTAGTTCTATGACCAGAGGCTGATCGTCTTCAAGAGGAGCCTCTGCTAGTTGATCGGCTATGACTTGTCCTTTGATAGATTTTTGCCCAATAAACTCAATGTCAAATTCCGTCAACAACATGATCCATTTCGCCGTGCGACTACTATGATAAGTACGACTCATCATGTATCGCAATGGATTCTCCTTAGACACAACATACGTAGTGTTGCTCAGCATGTAGTGGCGTAGCTTTTTGGTAGCAAACACCACCGCCAAGCGGAGTTTCTCAACGTATGCATAGTTAAGTTCGTAACCGACCGGGGTGCGGCTAAGATAGTAAGTAGCCTCGTTCTTTGTGAAGTTCATTCTTCCGGGCTAGCATGGCTCCCAGTGCCACCTCGTAGGCCGAGATGTATAAGTAGAACGGCACTCCTGGTCTAGGTGGTGCCAATACTGGCGGCGAAGCCAAGTATTGTTTGATTTCGTCAAAGGCTGACTGGCACTCGTCATCCCAATGAAATGTGACCCCCTTGTGCAATAATTTGTTCATGGGTCGACATTTGTCAGATAATTGCGCTATGAAGCGTTTAATCGACGCGACCTTTCCTTGCAGACTTCTGAGCTGCTTGATAGTGGTTGGGGGAGCCATTTCAAGGATTGCCTTGACTTTGTTTGGGTCCACTTCGATGCCTCGTTTTGAGACTATAAAACCCAAGAGTTTTCCAGATGTGACGCCGAATACGCACTTCTTGGGATTCAGTCTGACCTTATGCTCTATGAGGCGATCGAGAATCTTGCTTAAGTCACCGAGATGATCTGAGCGCAAAAGAGACTTGGCTAACAAATCATCCATGTAATCTTCCAAAGTTTTGTGCATGTAATCGTGGAAGATATACGTCATGGCACGTTGGTATGTAGCGCCAGCATTTTTAAGGCCAAAAGGCATGACCTTATAACAAAATGTCCCCCAAGGCGTTGTGAACGCCGTTTTGAGTTGATCCTCAGGATTGATACGAATTTGATTGTATCCTGAGAAACCATCCATTAGGGAGAGCATTTCGTGACCTGTTGTAGCGTCTACCAACGCGTCGATGCTGGGCAAGGGGAAATCATCCTTAGGACTCGCTTTGTTTAGATCTCAAAAGTCGGTGCATATGCGAATCCTCCCGTCGGGCTTCTTGACGGGAACCATGTTGGACAGCCATGGCGGATAATCCACGCAGATGACAAACTGTGCATCCAACAGCTTTTGCAATTCGTCTTTGACCATCAAGGCCACTGTTGGGTGCATCTTTCGTAGTTTTTGCTTTACAGGCTTGATTGTCGGATCAAGCGTTAAATTGTGCATGACTAGCTACGGGTCTAGTCCTGGCATATCTTTATACGACCATGCAAAAACCTCCTTCTTCTCCTTGAGAAGGGCAATGTAATCGGCTTGCTCTTTGGGGGAAAGACTTACCCCCAGCCTGATAATCTATGGATTCTTTGGATCTGTGCCGATATTTACGTCAGTCGTCTCCTCGACTGACATGTGGGATCCGTCCTCCAACTGATGTGGAGTTGGGATCAAATGGATATCATTAGCTGAGTTTAGATCTACGTTTGGAACCTCGGGTCCCTCTTCAGCTTGAAAGATATCCTGAGTTGTCCTTGGGGTAAAATGAAGCATTTCACCGAAAGGCCAGTACTCTGATGGTGATAATGGTGAATTGACGCGATCCCGCTCGATGGCATCTATGTCTAGATGCAATGACCGTGATGGATCGGCCGGATTGCGGATGGGTGCGGTCAAATCAATGGAGATCATGTGGATGGAATGAATTTGGTCTCCAGAACCGCGGGTGTGATTACTTGATTCTTCTAGATTCTCCCTATACTCTGGATCTGGCTCTACGGGAACGGGCACGAATGGATCTTCCCTAGGTGCGAATTCTCCTATGTGCAAAAAGGAGGGCGGGGTCTTCCCTCGGCACTGATGTCATGATGGGATCTCGAGGTGGACGATGCTCATCTTGAATTTGGAGCCATGGGTCTAACACTTGGTCCCACCTCGCTGGGTCTACTTGCCATTCATGTCCTAACAGTATGCCCATCTGTCCCATTAGATCTTCATGAGTTAAAGCGCGGTGATGTCGTCGCGCATGTCTGAGATAGTCCATCTCAGTCTCATCTTCTGAATCACTTTCGAAGACCCAAAAATGTTCATCCTCTTCAGCAACTGTTGCTTGCGATGTTGAGGACTCTCCTTGTTCCAGTAAGTTGATCTGGTCCCATTGTTGTTGTTCCACTCTTGGTGGAGGGACCTGATCCTCTTGACACTGTATTGTTTCATCTGGAACCTCTAAGGGGAACAACTTCAAAAAGATGTCTGGCAGCCTTTGTTGTTCTCTTTGAGGATGATTCTCTGAACTTTCACCTCTCTCTAGCAAAGGAGAGGGATTACTGTTGCTGCCAGGGGTATTTGTTGACCATGGGAGGTAGTCTCCCAATGTGTATTCTGTATTCGGATTGGCGTATGGATCTTGTGCCAATCCCCCCTTGTTGCCTATTTCTAGGCCTTGCATATTTTCAACCAAGATGTCTAAGGGCAGGGGGTGGTTGAACCCTACTCCTGACTTGTCATATGGCATCTGATATCTTGGTTGGCAAAGGACCCGCATCCCTTGCTCATATCTGCCTAGCTCGTATCCATGCCAATTGCATTGGCCGAGATATTTTAGGGCAAATTCTGGGTTTGACAGATAGTTGATGTTTTCAACAAAAGGCTCTTCGTCTGCTTCCTTTTGTTGGCATGTTTCAAGACCATGATCAAGGCCCCCATACACAAAATTTGTCTGGTTTGGTGGGTAGCCTAGAGGAACAATTGTCCCTATGGGAAGGCGAGGTCTTCCCATGTCCTGTACTGACTCCAATGTAGGGGTTGCCACAACATTTTGCACTAAGTACTCCCCCAGGCCCGTACTGGCCATTTCAATAGTGATTGTTGATGATTGGGTGGGAGGAAACGGTAGTCCTTCCTGAGTCCATTCCATTTTTGGTGGTTCAGGAGTCTTGGTTTCTGTTGTGTTGGGTGTTTCCTCTGTTGATATTGTTGAAACTATGGGCAACCCCTCTTCTAGAGGCTTAACCTCTTCCATGATCTATTTTCCCTTGTCCTTCTGTTGGGCCATGATAGGTGGCGTTGATGATGAAGGAGCAGGTGATGAAGTCTCACCTGGCTGGGATTTTGCCTTGTTGGTCACCAGTGATGCCTGCGGTATTGGACCCTGTTTAGATGGATTTAACTGGAAATCCAAATGTGTTGAAGGGAGGGTCGATTGAGGCATGAATTGTACTGCATTGCAATACTTGAAGGGCTCTAAGTCCATTGGGACTACATGGATCTCTCCTTCATAAGCATACTTCAAGCACTGGTGGGCGATCGAAGGGACACACTTCATGTCCCTGATCCAAGGCCGCCCTAGCAGTATATTATAAGCCATTTCTCCTTCCAGCACATGGCACAGTGTAGGTATTGACTTTTGTCCTACCTGGACAGGCAGAACAACTGTGCCGACTGTCGAGCATATTGCATCGTTAAAAGCTCGCAGTGTGTACGTGGAGGCTGTGATGTGAGAGGCTGGCAGCTTCAAATGTTTTAAGGTTGTAGTGGTAATGATGTTACTGGACGAGCCAGTATCTATCAACACTCTCTTGTACGGAATCCCGTTGACCCGCGCGATAACGTGCAGGGGTGGATCTGTCATGTCATTCGATATCGTTTTGACCTCATCTTCTCTGAAGGTGATGACCGGCTCCGTACATCTTTTCACATGTCCCACGAAGTTGTTGAAAGAATTTGCTTCGTGGGGTTGTAATTCAATGGCTTTTAAAATGTCCATAAGAGCTTCCCTATGGGGTGCCGATCGTTGAATAAGCTCGTAAATGGACAGCCTAGCCGATGTGGTCCGCAAACTCTACGTGAGTTTGGTCCGTATCGTGACCTCGGGTCTAGGCGGAGGCAACTGCGTTGGGCGTTGTTGAGGCTGCGATGTTGTCGAAACTTCCCTCGTAGCTACCTCGGGGGCAACTGCTGGGTACCTTCTGTTCCTCGTTACTATGCTAATCATTCCCACAAATCCTTGCATGGGAAGATCCTGTCGCACCTCGTTAATCTGGAGTGGTTTTGTCTATGCCTCGTGGGCAGGCAAGGGGTCCTTGAATACCCCCATTTGTTGGTTGTTTGGTGCGATGGGGTTGTCCACGACCAATGTTCTATTGTCGATCAAATCTTGGACTAGTTCTTTGAATTTCCAGCACCCATTCAAGTCATGTCCTCTGTGCCTATGGAATCTACAATACAATTCCTCTCTGTATCCCCTAGGCTTGGGAATGTTAGGGTCTATAGTTTGGATTTCTGGCAGAGTGACTAAATTTTCCGCTGACAAGCGGTCAAATAAGGAGTCCCTAGACTCCGCATATGGGGTGAAATGTCGCCTAGGGCGACGCGGGTAATTCTGCTCCTGTCTTCTATTATCTCTTTCATAAGCAGGAGGCACTGCCTGGTAATTAGCCTTTTGGGGCTGCATTTCTTGCACAGGCGCGGGAACATTTATCGCAACTTGGTTGACTGCAGCGTGTTGTGGTTGCGTTGTCCCGATTTTAGTGGTTTTATTCCACTCTTTCTTTTTAGGCTTGGCGATTGCGCCTTCGCCTATCTTAATCTCTTCTATAACTCTGGCTTGCGCCAAAGCTTCTTCTAAGCTGTCGTATTGCCGCAGCAACAATAGACCAGAGATTGATTTTAAGCAACTTTTTGTGAACATCTACGTGAGATCAGACATAGGGGGACGGTAGGGTAACTTAGAAAGCAAAGCTCTCCATCGATTCCCGTACGCTGCCATTGTTTCTTCCTCAAATTGCTTGAGGCTCGCCAGATCACTCAGTGATGCCTTCTTCCTTGTGTTGAAGGCAAAGCGTTCAAGAAACGCATCTACTAATTGATCTAAGTTGCTTATGCTGTGTTTGGGTAGTTGTGTGAACCAATCCGAGGCAGGGCCTGCGAATGTGGTTATGAATGTTCTAAGCAACAATGCGTCATTATCTTGGATGCCGAAGCATTGGCTTAGAAATCTTGTAACGTGTTCTTGTGCGTCCTCTTCACCTTTAAAGATTGCCAATTGAGGCAACTTGAAGTGCTCGGGGTAAAGAGGTGTAGGCACTGAGGGATGCACCGGATTACCGCGGAGTTGACGTAATGTGGGTTTTTGATGCCCAGCAGCTTTTGTTTCCACAGACTCCAAACGCTCTAATAGCGCTTGGTATGCATCGAAAGATTTTATTTCTTCCTCTCTTGTTCGCTCCCGTTGTAAGTTATGGTAAACTGGAGGCCTATGGAGGGGTGGCCGAATGGCAACCCTCCTGCCTTGATGGGGAGTTTCAACATATTCTACTTCTGGTTCGTACTCCTCATAAAATTCTTGAGGAGTCTCTGGGCGAAACCTATGACCTTGATCGAGTCCTTGCTGAAGGTACCCATCATCATTTCGGGGAGTAGCCTCCCTCTCGGGTCTATAAGGTCTCGGAGGCAAGGCTTGACGAGGTCGTGGAGACCTGTCATGCATTAATGGATTATGCCTCTCATGTTGTTCAGCTCTTTGGATGCGAGGGGTTGGCTCCCTCTCAGGTAGTGCATAGCGTAACTCATCCGCTTCGCGTTGCATGCGCTCTCTATCCAAGCGGTGTCGATACTCTATCTCCTGATGACTTTGTTTAAGCCGCATGATTTGGGCTTGATGGGTGGCATGTCTGGCGACTATCGGGTCAATTTGGTCTACCCTATTTTTCTCAGGAGGTTCGAATGTTTCTCCTATGTGTTTGCCTTGATTTTGATGATCTAAAATTTCAATGGGTCGCTTCCCTCTGTCGAGGTAGGCGGTATGTACTCGAGGTTCTGGCCTCAAGGGGTGATCATGATGTCCAACTGGTGCGAAAATGCAAGGTTCCCACGTTGTATGTTGTTGTCCTCGAGGAATGCGATGGCTTTCCTCGTACTCCCTCTCATAGGTGTGAAGGGGGCGGGCGGAGTTAGGTCACCCTATGTAAGGAGCCCTACGCTCTAGATTTTGTCTCTCTATTCTAATGGGAGGTAAGGAAGGGATACCATATCCACGTTGTCCCTCCAAATGGATGGTGTGCCTGTCTAGCGCTTCATCGCACCGTGGCCACTCATGTCTAACCTCAAAAGGTGATTCTCTATTTATGTCAAGGTCTACATGTAAGGCATCTTCCCGAAAGGGGCTGCTTTGAATGGGCATACCCCACCGAGGATTCTGAATTGGATTCTTTTGTAGGTTAGACCGATAAGGCGGTATGACCAAATCCTCAAGACTGAAGCGAAGGCGACTTGTGCCTGCTTCTTGTGTACCTTCCGGAGCTTCTGCCCTTGATTGGGCTTGGCTACGGGTGTACACCATTGCGGTGCTTCTATACTATCTAAATAGATTTTTATCTCTTTTATGATGATTTTTCTTTTTGTCTACACTAAGCAGAAATGAACACACGCATACACAAATCGTGATTATCTCTTTTAAGGATTATTGGTGTGCCCTAAACTGGTTTAGTGTATTTTGATGTTTTGTTTTGTTTTTGGTAGGTTTTGAAGATCGTTTAAATGCATTATGACGGCTCATATAACTCCCAAAATGGTAGCCCCTTCAATATACCAACCAGGCCGATATACCAACCTCTCTATATACCCGCCCTTACGAGAGGGAGACTATAGGTACGTGAGAGCAGAAGGTACGTGGTACGTAGGCGGTATGGAAGGGGGATTGTCCTGTTAATGGCACCTACCATAGAAAACTTATCCTCGCACGCATGGGAATCACCCCAGCGACACTCGGTCAGCTTTCATCAGGATTTACGCCTAACAACAGTTGACAATCGGGAAATGGATGCAAAGCTAAGCCAAGGTGGTGATGAACCCACCGTTGGTCTTGCTCAAGGGCTGGGGTCTTACGACCAGCTCCTTGGTTTAAAATTGTTGCGTGATGTGTGTGAGATTCATTTTATTTAGCGAAAATGAAACAAGCATAAATGACTTTTCCCTAAGCAATGCAGGATAAAATGAAAATAGTCAAAGAAACAGAAACAAAAATAGAAAATTTAACAGAGATTATAAAAATCCCTACCTCTTCTCTGCCTGCTCCGATTGCTTCTGAATTTCTGCTCTAAAAATTTACAGATAGAAAATCGTCCCTTGGTGAGACGAATTACAGAACATAATTCGTCCCTCCAGAGACGATTTTAAAATCGTCTTAGGGTGAGACGATTTCCAGTAGAGTATTCGTAACAGTCAGAGACGATTAACAGTCTGCAAAAAAAAATGTACCTGTCAAGCACAAAACACAAAAATTTAATCAATTTTTCTGTGATCTTAAAAAAAAATAGGGAACAGGGTCCCACCGTGATCGCCACTGAAAGCACGAGATTCCGGGTAAAGGAAACACTAATTATGCAATATAAGACAAAATGTAACGCTTTAATCCTATGCACAAAAACAAAGAAAGGAGATAATTTGGAAATGAAAGAAAATATGTAAAGAAATCACAGCCCTCTTTATTCAAATCTCTTATCCTCGGTTACATTGACGCCTCCTCCCTTTTTAGGGGCTAGGAGCGTTAAACTTGTCTTTGTTACAATTTGTGACTTAGTCTTCCTCTTTCCGCGTGCCCACATTTGAAATGGGCGGGCCAAGATGATGCCGTCACTGATGTTGATGAGTCTTTGACCTCTGCTGCTCCTCCTGCGAACACAGAAACAACGAAGATGTCAGTAGCACCTGCTGCAAATGAAAAGTGTTTGTTCTCTAAAATCATCAAAAGATGCATGTAAACATTTGTCTGAAACAGTAAGTACAGTGAGTCCAAATGGCCTGAAAACCTGACAGAAGATAGAAGATATTACCAGAAGGCCATTGCCACTGAAACAGTCGGCCAATCTACCTTCATCTGGAAATCGTCCCTGGGCAGGACGATTTCTGACTGCTAATCGTCCCCGGGTGAGACGATTCCTTCTGTGTTGGAAAAGTCGAAGTGATCTGCTCCAATGTCGACTCCCGAGACTTCCAAAACACCTGTAGACAGAGGGGTTATGTAATTGGGGCCATTTTGGGATGACCCAGATGGTCGGATTCTCCCAATTTGGCCTCTATCCTTGGGAATTTGATATCGCCTCCTGCAAGTTAGTGAAACAACAAAGCGACACAAAACATACTAGAATCTGATCAAAAGTTATGAAATTGCAGCTATGAGTTCACCAAATAGAATGACACAACATGCAATGTAAACAAATAATCTAGAATGCTAAAAAAAATAGAACTTGGGAAGTGCGGGGGTGCCCAAGTGGGCCTCCCACCGTTGGCACTTGATTTCGGTGCCAATCCACTAGGGATGGGCCCAAAACCTCTTAGGATTGGGGGGTCGGCAAATTGGTTGGTTCAGGTGTCCATGTGTTGGATTTGGGTCAGATTCAAGCTTCCAAAAGCCACCCAACAACCTCCCTTGCAAAAGAGATTGGTGGATGTGAGAAGGTGAACCAAAGGGGATGCAAGTGGGTCTTCAACTCGACAGCACTTCGTTGCTTGAAATCTCCTTCAACCTCCCTATTTTGGGTGAGAAAAGTCCCACCTTTTATAGACCCATGGGGTCTCTTTTGAGAGGGAAGCACAAATGCCATGTGTTGGTCATAGGCGCCATGTGGCAGTCTTGTCTTCCCATGAGGGAGGGGAGTCCTCCATTGACTTGGGCTTTCATAACTGCCCTTGTGATAGTCCTCTAACGGCCTATTTGCCCACCCACACACGCGTGCGAGGCAGGAGTCATCAACTGACTGTCTTGGGCTGCCACTTGGCGCCATTTGTCTTTTTGCCCGTTAAACTTGGAAATCGTCCTTACCGGAGACGATTTCAGAAATCGTCCCTGGGTGAGACGATTTCAAGTTAGCCATTCGTCCCCGGGTGAGACGAATACTGGGGCAAAGTGTCCAAGTGTGCCAAATTGCTTCTTGACCTTACAAAATTGCTATGAAAGTGGTTAAGACCACTGTTTGACCTCTCGAGGGCTGCCCCGGGGCTGTGTTTGTCAAAGCGATCAGTGTTTGCAGTCACATAATCGGATTGGTGCTGTTTTGGTGTCTACAAAGAGGATGGGAGACAAAGGGTCACCTTATCTGAGGCCTCTAGTGCTTTGGAAATACCTAGCTAGGGACCTGTTGATCAGGACAAAAAAAATGGAGTGGATATACAACTGCAGATAAGGTCAATCTAGTGGGGATGGAAGCAAAACTTGAGGAGGACTGCACACAAGAACCTTCTATCAACCCGATCGAAGGCTTTGTTCATGTCTAGCTTAAGAAAAATAGCAGCATTCTTGGAGCGGTAAGCAGAGTGAAGAGTTTCATGGATAGTGATGATACCATCAAGAATATTTCTGCCTTTAACAATGCTTCCCTGACAAGGATCAACTAGGAGAGGGAGAACAGGTTTCAGTCTATTGGCTATAGACTTGGTGAGGATCTTGTAAAAAACATTGCACGTGCTGATGGGCTGGTAGTTAGAGAAACTCTTACAGGCTGGAGACTTAGGAATGAGAGCAAAAAATGTGGAATTGAGTTTTGGGTGAATGGATCTGGAAGCTTTTATGTCCCGAATAGCTTCGCACACATCCGAATCCACAAAATCCCACATGACTTGAAAGAAATGGGGGAAAACCATCAGGGCCAAGGGCCTTGCCTGGTTGCATGGAGAACAAAGCTTCTTTGATCTCAGACGAGGAAAAAGGTTCCCAAAGCTTGATGCTTACCTCGTGGGGGACTTTAGTCAAAAAGTTGGCAAGCAATGATTTTTGGACCTGAATGTTGTTGTCGGGAGGAGTGCCAAGCAGGTCCTAAAAAAAATCAACCGCTTCGCTCTTGATTTCCTCTATTTCCCTGGTTACACACCCATCCTTGCAAGACACTTCTTTGATCTTGTTGGCCCCTCTGTGCCCCAAGTAGGTCTTTAGATTTCTGGCGCCAGAAGGTTTCCTCCCATGAAAGAGTAGAATGGTAATCCACCAAAAGACTCTGTTCTTCCTCCCTAAGACCCTCGGTGTAACCTTCGAGCTTCATCCTCTCTTCCAAAAAATTTAGGTTGTCCGAGATAGACTTTTTGGACTAAAAAATGTTGTGAAAAACCTCTTTATTCCATATTTTCAGCCTCTTTTTGACCATTTTGAGTTTTAAAGCCACTCTCTTAGGGGAATTTCCTCCCACCTCCTGTTACCACCATGTTGAAACCAATCCTTTGAATTATTTGTGAGAAATCCACATGGATTCAAATCTGAAGGGGGTCTTAAATCCTCTCTTAAATATATTCTTCAACTTCCTCAAATTGTGATGTTTTCACAATCAAATCATTGACATCATTTTTATTGAGACATAAAATATCCCTTGACTATTTGCCTTCTAAAATTTGAATTTCACGAAGATGAATATCAACACCATAATTCAATAATTTATCTACTAGTAGATTTCCTTATTTATGAATATGCTCACACGTCTAGGAGATTATCTCTATTAATAGATGATGAACATACACAATAATATTATTTTTTATTCACCCTCCACATCGATTTTTGTTAATAGCATTAATGATGATTTGTGATTCCCCCTCAATTGAAATATATTTCCATCATTTTTTTGAAGTAATTTTAATCCTTGAAAGAAGTTCCCTAGCTTTGCATATCTATTAGTTGAAGTTCCATATGATTCTCAATAAGTGAGGAGAATTTTACCTTCATTGTTTTTAAAAACACCACCTCCACCAACTTTTTATGGATTTCCTTTAGAAGCACCATCAGAATTAATTTTCATGAACCTAATTTTTGGACATTTCCATTTGACCATAGATCGAAGGAGATCCTTTGATTTAATTTTTTTGTCATCATAAATGACTCTTCCATGTATGTTCAAATCCAGTAGCAAAGTTAGTAGCACCTCTTTTTATGCAATTGAGACTTCCCATGATGAACACCATATTTGTAAACATTCAGCAAGAGAGAAACTAATAGGGTTCCAAGCTTGAGCATGATTTTGATATTTATTTAAAAAAATTATATTATTCCTTTCAAGCTATAAATTTCAACAAATAATAGCAGGGCCAATCCTCAAAATAATACATAATTATTTAGCTTTGAAATGATTTGTCCAATATTTTATCAACTCTTTCAATGTTATCATGCTACCGAATATAGTTTCATATTTTTTAAGAAATATCCCCAAATGTTGTGATAAAATGAACAATGAAGATGTACATGGTCTGACTTTCTAAATCCTTCTCACATAAGGAACATATGAAGGGCCCATAATATCCTCTTCTTGGTAGACTCTCTCCTATAAGAATATTACTTTGAATTGCTAAAAAGAAAGTTTTTCTTTATATATACTTTTAAAATAATTAAAACTTTATTTAATAATAAAATTGCAAAAGATAAAAAATGTGTACATTAATTTTTCTTTTAAATATAATCTTTGGGTTAGGTTGAAGTAGTGGGGTATAATGAGTTTCTTAACTTTTTAAATAAGTTTATATCATACCAATAGTATAGTCTAGGTTTTCCAAGTAAAATATTTAAAAATATATTAAATTTCTATTTTATATTAATAATTATTTTTAAAATTTAATATGTTATTTTTAACATTTAATTATTTTAAAATTTTATATCTAATCATTTTTATTATTAAATTTATTTTAATCTATTTTATATATTAATCAAATGGCATAGGTTCAATTATTTAAATTTCATAACTTTGAAAAATAGATCTCAATATTAAATGAAAATTTAAATTTTATTAAAAAAATAATAATTTTAATATTCACCATTTATTAAAAGGCAAATAAAATTTAAAAGGTTGTAAAGAATACAATTGTAAGTTTTCCTATATATTTACATTTAAAAATTTATATATATTTATACAAAATTTAAAAAATAAAAAAGCAAATATAAAAAATTATATTATAATTTATCAAACTTATAAACTTCTATAAATTTTATTTTTATATTTACTATAGTTTTATTTTTAATTAAATATTTTTATATTCAAAATATTTCCAACAAAAATGTTTTTGCAATAGCAAACTTACCAAAACTTTTATTCAAAATATTTTCAACAAAAATGTTTTTACAATAGCAAACTTACCAAAACTCATATGTATTTGCCACACCAAGGTCACAATGCTCTTTACATGTACATGTAAGATGAACTTTTGTTTTAACCCTTTCAATATATATATATATATATATATATATATATATATATATATATATATATATATATATATATATATATATATATATGAAATTGTCATTCTTAAAATATTTAAATTAATATAATATTTATTAAAAAAATTATATTTAAATCATTAAAAATAAAATTTTAGCATAAGAAAAGGTGAATCTCTTCTTATTTTAATTATACTTTGCATACACCGTTCAAGGTTTGGTTACAACTGCTTATTGTTTGTTTCAACTACTTATCATTGGCTATCTATTTATGAAAAAGAATACATTATATGTTTTTTAATTCAATTTTATTTATAAAATATCAGTGGAGTAGGGATATTAGCGGTTAAATAGCTAGACGAGATTAAAAGAAGAAGGAAAGAAATAAAATAGGGAATTATTTTATTTTAAAATGTTAATAAAATTCAAGTTAGTTATATTGATGTTGTAATAATAGGAATAATGTGATATTAATTTAAAATAATTAAATAAAAAATTATTATTAAAATTAATAATAAAATTATGTTTGATAAATATAAACAAATAATAAATTTAAAATATGTTAAAATTAACCAAAAAAAATTATTCTTCAATAAAATAATTATCTAGGTTCTAAAGTTATTTTAAGTAAACTTTAGAATGTGTACTACAAAGCATAAAAAGTTAAAAAAATAAAACAATTTTAATGCTTTTCATGTTATAGATCATATAAGATGGACTTTGTTTATTCAATATATATAGTTATCCTTATAAATCAATTGAGATGGATATTGTTTATGAAATATATAGTTATCTTTAACCATACTTTAGTTATCCAAACATGGTGTATAATCCTATGGTGTATAACCCTACCTAACATAGGATTAGAACCTTGGACCTCTATTCAAAGTTTCAAAGTCTTTGTTATGGATATAGCCAGGCTAGGGATAGAATTGTGCTGGAACCGTGCTCTCTCCTTGAGTCTACCTTTTAGGACTAGACTCACCAAAAGCCATGATTATGCCTTTTTATTTTCTCGAGTATATTTTTGTGTTTTATTTTTCAATGAGTTGAATGATTCAATAAATTTATTTTACCCAAAAAAACATCCACACATCATTAAAAGACATATTAAAAAGAAACAAAGTATTCTCATTAATATTAATATTTACAAAGACAATCATCCAAAATACTACAAGAATGGAACATGCCACCATACACTTCACCACCAAACATGGTATACTTATAAGCCTAACATAAGGCTACAACACACATGTCAAGTCAGGCCCCACAAATAATGTACAATGAGTACTTGATGATAAAATGGAGAATCCCTCTCCATGATTCAATTCACAATCCTAACCCTAGACTTAACTAACCATATAAGCCTCGAACCCAACAAAATACCCACACCCAATGTCTTATCTCCCTCCACAAAAACACTTGTAACCCAACAAAATACCCACACCCAATGTCTTATCTCCCTCCACCAAAACACTTGACATAAAAGGAAGAAATATTCACAATCAACTTGTTGCCCTCTACATGCACTCCACTCCCATTATATAAGAAGCCTCTACATGCACTCCCATTATACAAGAAGCACTCTTCGTACAAAAAGCAATCACAATACCAATCATCCTCTCCAAACACTCCACACTCCTCTCACCAAAAAGAAGAATGCATTTAAGTTCGGCTTCCCGTCTTCTCCTTCTCCACGCACTTATACACAAGATCAAACACAACTCAAACTACCCTCCACATGCACTTCCCATAGCAAAGAGCAATCATAATATAGTCATTATTATAGTGTCTATAGGTTTCTACTATATCTTTCTTTCTTATATATATACTTTTTGTATAAGATTTGAGTGTCCACATTGCTTCTTTTCATTTAAAGAAATAAGTGCAAATTACAATATCTTACTTCCTTTTGTTTTACTCAATACCAAATTTATTCCATGGTTACATTGTCAAATTGATTACTTTCAAAGGCTACAATGTGCTTTCCTATATCAGAACAAACCCAATACTTATTTCTAAAGTATTACACTCAATGAAAAATGAGTTATAAAATTCAAAAGTAGATAAAACATAGGTGGTGCACATAGACTCTTTTAAGGCATTGAACACCCTAATAGCCTCATGAGACTAGACAAAGGTATCCTTATTGGTGAGATTTTTTAGAGGAGTTACATTCTTTCCATAATTATTAAAAAACTTTTATTGATACCCTATAGGACCTAAAATTTATTTAATATTTTTGAGATATTTATGCAAGGGTCAATCCCAAATGATCTTGATCTTGTTAGGGTCCACTTTGATACCTTCATAAAGTACAATATGTCCCATGTATTAGACACATCAATGGAAAATTTGGACTAGTTGACATATAAGTGTTCCTTTATAAAAGTTGGAGCACCTATTAAACATGAATTAAATGGGTAACGTAGGACTTATAATACATTAGTTTATAATCAAAGAAAACCAAGATAAATTTACAAAGAAGAGAGTGAAATATGGAAATCAGTAAACTTGGAAAAGTAGAGGGACATTAGTAAGACCAAATGACATGACCAAGACCTCATAATAACCCTTATGTATACAAAATGTAATTTAGGAATATCCTCATCTCTAACCCTAATTTAATGAAACCTATAACACAATTCAAGAATGGTAAAAATATTTGCACCATACAATTCATCAAATAAATAATAAATAATAAGAATTCAAAACTTATCTTTAACCATGATCATGTTGAGTGAGAAGAAATTAGGGTTCATTCACCAATAATTATAGTTACATCAAACCACAAACATAAAAATTAATAGGTACTAATACTAGGATAGGTAATTCAATATTTAATATATAAATTTTAACCTTTAATTATTATAAATTTTTATTATTAATTTATTTTAATACATTTTATGCATTAATCAAATATTCCATGATTTTCATGGAGAGATGCACCTTTAAATAAAAACTTGAATTTTTTGGGAAGGACAACTTTTATATTTACCTTTTTTTTAAGGACAAAATAATATTTAAAAAGTTGTAAAATTTGCAATTTTAATCCCTATAAGTTACAAATATTCACAATTTTATTTGTGTATACCTCAAATTTGAAAGTTTACATTAAATATGCATATACAACTATAAAATTTAAAATTTTAATAAATAATTAAAAATCTATATATAATTAATGGAACAATTTTTATATTTATTTTTTGTGAAGGACAAAATAATATTTAAAATGTTATAAAAATTACAATTTTAATCCCTATAAATATATTTTCACAATTTTATTTTATTCTTTAAATTAAATATGTAAACTCATACAATTTAAAAAATAAAAAATAAAAAAAATAATTATAACATTCCATAAATTTAATTCTTATATTTACTTTAAGAGCATCAAGAGCATAAAAGAAATAGGTGTTCATAGTCGATAAGATGGAATGCTAACACTAATACCTACATTTCCAATGCCAAATCAGTTATAACTCTCATGCCCGTACAAACCTAGTAGGCAGCGCCTACGTAAGAGTAAACCATTACGCTTTGGCTTATACGATAGCTATAACAGAGCTCCATCATGCGAAACAATTATCATACTTTTTTTCTTTGAACATAAATGTCTGCATCGATGCTTTCGTTTTAACCGGCAAAACGTTAAATTCCCAGCGTGGCGACGAGCCAATCAAACTCCAGTTTGCATGCCCTAGGTAAAGGTCTGACGCTGCCGTGTTGAACACTTTACTTTCCCAGATAACCTTAACGTGGAATCCTACGCTAATAGGAAAAGTTGAGTGCTTGTAAAGCTATCATGTCGCTCAGCGTTGTCATGCACAAGAAGCTCTACCATTTCTTGTTTTTCTTGATCAAAAGCCCGTGGATTTGAGTTTTTTTTTTTCCTGCAATCAGATGGTGCCAATTGGGTGTTCTATATTAGTTCTCAATCCTGCCATCTTGTCATAAGCAATCCTACTAGGGTGTTTTCTTTTAAATCGACTAAAAAAAAAATCAATTCTAGTTAAACTAGGTTAATTATTTTTTCGATTCGTAAACTTCGTGGACTCTCCATCCGTCCATTTATTCATTTGTATTATATTTAATTTTCTTTTACACCCCTTTTTTAAAAGTAATTTTTTTATTAAAATAAGAAAGTATAGAACAAGAATTAGATTACAATAAAATTGCTTTATTTACATACATAATTTTTTAACGTAGTAAAAAATTAAGAACACAATACCACTCCTAACATTCCAATCTTTTTAAAATTCAAAAATTATTATTATGTGTTTTATTATTTAAAACAAGAGGTAGTTGCATGTAATCGATTATCGTTGGAAAAGCGAAGAGATTTGATCTAAAACCCAGAGCTTTGGATTTTTATTTTACTTTTCAATGTTTCTCGGTTACATGATTTAAAGCTAAAAACAATATATAACACTTAGAGTAAAACCGGAGTCATCTCAGGATTATTAATAGTTGAGAATAATAACTAAATTTATTAAGTATAAAATATTATATAAAAATTATTAAATAAAGATCATGTTCAATGAAATCAAGTTTTCTTGAAAAAAGAGAGGTGTGCGGTTGACAAGTAGGAAACTGTCAACATTAATTTCAAATCAACAGGATTGAATGTTTGCCGTTGGATGTTTATACGTTCGTCCCTAGTTACAGAGCTCAAGAATGTTTATGCCTTCTTGAGTCACTCTTGATAGATACGTAAATTCTTGAAAGCATTAACGCGTCGTTCATCAAGCAATGTAAGCTGGTCTAATCAGGCCTGTCGTGTATTGTCATCATCGATGAACTCTTGCATTGATATGCGTAGGGAAGGAATTTTCAACTCGAGAGGAATGACAGCCTCGGAGCCATACACAAGCAAAAATGGAGTTGTCCCGGTGGGCATCCAAATGCTAGTGTGATAAGCTCATAGGGCAAGTGGGATCTGAATGTGCCAATCCTTATGACTATCTGTGACTGTCTTTTTAAGGATGGCAACTAGCATTTTGTTTGATGCCTCTGCTTGCCCATTTGCCTACAGATAATAGGGTGTCAAAAAATTATGCTAAATTTTGTATTTTGTTGTCAAAGCACACATGTCTTTGTTCTTGAATGACGTCCCATTATCCGAGGTTATCTTGGATGGAATACCAAAATAACATATGCTATTATGTAAAATGAACTCTCAAATGCGGGTTTCAGTCGTAGAGGTAAGCGAAATTGCTTCCACCTATTTGGTGAAGTACTTTGTGACCGTTATGATAAATGTGTGATGGCCTGACGATGCAAGGGAGATATTTTCGATTAGATCTAAGCCCCATTGCAAAAATGGCCAAGCCGATTGGATCAACTATAAGGCTTGAGAAGGTACATGTGTCAAATTGGCATGGTGTTGACACTTCATGCACTTCCTTACATATGTGCAACAATATCGCTCTAAAGATGGCCAATAATAGCCCATGCAAAGAATGCGCTTTGCGATGGCCATACCACTAAAGTGGCCATCGTATGTACCATCGTGCGCTTGGGTGATCGCCCAAGTGGACTCCTGCTGGTCCAAGCAATGAAGGAGGATTCCTTCGTAGCTATGACGGTACAAAATGTCTCCTAACAAGACATGCTTTACTGCTTTTTGTTTGAATGATAATTTTGTGGCATACGTCAATCCAAGTGGGAGGTTACCTAACTTGAGGTAGTCCCTTATGGGTGTATACCAATCTTGTTGATCGAAAACCTCGATAGTATGAATAGCCAATCCCTCTTGAAGTTCATCCCTAGCAAAAGCTGAGTGGGAAAGAACTTGTAAGAATAGTTTTGTGTTGCTATTACGGGGAGTAGGGGAGAACAAGGACCCCTAGTTGGCATGATTCAGACAATTGTGGATTCAAGAGAACTTGTTCGGGGACGGTTCAATCTGGATCAAGTGGATTCCTGATGTTAAGTTAGAGCTTGCACGCTCCATAATGGATTATGAGTGTTTTGACTTGAATGGTTGTCATATCACCAAAAATGTCTTACAGGATTAGTGACCCCAAGGAGGCCATAGTGTCCAAAAAATGATTCGATGACCGAGGTAGTGCCTCGATGTCGTACCATTCAAGCTTTGCCAAAAAAAATTACACAAGGGCTTTGTAGGCCTGCAGAACTAGGTATTTACATTGGAATACCCATTTGACTTGGTTGAAAATTAACATTGAATCACCAAAGATGTTTAATAATTTGATATTCATGGTGATTGCTATTTGAAGACCTATGAGCAAGGCTTCATATTCTGCATTGTTTTTGGTGCACGAGAAATATAATTTATATGACAAAGGCATTGGAGCCCCTTACGGTGTGAAGAATACAATTCTTGTGCCACCCCCTTGCTCACATTTAAAACCATCGAATAACAGAGTTATGTCAGCTTGTGACTCAGGCTCATCAGAATCTGGCGATTCTGAGACATGGAAGACCCCATCATCGGGTAGTTCTATGATCAGAGGCTGATCGTCTTCGAGAGGAGCCTCTGCTAGTTGATCGGCTATGACTTGACCTTTTATGGATTTTTTTCCAATAAACTCTATGTCAAATTCTGTCAACAACATGATCCATTTCATCATGTGGCTACTATGATAAGTACAACTCATCATGTACTGCAATGGATTCTCCTTAGACACAACATACATCTTGTTACTATAAAAATATTTAACAAATGAGGATGATAGGGTGTTGGAAATATGTTGAATATTTTCCATGTTATCCTCATGGGGCTAACACTAAAAGGTACTAGATACTTTGTACCTATACTCATCGAGGTTTCAGGTCAGTTTGGGCTCCAAATAGGGATGCAGGGGTGGTAGTCCTTCAAAAATTAGAGGTCTGGGATGGTAGCCCCCATCCAAAATTAGGGTTATGCATAAGGGGTTGGAATCAAAATATACTTGTAAAAAATGGTGAATCCTAGTTGAAATAAAGGTGAATCCTAAGCAAATCAAATCAATCATATTCATACCAAAATTTGGGGCATTTGAAGCCCTAAAAAATAATGTTATTTTTGGAACACAATTTGACCTATTAAATCACCTTATAACTTCATAAAAATACCACCATTAGATCAAGCTTGAAAAGAGCTTTCCAATGAGTACAAATATACCTATGTTTGGATATATATTGTGGTGAATTGACCCTAATAAAAAATTGATCTCAAAAATTTTAGGTGAATGGGCTGACATCGAGGGTCCTCATATTCACCCAATTTCTAATTTTAAAAATTCTAATATTCACTCAATTTACGAATATTCACCACTATGCATAACCTTGGCAAAAACTTTTAGGGTTTAATTAATTTTTAGACCCATATGGGCTTTTAGGGTTACTATATTTGAACTCATGCTTTTTCACCCATGATATTGTAAAAATCAATGCATGTGCATTTTTTAATTATATTGCACTTGCATGAGTGTTTGATATAGTGAGATAGGGCAAGGGAAGTTTGCACAGAAACTTTGTTTAGACTTGAGGCGAGCATTATAAGTATTAATTGCAATAATTCTTCTATGGTACAAGAAAATAATACGATTGAAATGACTTCGAGTATTCCTACAAAGAAGATAATGTTGTGGCATCAACGCATGGGGCACATTGGTGAGAAAGGACTTCGAACATTACAAATGAAAGATATAGCTGAAGGAATTTTTTATTGCCCATTAAATTTTAATTTTTGTGAGCACTATATTTTCAAGAAACAAACTAGATTCAAGTTTCAAGTAGTGTTACAAGGTCTGAAGGAATTCTACATCTAGTTCATAGTGATGTGTTTGGACTTGTAAAAGTACCATCATTAGGTAAATCTATATATTTTGTTACATTTATAGATGACTTCTCAAGAAAGACATGGGTATATTTTCTACGAAATAAATCCAAGGTTTCTAATAAATTTAAAGAGTTTAAATCTCTTGTAGAAAATCAGATAGAGAAAAAGATAAAGGTTTTGAGAAGTGATAATGGTGGTGAGTATTGCTCTAATAAATTTGAACAATTTTACAAGGACTATGGAATATAAAGGTAGAGAACAACTTCGTATACTCCATAATAGAATGGGGTTGCAGAATGGATGGACAAGACATTGATGGATAAGGATAGATGCATGCTAAATGGTGTAGGTTTAGAAAAGAAGTTTTGGGCATAAGTTGTGCTAATAACTTGTTATCTCATAAATAGATCTATTATGTCAGCTTTGGTGGACAAGACTCCACAAGAAGTATGGAATGGTAAGAAACCCTCTCTTACGTCAGCTTTGGTAGGATTTTGTGGCCAAAGTTTGAGTTTTGGTTCCAGATTTGCGCTTCCAATAACCACCTTATGACCTCCCTTCCAAAAGAGATCAAGAATGTGAAAGGCACCAATCGAAATGTGTGTGTGGAAGTAAAATGGCAGCACTTCGTTACTCAAAATGCTCCTTCTCTATCCCCTTTGTGGTGAGAAAACTCACCAATTTATAGACCTGGAGGTCTCTTGTGATTGAGCATGTAGAGGCACCACTTAGAAATCATGCCTTCCCAGGGGGAGAATATTCCTCCTTGATTAGGGGCTCCATGACTACCCCTGTAACTACCTCTAATGCTCAAAAATTCTCACTCACACTCCCATGCAATGAAGGAAGAGTTAAGTGGCAGATCTGAGCTATCATTTGTCAAGATTTGACTTTTTGCTTGTCAAACCTGCTATTCGCCCCACCCTAGAGTGAATACTGCTAATCGTCCTTGGGTGGGGTGAATAGAAGTTTGTAATCATCCCTGGGTGGAACAAGTATGAAGCAGAGTGCCTAAAGGTGTCAAATTGACTCCTGACCTTCCAAAACTGCTATGTGAGTGGTTAGGACCACTTTTTAACCTCTGGGGGCTGCCCTGGGGGCTGTGTGTGTTAATGCAATCAGTTTTTGTAGTCACATAATCGTATTAATGTTGTTTTAGTGTATATATATATATATATATATATATATATATATATATATATATATATATATATATTATTAGGGTTATTTCATATGTTTTACGGCTTAGATGGACTCCGACACATTCATAGCCCTCGCACATGCATCAACTCTAAAAATGTTCTCTTATTTTTAATTTTTATAACACCCTTGTATATAAAATATTGGAAAAGGTTTTATCTTTCATAAGAATAAAAAATATATTATAATTTTATACATATATTTTAAAATTAATTTTTATAAATTTCAATTTATAGTGAAGTTAAAATAATTTTAGGATCATGCACTTCTGACCATATGCATAAGATCTTTATGTTAGTTGAAAATTGTATCTAAGCCTCCTCTTTAGAATTTTGTACATAAACCTATTCTCTAGAACATGACCTATCTCAATCACTTGAGTTTAATTTGATAAACATTTTTAAATCTTAAAATTAACCTCAAGGTAAAACTCATAAAGAACATAAGAATCATATAGGTTTTTCTATATAGTTATATTTGATCTTTAGATCATTTATTGCCTTAGGTTTATCTCTTAACCTTTAGGTGTGCTCATGACTCTACAAGGTATCCCATTAACAAGAGTGAAACCTTGGATTAGAGTGTGAAGTTCCTCATTTCCTATCACTTTCATCAAACTTATTTGTATGTATAGTTGGTTGTGTAGGAATAGCTAAGGATTGAATCCAAAACCATGTAGAAATCAAAATGTAGAGCTTAGGGTGGATTTGGATCCTTAAAATAGTTACAATTGACTTGAATTCTATAACCACTTAAACCTGGGTCCATGTATTAATATAAGCTCAACCTTCTATCTCCTAGTGATCCTATAGATCTATGAGGTGAATGCTCATATAATTGAAAATTTGATTTATAGTGTAAAGCTTCTAATTTTCCACTTTCTCCAAGTCCATTGGACATCATTTTTTATCTATCTATATAAAATTTATTATAATATTGTTCTTTGTATAAATTTAATTATAACATACAATTTTAATAAACTATCAAATATTTTAATTTAAACATAATTATTTTTTCTCACATGTATGTTCATATATAAATCCTATATGAAAAAATTTCCCCCTCTTTGTACATATAGATATATAGATAATTAATAAATTAAAAAAATCATTTTATATCAAATCAAACATAAAATCTAAAAAAATTAGCTCATATTTTAAAAAAATACATTTTTTAATAGTTTATATGTGGCTTCTATTGGGGCCACTCCCATAAAAATACCAAAATATTACATTTGTTGTAGCATACATTTTTATCATGTGGCTTTTAATTTAAAATAATATAAAAAATTATTATTAAAATTAATAATAAAACAATATTTCCAAGGTTCAAATCTCGGGTCTCGTCGGACTGAACGCTTGTCCCTTTCCCGGTGCTTTCAATGGTGTAAAAGGTTTAAAATGATTGTGGTATGGTGGTTATAGGGGCAGACTACGCGAAGATCTGTGTGACGACTTCTGGGGTGGACAACGCAGAATACTGTGACGGCCATAAAAGCTGGACAACCTACCCGGATTCGTGGTGGCTACCGATTCCATCATGTAAATTAAAAAAAAAAATTAATAATAAAAATTATGTTAGATAAATATAAACAAATAATAAATTTGAAATATGTTATAATTAACCAAAAAAAATTATTCTTCAATAAAATCATTATCTAGGTTCTAAAATGATTTTAAGTAAACTTTATAATGTGTACTACAAAGCATTTTAAAAAAAAAAAATTAATGTTTTTCATGTTTTAGATCACATAAGATAGACTTTGTTTATTCAATATATAGTTATCTTTATAAATCAATTGAGATGGATATTGTTTATGAAATATATAGTTATCTTTAACCATACTTTAGTTATCTAAACATGGTGTATAACCCTACCAAACTTAGGGTTAGAACTTACTTTAGTTATCCAAACATGGTGTATAACCCTACCTAACATAGGATTAAAACTTTGGACATTTATTTAGAGTTTCAAAGTCTTTATTATAGGTATAACCAGGCTAGGGCTAGAATTGTGTTGGAACCTTTCTCGATAAAAACCATGATTATACCTTTTTATTTTCTCAAGTATATTTTTGTGTCTTCATTAAAACACAACTCACCACCCTCTCCGTCCTCCACGCACTTCTTATACAAAAGAACGGATAACATTCAACACATTACTTAATGCCTCTCTCATAACACGCTTGTCACAAGTAGTTATTTTATCTCAATTTACACATTCTGTTGCCTCTCTCATAACACGCTTGTCACAAGTAGTTATTTTATCTCAATTTACACATTCTGTTAAACCTCGACCTGTAGTCGTAAGGATGTTAAGATACACATGGCTTACACTCTCCATTAAATTGTGAACGTGGGTAGAGATGTTAAGATACACATGCCTTGCACTCTCCATCGGAGGGCACTTTGACGTGTACACATCGTATACGACAATTGTATCAATCAAATAAATTAAATTTTTCAATTTTAAAAATAATAATTTTTTTATTAAAATAATATATTACTAAATAAAACCCATTATCCAAATATGAAAAAAGAACTACATAAGCTTCCAGCCTTGTGCATTTAAGAAAATGAAGCAGGACTAGATGGGTCGTTTTTTAAGGACGGCCGGTCGTCTTTTGAAGATGACCACAAATCTTAAGACAAGTCCCAAATCCCACGAATGAAACCTACTTTGCTTCATAAAGGAGGGGCCAGAGGTTGACACGTAGGGAACGATCAGCATTAATTGCAAATCAACACAATTGAATGTTTACCGTTGGATCAGCATTAAAAAATTTAACTGATTTTAGTTAAAAACATACGTTAATATTCGCTGGACGTGCAATTGCTGCTTGTAGTTGTTGGAAACGTAGATATCCGAACATAATGAATACATTCTTCGACAAATCCGTTGTACATCTACGCAATATATACGGCACAGTTTTCAGAGCGATCATAATTGCTCTAATATTAAACTCTTCCAAGCAAGTGCAACACTCAAAACTGCGCACCCTTCACCCTCGTATGTGTAATTATTATTATGGTTAAAAAAAATTATTATTATTTTTTAATTATTATGGTTATGTAATTAATTTAAAGATATTTTTGTTATGTTAGATTATATTAAACTTATTTATGTAATTTAAGAATTAGATAATGGTACAAATACCCCCACCACTTCAATTCACTTCATTCATTGAATTGGAGTGTTGTGATTCTTTTCTATACATAATATAGTCATCGTTTATAGGTTTCTACTATATCTTTCTCTTTTATATTTATATATATATATATATATATATATATATATATATATTTTTTTTTTTTTATAAGATTTGAGTGTCCACATTGCTTCTTTTCATTTAAAGAAATAAGTGCAAATTCCAATATCTTACCTCCCTTTGTTTTACTCAATACCAAATTTATTCCATGACCACAATGCCAAATTGATTACTATGCTACTGTGTGGCTTTCCTATATTAGAAAAACCCCAATACCTATTACTAAAGTATTACACTCAATGACAAATGAGTTATAAAATTCAAAAGTAGATAAAACATAGGTGGTGCATATAGGCTCTTTTAAGGCATTGAACACCCTAATAGCCTCATCAGACCAGACAAATGTATTCTTATTGGTGAGATTTTTTAGAGGATTTACATTCTTCCTATAATTATTAACAAACTTCCTATGATACCTTATACGACCTAAAATTTATCTAATATTTTTGAGAGATTTATGCAAGGGTCAATCGCACATGATCTTGATCTTGTTAGGGTCCACTTTGATACCTTCATAAAGTATAATATATCCCATGTATTAGAAACATCAATGGAAAATTTGGACTGGTTGACATATAATTGTTCCTTTATAAAAGGTGGAGCACTTGTTAAACATGAATTAAATGGGTAATGTATGACTTACATTAGTATATCATTAGAGAAAACCAAGATAAATTTACAAAGAAGAGAGTGAAATATGGAAATCAGTAAACTTAGAAATATAGAGAGACATTAGTAAGACAAAATGACATGACCAAGACATCATAATAACCCTTATGTATACAAAATGTAATTTAGGAATGTCCTCATCTCTAACCCTAATTTTATGAAACCTAGAACACAACTCAAGAATGGTAAAAGTATTTACACCATACAATTCATCCAATAAATCATCAATAATAGAAATTCAAAACTTATCTTTAACCATGATCATGTTGAGTGGGAAGAAATTAGTGTACATTCACCAAGAACTATAGTTACATCAATCCACAAACATAAAAATTAATAGGTACTAATACTAGGATAGGTAATACCCTGCTCCAGCATCTCTTTAACTAGCTTTTCAATTTTAGACTTTTAGGGCTTGAGATGATGGAAGGGTACTTAGAGGTGGATGGTATGATTATGGGTCCACTTAGGTGGAACTCCCCAAGGTTTTCTAAATATTAAAGTATATTTATAAATAAAAGACTACATTTCATAAGAAAAAATATAGATACAACTACTCGATGACAAATACTTCCATGTAAGTAAACTAGGCAAAGATATATTTATCATCGTTCTTTAATATTTTATCCATTTTGTGGATATGACCACAAAAATCAAGGATTGTATACCCTAGAGATGTAATACCTTACCATAATTTATCCATTGAACATACAACCACTATAGGTTAAGAGTCACATCCCCTAACTATGACAAGCATTTAATTTTGAGGATAACATTTGCATTACCCAAATTCTACTAGATAAAATTTGTCAAACTAGGTATAGGGGTCCTTTTGGATGTAAAATTTCAATTCTTGGATTTTTTTGCTTCTTCAACCATGAATTTCCTTATGGTAACCTTCTCATCCTATGAGATTGCATAGATATAAATCACTACAACCACTAGGTGTAATAGAGTATATAACTACTTACAATATTTGCTCTATTATTTCTGTATCAAGCCTTCATTTCCCTCATGTATGGGATCTTCCTTCTACCACATAATCTTTATCAATCTTTGGTCACTTTGTGCTTATCGAATATCGTCTTCAAAATAATTGGCACATTGAACATTAGGAAATAATAATGTTTCCTATCCCCTCAATGTGAAATTCTTTTGCATAAATATTTGGGAGTTTTGGGTGCCACTAATCATGCATTTTATTTTATATATGAAATACAATTTGAACATCCCCATTCTATATAGTATGTCAACTATGGACAAGATGTTTTTTCAATGATATAGCTTTAGAGATAGAGATAGTCCAATAACCACTTAGTTTGAATCCCTTTAAACAAGGAATCCAATGCTCTAAATGACAATGCAGTTTGAGATTGTATGAAGATGATATGGCCAAAAGTAAATATACAAGACAATAAATTATTATTATTATTACTATCTCTAAGAAAATATTAAATTTCTTATTTTAATTGTTTAAAAATGTAAACGATGGAGTGGACCACATTTTTGTTGAATGACTGCATATTTAAATCTCATTATGTTATGAATATACATATTCATCCCATAAATCATGAAGATAAAGTAGTGTAGAGGCTACATCAATTATGATTCTATACCTAACAATCCAATCCAGTACTCTACCACTTTCTCTATTAAAAAAATTATCCAAACCTTCCATTGAACATGTACTTATAGACGAGGAGAAGTTATCGGAGAAGTTATCTCTTCTCATGGCACTAGCCTAACAATTGGACAATAATACGATACCTCAAACAAGTAACTATCTCTATTTCTACAAGATACTCTCTTTTTCCCTATTTTGATCTTGGTAAAAATATTTGTACCATACAATTCATCAAATAAATCATCAATAATAAGAATTCAAAACTTATCTTTAACCATGATCATGTTGAGTGAGAAGAAATTAGGGTTCATTCACCAATAATTATAGTTACATCAAACCACAAACATAAAAATTAATAGGTACTAATACTAGGATAGGTAATTCAATATTTAATATATAAATTTTAACCTTTAATTATTATAAATTTTTATTATTAATTTATTTTAATACATTTTATGCATTAATCAAATATTCCATGATTTTCATGGAGAGATGCACCTTTAAATAAAAACTTAAATTTTTTTGGGAAGGACAACTTTTATATTTACCTTTTTTTAAGGACAAAATAATATTTAAAAAGTTATAAAATTTGCAATTTTAATCCCTATAAGTTACAAATATTCACAATTTTATTTGTGTATACCTCAAATTTGAAAGTTTACATTAAATATGCATATACAACTATAAAATTTTAATAAATAATTAAAAATCTATATATAATTAAAGGAACAATTTTTATATTATTACAATTTTAATCCCTATAAATATATTTTCACAATTTTATTTTATTCTTTAAATTAAATATGTAAACTCATACAATTTAAAAAATAAAAAATAAAAAAAAATAATTATAACATTCCATTAATTTAATTCTTATATTTACTTTAAGAGCATCAAGAGCATAAAAGAAATAGGTGTTCATAGTCGATAAGATGGAATGCTAACACTAATACCTACATTTCCAATGCCAAATCAGTTATAACTCTCATGCCCGTACAAACCTAGTAGGCAGCGCCTAGGTAAGAGTAAACCATTACGCTTTGGCTTATACGATAGCTATAACAGAGCTCCATCATGCGAAACAATTATCATACTTTTTTCTTTGAACATAAATGTCTGCATCGATGCTTTCGTTTTAACCGGCAAAACGTTAAATTCCCAGCGTGGCGACGAGCCAATCAAACTCCAGTTTGCATGCCCTAGGTAAAGGTCTGACGCTGCCGTGTTGAACACTTTGCTTTCCCAGAGAACCTTAACGTGGAATCCTATGCTAATAGGAAAAGTTGAGTGCTTGTAAAGCTATCATGTCGCTCAGCGTTGTCATGCACAAGAAGCTCTACCATTTCTTGTTTTTCTTGATCAAAAGCCCGTGGATTTGAGTTTTTTTTTTTTCCTGCAATCAGATGGTGCCAATTGGGTGTTCTATATTAGTTCTCAATCCTGCCATATTGTCATAAGCAATCCTACTAGGGTGTTTTCTTTTAAATTGACTTAAAAAAAATCAATTCTAGTTAAACTAGGTTAATTATTTTTTCGATTCGTAAACTTCGTGGACTCTCCATCCGTCCATTTATTCATTTGTATTATATTTAATTTTCTTTTACACCCCCTTTAAAGTAAAATTTTTATTAAAATAAGAAAGTATAGAACAAGAATTAGATTATAATAAAATTGCTTTATTTACATACATAATTTTTAACGAAGTAGTAAAAAATTAAGAACACAATACCACTCCTAACATTCCAATCTTTTTGAAATTCAAAAATTATTATTATGTGTTTTATTATTTAAAACAAGAGGTAGTTGCATGTAATCGATTATCGTTGAAAAAGCGAAGAGATTTGATCTAAAACCCAGAGCTTTGGATTTTTATTTTACTTTTCAATGTTTCTCGGTTACATGATTTAAAGCTAAAAACAATATATAACACTTAGAGTAAAACCGGAGTCATCTCAGGATTATTAATAGTTGAGAATAATAACTAAATTTATTAAGTATAAAATATTATATAAAAATTATTAGATAAAGATCATGTTCAATGAAATCAAGTTTTCTTGAAAAAAGAGAGGTGTGCGGTTGATAAGTAGGAAAAGGTCAACATTAATTCCAAATCAACAGGATTGAATGTTTGCCATTGGATGTTTATACGTTCGTCCCTAGTTACAGAGCTCAAGAATGTTTGTCTTCTTGAGTCACTCTTGATAGATACGTAAATGCTTGAAAGCATTAACGTGTCGTTCATCAAGCAATGTAAGCTGGTCTAATCAGGCCTGTCATGCAGTGTCATCATCGATGAACTCTTGCATTGATATGCGTAGGGAAGGAATTTTCAACTCGAGAGGAATGATAGCCTCGGAGCCATACACAAGCAAAAATGGAGTTGCCCCGGTGGGCATCCAAATGCTAGTGTGATAAGCCCATAGGGCAAGTGGGATCTGAATGTGCCAATCCTTATGACTGTCTGTGACTATCTTTTTAAGGATGGCAACTAGCATTTTGTTTGATGCCTCTGCTTGCCCATTTGCTTGCAGATAATAGGGTGTCAAAAAATTGTGCTAAATTTTGTATTTTGTGGTTAAAGCACACGTCTTTGTTCTTGAATGACGTCCCATTATCCGAGGTTATCTTGGATGGAATACCAAAATGACATATGCTATTATGTAAAATGAACTCTCAAATGCGGGTTTCAGTCGTAGAGGTAAGCGAAATTACTTCCACCCATTTGGTGAAGTACTCTGTGGCCGTTATGATAAATGTGTGACGACCTGATGATGCAGGGGAGATATTTTCAATTAGATCTAAGCGCCACTACAAAAATGGCCAAGCCGATTGGATCAACTATAAGGCCTGAGAAGGTATATGTGTCAAATTGGCATGGTGTTGACACTTCACGCACTTCCTTACATACGTGCAATAATATTGCTCTAAAGATGGCCAATAATAGCCCATGCAAAGAATGCGCTTTGCGATGGCCATACCACTAAAGTGGCCATCGCATGTACCATCGTGCGCTTGGGTGATTGCCCAAGTGGACTCCTGTTGGTCCAAGCAATGAAGGAGGATTCCTTCGTAGCTATGATGGTACAAAATGTCTCCTAACAAGACATGCTTTACTGCTTTTTGTTTGAATGATCATTTTGCGGCATACGTCAATCCAAGTGGGAGGTTACCTAACTTGAGGTAGTCCATTATGGGTGTATACCAATCTGGTTGATCGAAAACCTCGATAGTATGAATAGCCAATCCCTCTTGAAGTTCATCCCTAGCAAAAGCTGAGCGGGAAAGAACTTGTAAGAATAGTGTTGTGTTGCTATTAAGGGGAGTAGGGGAGAACAAGGACCCCTAGTTGGCATGATTTAGACAATCGTGGATTCAAGAGAACTTGTTTGGGGACGGTTCAATCTGGATCAAGTGGATTCCTAATGTTAAGTTAGAGCTTGCATGCTCCATAATGGATTATGAGTGTTTTGAATTGAATGGTTGTCATATCACCAAAAATGTCTTACAGGATTAGTGACCCCAAGGAGGCCATAGTGTCCACAAAATGATTCGATGATCGAGGGAGTGCCTCGATGTCGTACCATTCAAGATTTGCCAGGAATTTTTCCACAAGGGCTTTGTAGGCCTACAGAACTAGGTATTTACATTGGAATACCCATTTGACTTGGTTGAAAATTAACATTGAATCACCAAAGATGTTTAATAATTTGATATTCATGATGATTGCTATTTGAAGACCTATGAGCAAGGCTTCATATTCTGCATTGATTTTGGTGCACAAGAAATATAATTTATATGACAAAGGCATTGGAGCCCCTTGCGGTGTGAAGAATACAATTCTTGTGCCACCCCCTTTCTCACATTTAAAACCATCGAATAACAGAGTTATGTCAGCTTGTGACTCAGGCTCATCAGAATTTGGTGATTCTGAGACATGGAAGACCCCATCATCGGGTAGTTCTATGATCAGAGGCTGATCGTCTTCGAGAGGAGCCTCTACTAGTTGATCAGCTATGACTTGACCTTTGATGGATTTTTGTCCAATAAACTCTATGTCAAATTCTGTCAACAACATGATCCATTTCATTGTGTGGCTACTATGATAAGTACAACTCATCATGTACTGCAATGGATTCTCCTTAGACACAACATACGTATTGTTACTATAAAAATATTTAACAAATGAGGATGATAGTGTGTTGGAAATATGTTGAATATTTTCCATGTTATCCTCATGGGGCTAACACTAAAAGTTACTAGATACTTTTTACCTATACTTATCGAGGTTTCGGGTCGGTTTGGGCTCCAAATAGGGGTGCAGGGGTGGTAGTCCTTCGAAAATCAGAGGTCTGGGATGGCAGCCCCCATCCAAAATTAGGGTTATGCATAAGGGGTTGGAATCAAAATATACTTGTAAAAAATGGTGAATCCTAGTTGAAATCAAGGTGAATCATGGTGAATCCTAAGCAAATGAAATCAATCATATTCATACCAAAATTTGGGGCATTTGAAGCCCTAAAAAATAATGTTATTTTTGGAACACAATTTGACCTATTAAATCACCTTATAACTTCATAAAAATACCACCATTAGATCAAGCTTGAAAAGAGCTTTCCAATGAGTACAAATATACCTATGTTTGGATATATATTGTGGTGAATTGACCCTAATAAAAAATTGATCTCAAAAATTTTAGGTGAATGGGCTGACATCGAGGGTCCTCATATTCACCCAATTTCTAATTTTAAAAATTCTAATATTCACTCAATTTACGAATATTCACCACTATGCATAACCTTGGCAAAAACTTTTAGGGTTTAATTAATTTTTAGACCCATATGGGCCTTTAGGGTTACTATATTTGAACTCATGCTTTTTCACCCATGATATTGTAAAAATCTATGCATGTGCATTTTTTAATTATATTGTGTAGACACCAAAACCGCACCAATCCGATTATGTTATTGCAAACACTGATCGCTTTGACAAACACAGCCCCCAGGGCAGCCCTTAGAGGTCAGACAGTGCTCCTAACCACTTTCACAACAATTTTGTAAGGTCAGGGAGCAATTTGGTACATTTGGACACTTTGCCCAGTATTCGTCTCACCCAGGGACGAATTCAAATTAGAATCCGTCCCACCCCGGGACAAATTCTGAATCCATCCCTGGGTGGGATGAATTCTAAGTTTAACGAGAAAAAAGAAGAATGGTGCCAAGTGGCAGCCCAAAACAGCCAGTTGATGACTCCTGCCTCGCACGCATGTGTGGGTGGACAAATAGGCCGTTTGAGGACTATCACAAGGGCAGTTATGAAAGCCCAAGTCAATGGAGGACTCCCCTCCCTCATGGGAAGACATGACTGCCACATGGCACCTATGGCCAACACATGGCGCTTGTGCTTCCCTCTCAAAAGAGACCCCATGGGTCTATAAAAGGTGGGACTTTTCTCACCAAAAAAAAGCAGGTTGAAGGAGATTTCAAGCAACGAAGTGCTGCCGAGTTGAAGACCCACTTGCATCCCTTTTGGTTCACCTTCTCGCATCCACCAATCTCTTTTGCAAGGGAGGTTGTTGGGTGGCTTTTGGAAGCTTGAACCTGACCCAAATCGAACACATGGACACCTAAACCAACCAATTCGACGACCCCCCAATCCTAAGAGGTTTTGGGCCCATCCCTAGTGGATTGGTGCCGGAATCAAGTGCCAACGGTGGGAGGCCCACTTGGGCACCCCCACACTTTCTAAGTTTTAGAGCATTCTAGATTACTTTTTTAGGTTGCATTCTGTGTTATTATGTTTGGTTAACTCATAGCTGCAATTTCATAAGTTCTGATCAGATTCTAGTATGTTTTGTGTCGCTTTGTTGTTTCACTAACTTGCAGGTGGCGAGATCAAATTCCTGAGGGTAGAGGCCAAATTGGTAGAATCCAACCATCTGGGTCGTCCAAAAATGGCCCCAATTACATAACCCCATTGTCTGTAGGTGTTTTGCAGGTCTCGGGATTCGACATTGGAGCAGCATCAGGTCGACATTTCCAACACAGAAGAATTCGTCCCACCCAGGGACGAATTGCAGTCAAAATTCGTCCCACCCAGGGATGAATTTTAGTTGAAGGTAGATTGGCCGGCTGTCTCAGTGGCAGTGGCCTTCTGGTGATTTTTACTATCTTCTGTCAAGATTTCAAGCCATTTGGACTCACTGTACTTACTGTTTCAGACAAATGTTTACATGCATATTTTGTTAATTTTAGAGAATAAACACTTTTCATTTGTGGCAGGTGCTACTGACATCTTGGTTTTTTCTTTGTTCGCAGGAGACGCAGCAGAGGTGAAGAATTCATCGACATCAACGGCGGCATCATCTTGGCCCGTCCATTTCAAGTGTGGGCACGCGGAAAGAAGGACATTAAGTGATTGTAATCAAATTATTTTAACGCTCCTAGCCCCTGAAAAGGGAGGAGGCATCATTGTAACAAAGATCAAGATATTTTAATGAAAGGGTTGTGTTTTCTCCATTTTCTTGTATCTCAGGTGAAATCATCGAAAACCTAACTTCCCGTGGAGCGGTCCGGCTATTGTAGCCTTCTTGGGGAAGTAAGAGAGCGATAATTTGAACCCCGACATTGATTTTCTTTGCTCAGAGGTTAAGTGCAAGAGCACTTGTTCCGGCATTTTATTGCTAGCTATTTTTGTTGAATTTTGTACTATTTTTGTTGTTTTTTGTGACGCGTTTGGAGATGCAATTGTCGAAAATCCGTCTTCCCGTGCAGTGGTCGTCCCACCCAAGGACGAATTCCAGTTGAAGGCAGATTGGCTGGCTGTCTCAGTGGCAGTGGCCTTCTAGTGATTTTTACTGTCTTCTGTCAGGTTTTCAGGTCATTTAGAGTCAGTTTACTCACTGTTTCAGACAAATGTTTGCATGCACCTTTTGGCGATTTTAGATAACAAAAAATTTTCATTTGCAGCAGGTGCTACTGACATCTTCACTATTTCTTTGTGCGCAGGAGGAGCAGCAGAGGTCAAAGACTCATCAACATCAGTGACGACATCGTCTTGGCCCGCCCATCTCAAGTGTGGGCACGCGAAAAGAGGAAGACTAAGTCACAAATTGTAACAAAGACAAGTTTAACGCTCCTAGCCCCTAAAAAGGGAGGAGACGTCAATGTAACCGAGGATAAGAGATTTGAATAAAGAGGGTTGTGATTTCTTTACATCTTTTCTTTCATTTCCAAATTATCTCCTTTCTTTGTTTTTGTGCATAGGATTAAAGCGTTACATTTCGTCTTATATTGCATAATTAGTGTTTCCTTTGCCCGGAATCTCGTGCTTTCAATGGCGATCATGGTGGGACCCTGTTCCCTATTTTTTTTTTTAAATCACAGAAACTGATTAAATTTTTGTGTTTGTGCTTGACAGGTACATTTTTTTGTTGCAGACTGCAATTCGTCTCTGACTGTTACGAATTCTTTACTGGAATTCGTCTGACCCTGAGACGAATTCAAATTCGTCTCTGGCAGGGACGAATTCTGTTCTGCAATTCGTCTGACAGAGGGATGAATTCTTGCCTGCAAATTTTCAGAGCAGAAATTCAGAGACAACAGGAGCAGGCAGAGAAGAGGTAGGGATTTTCATGATCTCTGTTATATTTTTTTGTTTTTGTTTCTGTTCCTTTGATTGTTTTCATTTTGTACTGCATTGCATAGGAAAGGTCATTTATGTTTGTTTCATTTTCGTTTAATAAAATGAATCCCACACACATCACGCAACAAATTTAAACCAAGGAGCTGGTCGTAAGACCCTAGCCCTTGAGCAAGACCAACAGTGGGTTCATCACCACCTTGGCTTAGCTTTGCATCCATTTCCCGATTGTCAACTGTTGTTAGGCGTAAATCCTAACGAAAGCAGACCGAGTGTCACTGGGGTGATTCCCATGCGCACGAGGATAAGTTTTCTATGGTATGTGCCATTAACAGGACAATCCCCCTTTCGTACTGCCTACGTACCATGTACCTTCTGCTCTCACGTACCTATAGTCTCCCTCTCATAAGGGCGGGTATATAGAGAGGTTGGTATATCGGCCTAGTTGGTATATTGAAGGGGCGACCATTTTGGGAGTTATATGAGCCGTCATAATGCATTTAAACGATCTTCAAAACCTACAAAAACAAAACAAAACACCAAAATGCACTAAACCAGTTTAGGACACACCAATAATCCTTAAAAGAGATAATCACGAATTGTGTATGCGTGTGTTTATTTCTGCTTAGTGTAGACAAAAAGAAAATCATCATAAAAAAAAGATAAAAATCTGTTTAGATAGCATAGAAGCACCGCAATGGTGTACACCCGTAGCCAAGCCCAATCAAGGGTAGAAGCTCCGAAAGGTACATAAGAAGCAGGCATGAATCACCTTCGCTTCAGTCCCGAGGATTTGGTCATACCGCCTTATCAGTTTAACCGACAAAAGAATCTAATTTAGAATCCTCGGTGGGGTATGCCTATTCAAAGCAGCCCCTTTCGGGAGGACGCCCTACATGTATACCTTGAGGTAAACAGAGAATCACCCTCTCAGGTTAGACATGAGTGGCCACGGCGCGACGAAGCGCTAGACAGGCACACCATCCATTTGGAGGGACAACATGGATATGGTATCCCTTCTTTACCTCCCATCAGAATAGAGAGACAAAATCTAGAGCATAGGGATCTTTATACAAGGTGACCTAACTCCGCTTACCCCCTTCACACATATGAGAGGGAGCACGAGGAAGATCATCGCATTCATCGAGGACAACAAACAATGCGAGAACCTTGCATTTCTGCACCAGCCGGATATCATGATCACCCCTTGAGGCCAGAACCTCGAGTACATACCGCCTACCTCGACAGAGGGAAGCGACCCATTGAAACTTTAGAACATCAAACTCGAGGCAAACACATAGGAGAAACATTCGAACCTCCTGAGCAAAATAGGGTCGACCAAATTGACCCGATAGTTACTAGACAGGCCACCCATCAAGCCCAAATCATGCGGCTTAAACAAAATCATCAGGAGATAGAGTACCGACACCGCTTGGATAGAGAGTGCATGCAATGCGAAGCGAAGGAGTTACACTATGAATTACCTAAGAGGGAGCCAACCCCTCACATCCAAAGAGATGAACAGTATGAGAGGCATAATCCATTGGTGCAGGATAGGTCTCCACGACCTCGTCAAGCTCTACCTCCAAGACCTCATATATTCGAGAGGGAAGCAACTCACCGAAACAATGATGGGTACCTTCAGCGAGGGCTTGATCAGGGTCATAGGTTTCGCCCAGAGACTCCTCAAGAATTTTACGAGGAGTATGAACCAGAAGAGGAATATGTTGAAACTCCCCATCAAGGCAGGAGGGATGCCATTCGGCCCCCCCTCCATAGGCCTCCAGTTTACCGTAACTTGCAACAAGAGAAAACAAGAGAGGAAGAAATAAAATATTCCGATGCATACCAAGTGCTATTGGAGCATTTTGAGTCTGTGGAGACAAAATCTGCTGGACATCAAAAACCCACATTATGTCAACTCCGTAGTAATACGGTGCATCCCTCAATGCCTACACCTCTTTACCCCGAGCACTTCAAGTTGCCTCAATTGGCAGTTTTTAAATGTGAAGAGGACGCACAAGAACACGTTACAAGATTTTTAAGCCAATGCTTCGGCATCCAAGATAATGACGCATTGTTGCTTAGAACATTCATAACCACATTCGTAGGCCCTGCCTCGGATTGGTTCACACAACTGCCCAAACACAACATAAGCAATTTAGATCAATTAGTAGATGTGTTTCTTGAATGCTTTGCCTTCAACACAAGAAAGAAGGCATCACTGAGTGATCTGGCGAGCCTCAAGCAATTTGAGGAAGAAACAATGGCAGCATATGGGAATCGATGGAGGACTTTGCTTTCTAAGCTACCCTACCGTCCCCCTATGTCTGATCTAATGCAGATGTTCGCAAAAAGTTGCTTAAAATCAATCTCTGGTCTATTGTTGCTGCGATAATACGATAGCTTAGAATAAGCTTTGGCGCAAGCAAGAGTCATAGAAGAGATTAAAATAGGTGAAGGCACAATCGCTAAGCCTAAAAGGAAAGAGTGGAATAAAACCACTAAAACTGGGACAACGCAAACACAACACGCTACAGTCAACCAAGTTGCGATAAACGTTCCCACGCCTGTGCCAGAAATGCAGCCACAAAAGGCTAATTACCAGGTCGTTCCTCCTGCTTATGAAAGAGATAATAGAAGGCAGGAGCAGAATCAACAACGTTGCCCTAGACGACATTTCACTCCATATGCAGAGTCTAGGGATTCCTTATTTGACCGCTTGTCAGCGGCAAATTTAGTCACTCTGCCAGAAATTCAAACTATAGACCCTAACATTCCCAAGCCTAGGGGGTACAGAGAAGAATTGTATTGTATATTCCATAGGCGCAGAGGACATGACTTGAATGGGTGCTGGAAATTCAAAGAACTAGTCCAGGATTTGATCGACAATAGAACATTAGTCGTGGACAACCCCATCGTGCCAAATAACCAAAAAATGGGGGTATTCAAGGACCCCTTGCCTGCCCACGAGGCACAGAAAAAACCACTCCAGATTAACAAGGTGCGATAGGATCTTCCCACGCAGGGATTTGTGGGAATGATTAGCATAGTAACAAGGAATAGAAGGCACCCAGCAGTTATCCCCAAGGTAGCTACGAGGGAAGTTTCGACAACATCGTAGCCTCAACAACGCCCAATGCAGTTGCCTCCGCCTAGACCCGAGGTCACAATACGAACCAAACTCATGCAGAGTTTGTAGACCACATTAGCTAGACTGTCCATTTATTCAATAGTCAGCACCCCATAGGGAAGCTCTTATGGACATTTTAAAAGCCATTGAATTACAGCCCCACGAAGCAAATTCTTTCAACAACTTCGTAGGACATGTGAAATGATGTACGGAGCCGGTCATCACATTCAGAGAAGATGAGGTCAAAACGATATCGAATGACATGGCAGATCCACCCCTGCACGTTATCACGCGAGTCAATGGGATTCCGTACAAGAGAGTGCTGATAGATACTGGCTCGTCCAGTAACATCATTACCACTGTAGCCTTAAAACATTTGAAGCTGCCAGCCTCTCACATCACAGCATCCATGTACACACTACGAGCTTTCAACGATGCAATATGCTCGATAGTCGGCATAGTTGTTCTGCCTATCCAGGTAGGACAAAAGTCAATACCTACACTGTGCCATGTGCTGGAAGGCGAAATGGCTTATAATATACTGCTAGGGTGGCCTTGGATCAGGGACATGAAGTGTGTCCCTTCGATCGTAGGCACCACTGGTGGCCAACAAGGCAAAATCCTAGCCAGGTGAGACCTCATCACCTGCTCCTTCATCATCAATGCCACCCATCATGGCCCAATAGAAGGACAAGGGAAAATAGATCGTGGAAGAGGGTAAACCCTTGGAAGAAAGGTTGTCCACAATCTCAATGGTATCAATGAAGGAAGCACCCAGCACAACAGAAACTAAGACTCCTGAAACACAAAACATGGAACGGAGTCAAGAAGGACTACCATTTCCTCCCACCCAATCATCAACAATCACTGTTGAAATGGCCAGTACGGGCTTGGGGGAATATTTGGTACAAAATGTTGTGGCGACGCCAGCATTGGAGTCAGTACAAGACATGGGAAGACCTTGCCTTCCCATAGGGACAGTTGTTCCTCTAGGCTACCCTCCAAACCAGAAGAATTTCGTATATGGGGTCCTTTATCATGGTCTTGAACCATGCCAGCAAAAGGAAGCAGACGAAGAACCTTTTGTTGAAAACATCAACTATTTGTCGAACCCAGATTTTGCCCTAAAATATCTTGGCCAATGCAATTGGCATGGATACAGGCTAGGCATATATGAGCAAGGGATGCGGATCCTTTGCCAACCAAGATATCAGATGCCATATGACAAGTCAGGGGTAGGGTTCAACCATCCCCTACCATTAGACATCTTGGTTGAAAATATGCAAGGCCTAGAAATAGGCAACAAGGGGGGATTGGAATTAGACCCTTATGCCAATCCAAATACAAAATACACATTGGGAGACTACCTCCCATGGTCAAAAAACACCCCTAGAAATAGCAGTAATCCCTCTCCTTTGCTAGAGAGAGGCGAAAGTTCGGACAGTGGTCCTCAAAGAGAAAACCAACGGCTGTCGGACATCTTTCTGAAGCTGTTCCCCTTAGAGATTCTAGATGAAACAACACGGTGTCAAGAGAATCAGGTCCCTTCACCAAAAGTGGAACAACTCCAATGGGACCAGATTAACTCACTGGAACAAGGAGAGTCCTCAACGTCGCAAACAACAGTTGCTGAAGAGGATAAATACTTTTGGGTTTCTAAAATCGATTCAGAATATGAGACTGAGATGGACTATCTCAGACATGTGCGAAGACATCACCGTGCTTTAACTCATGAAGATCTAATGGGACAGATGGGCATACTGCTGGGGCATGAATGGCAAGTAGACCCAGCGAGGTGGGACCAAGTGTTAGACCCATGGCTCCAAATTCAAGATGAGCATCGTCCACCTCGAGATCCCATCATGACAACAGTGGCGATGGAAGACCCCGCCCTCCTTTTCAAAAAATTTGCACCTAGGGAAGATCCATTCGTGCCCGTTCCCGTAGAGCCAGATCCAGAGTATAGGGAGCATCTAGAAGAATCAAGTAATCACACCCGCAGTTTTGGAGACCAAATTCATTCCATCCACATGATCTCCATTGATTTGACCGCACCCATCCACAATCCAACCAATCTATCATGGTTATTGCATCTAGACATAGATGCCATCGACTGGGATCGCGTCAATTCACCATTATCACCATCAGAGTACTGGCCTTTCGGTGAAATACTTCATTTTACCCTAAGGACAACTCAAGATATTTTTCAAGCTAAAGAGGGACCCGAGGTTCCAAACATGGATCTAAAATTAGCTAATGATATCCATTTGATCCCAACTCCACATCAGTTAGAGGACGGATCCCACATGTCAGTCGAGGAGATGACTGACGTAGATATCGGTACAGATACAAAGAATCCATAGATTATCAAGCTGGGGGTAAGCTTATCCCCTGAAGAGCAATCCGATTACATTGCCCTTCTCAAATAGAAGAAGGAAGTTTTTGCATGGTCGTACAAGGATATGCCAGGACTAGACCCGCAACTAGTCACGCATAATTTAATGCTTGATCCGACAATCAAGCCTGTAAAGAAAAAATTACACAAGATGCACCCAACAGTGGCCTTAATGGTCAAAGATGAATTACAAAAGCTATTGGACGCACAATTTGTCATCTGCGTGGATTATCCGCCATGGCTGTCCAACATGGTTCCCGTCAAGAATCCCGATAGGAGGATTCACATATGCATCGATTTTTGAGACTTAAACAAGGTGAGTCCTAAGGATTATTTCCCCTTGTCGAGCATTGACGCATTGGTAGACGCTACAACAGGTCATGAAATGCTCTCCCTAATGGATGGTTTCTCAGGATACAATCAAATTCGTATCAATCCTGAAGATCAACTCAAAACGGCGTTCACAACGCCTTGGGGGACATTTTGTTATAAGGTCATGCCTTTTGGCCTTAAAAATGCTGGCGCTACATACCAACGTGCCATGACGTATATCTTCCATGATTACATGCACAAAAATTTGGAAGATTACATGGATGATTTGTTAGCCAAGTCTCTCTTGCGTTCAAATCACATCAATGACTTAAGCAAGATTCTCGATTGCCTCATAGAGCATAAGGTCAGACTGAATCCCAAGAAGTGCGTATTCGGCATCACATCTGGAAAACTCTTGGGTTTTATAGTCTCAAAGTGAGGCATCGAAGTGGACCCAAACAAAGTCAAGGCAATCCTTGAAATGGCTCCCCCAACCACTATCAAGCGACTCAAAAGTCTGCAAGGAAAGGTCGCGTCGATTAAACGCTTCATAGCACAATTATCTGACAAATGCCGACCCATGAACAAATTATTGCACAAGGGGGTCACATTTCATTGGGATGACGAGTGCCAGTTAGCCTTTGACGAAATCAAACAATACTTGGCTTCGTCACCAGTATTGGCACCACCTAGACCAGGAGTGTCATTCTACTTATACATCTCGACTATCGAGGTGGCACTGGGTGCCATGCGAGCCCAGAAGAATGAACTCCACAAAGAACAGGCTACTTACTATCTTAGCCACACCCCGGTCAGTTACAAACTTAACTATGCATACGTTGAGAAACTCTGCTTGGCAGTGGTGTTTGCTACCAAAAAGCTATGCCACTACATGCTGAGAAACACTACGTATGTTGTGTCTTAGGAGAATCCATAGCGATACATCATGAGTCATACTTATCATAGTAGTCACATGGCAAAATGGATCATGTTGTTGATGGAATTTGACATTGAATTCATCGGACAAAAATCTATCAAAGGACAAGTCATAGCCGATCAACTAGCAGAGGCTCCTCTTGAAGACGATCAGCCTCTGGTGATAGAACTACCCGATGATGGGGTCTTCCATGTCTCAGAATCGCCAGATTCTAATGAGCCTGAATCACAGGCCGACATAACCCTATTCTTCGATGGTTCTAAGTGTGAGCAAGGTGGTGACGCAGGAATTGTATTCTTCACACCACAGGGCGCTCCAATGCCCCTGTAATTTAAATTAAACTTCCAGTGCACCAACAATAATGTAGAATATGAAGCCTTGCTCCTAGGTCTTCAGACAACAATTGCCATGAACATCAAAAAACTAAACATCTTTGGTGATTCGCTGTTAATCGTCAATCAATTCAAAGGGGTATATCAATGCAAATTCCCAGTTCTAAAGGCCTATAAAGCCCTTGTGGACAAATTCCTGGCAAAAATTGAGTGGTATGACATCGAGGCACTCCCTCGATCATCGAATCATTTTGCGGACACAATGGCCTCCTTGGGGTCACTAATCCCGCAAGACCTTTCCGGTGATATGACAACTATTCAAGTCAAAACCTTATTGCAATCCATGATGGAACGCGCAAGCTCAAACTTGACATCAGGAATCCACATGATCCAGATAGAACCATATTCGGATAAGTTCTTTCGAATCCGAGATCATCTGAAACGTGCCAACTAGGGGTCCTTGTTTTCCCCTACTCCCATTAATAGCAACACAATGCTATTTTTACAAGTTTTATCCCAATCAGCATTTGTTAGGGAAGAACTTCAAAAGGGATTGGCTGTTCATAGTGTCGAGGTTTCTGATAAACAAGACTGGTATTTACCCATAAGAGACTACCTCAAGTTAGGTAATCTTCCCTTTGGATTGACGCACGTCGCAAAACGAACATTCAAGCAGAAAGCGACAAAGTATGTCTTGATAGGAGACATTTTGTATCGTCGCAGCTATGACGGAATTCTTCTTCGTTGTTTGGACCAGCAAGAGTCCACTTGGGCAGTCACCCAAGCGCATGACGGTACATGTGGCAACCACTTTAGTGGTATGGCCATTGCAAAGTGCATTCTCTGCATGGGCTATTATTGGCCATATTTAGAGCGAGATTGTTGCGAGTATGTCAAGAAGTGCGTGAAATGTCAACATCATGCCAATTTGATGCACGTACCTTCCCAGGCCCTACAGACAGTCCAGTATGCTTGGCCATTTTCGTAGTGGGGCCTCGATCTAATCGAAAAGATCTCCCCTGCATCGTCAGGCCATCACACGTTTATCATAACGACCACAGAATATTTTACCAAATGGGTGGAAGCAATTTCGTTAACCTCAACGAAAGGACCCCGCATAGTGGAGTTCATCTTGCATAACATCATATGTCGTTTTGGTATTCCATCCAAAATAATCTCAGATAATGGGCCATCATTCAAGAACAAAGACGTGCGTGCTTTGATCGCAAAGTACAAAATTCAGCACAAATTTTCAACGCCCTATTATCTACAAGAAAACGGGAAAGCAGAGGCATCAAACAAAACATTAGTTGCCATCCTTAAAAAGACTATCGCAGATAGTCATAGGGATTGGCACATTTAGATTCCACTTGCCCTTTGGGATTATCGCACTAGCATTCGGACGCCAACCGGGGCAACTTCGTTTTCGCTCGTGTATGGCTCAGAGGCAGTAATGCCTCTCGAGTTGGAAATTCCTTCCCTCCGCATATCAATGCAGGAGTTCATCGATGATGACGCACGACTAGACCAACTTACGCTGCTTGACGAACGACGCATTAATGCTCTCGAGCACTTACGTATCTATCAAGAGCGACTTAAGAAATCTTACAACATGAAGGTTCACCTAAGGGACTTTCGGGTTGGTGATTTGGTTTTGAAGGAAAACCAACAGAACTCTAATTTTCCGTCCCACCTAAGGGACAAGTTTACGGCAAATTGGTTAGGTCCATATGTCATTGATAGCAAAATTGGACCCGGGACGTACCGGCTAGCTTCTCTTGACGGTATCAAGGAAACAGAACCCTTGAATATCATTCATTTACGACCATTTCATATCTAAGAGAGCCATAAACAAAAATGCTCCAAGGATTATCGCAATCTCTTGGTCAATCCAAAAAGCTCCAAGGATTATCACAATCACTTGGTCAAACCAAAAAGCTCCAAGGATTATCGCAATCACTTGGTCAAACCAAAAATCTCCAAGGATTATCGCAATCACTTGGTCAAACCAAAAATATCCAAGGATTATCGCAATCTCTTGGTCATTCAAAAAGCTCCAAGGATTATCGTAATCCCTTGGTAAAAACCCAAAAAACTCCAAGGATTATCGCAATCTCTTGGTCATCCAAAAAGCTCCAAGGATTAACGTAATCACTTAGTCAAACCCAAAAAGCTCCAAGGATTATCGTAATCTCTTGGTCATCCAAAAAGCTCCAAGGATTATCGCAATCTCTTGGTCACCCAAAAGCTCCAAGGATTATCGTAATCACTTGGTCAAACCCAAAATGCTCCAAGGATTATCGCAATCTCTTGGTAAAAAGAAAATTCAAAAACAATAAAATACATCAAAAACAACAAAAATTTCCATCTCATTCCTAGGCATTCTCAAATTCATCAATAGAGAGGTTTCTCAAATCTCATCTTCATAGCTGCATTCAACCATTGCATATTTGTGATTGTATAGGTCAAAGGCACCATAGGCTGTAACTCACCTGCTAGCTCGTCTTATTCAGCACTGTCCCATTTTTGAAAACAACAAGAACACCACGCATTGCTTTTTACCACACAAGAGTCAGTGGTCTTTTAATGTACCAAGAGTTTTTCATGATTCAGTCATCATTTTCCTCTTTAGCCATGTAATGTATCAAATCGAACAAATTTTACGAAGGTAGAGTCATACTTGAAATACACCTTGTTACGTAACATCCCAACACAAACTAAAACACATTAAAACAATTCCTGAGTTGTGTGAACGAAAGATGAAACCTACACAGTAATCTAGGTCACCATAAGCGAAACGGTTATCTTGCTCATCCCCCTATGCGAATGACCCAAAGAATGCTGAGAGTTGGCAAAAGGACAAGCATCCTCCCTACCCAATTCCCTAAGAATCCCTAAGTTCTCAATAGTTGCAAAACATCCAAAAAATTTGCAAAACGTCAAAACTCCAAAATTTGACATCTTACAGTGCACACATCAAAAGGCACAAGCAATAGTGATTTTCGTCACTTCATATCCCCAATCCCTTGCTCAAAAGAAAAACAAATCAAAATAAACAGTGATCTCATCACTACAAACGAGCAAGTATCCCAATATAATTGAAAAAAAGAAGGGAGTTGACCTTGAATCCCTGGAACTCTCAGCATTCTAAAAGGTCATGAGGCAAGCCTTAGTACCGGTTAGGTTGATAGCCTATCGGTCACTGGCGGTAAACTTCTCGCATGACGATATATCTATCACATTAACTTGCGTACAGATCAATGTTTGCATGTGGATGAGCTAGCCTATGGTGCCCTGAATAACATCGTAGATTCATCTAACTGAATACAAAAAAGGAATTAGTGGAGCTTATTAGGTAATCCTCAGTATAGGTTCGGTTGAAATCCCATCTAGCACTGGCGATATCCTAACAAATACCACATAAATAAACTCAATTGCACACACAGGGATGTGAAATAGCTTGGTCAAAAACAAGTTCGATTCATACCTTGTTCAAAAGTCTTATGAGATAAAATATAGTCATGGCTAGTGAGTTAAAATCGTCTGAGTCTTAGAAAACCTTAGCTACATTTCTAAACCAACTGTGCTACTTTTCATCTTTGCATGTATACATACAAATTCATCCATCACACCAATTGCCTAAATATGAAATAACAGAGTTCTAAATAGTCTATGGTGCCATAGCCAAACATCACAAATCCCATTCATCCATTTCATCTCTGCATATCACATATAAATAAAAAATATTTGCATTCATCATAGCATATGCATCCATAAAAATAAATCAACATGCATACATCCATATTCATCAACCATCATGCATAAGATCAAATAAAATCAAAACAACAAAACAATAAATAAATGCAACACAAAAACAAAAAGCAATAAACATTGCCAGACATAAGTGCTCTTGCACTTAACCTCTTGGCATAGCAAAATTGATGTGGGGGCTTACATTGTCACTATCCTACTCCTGAAGAAGGCTACCATAGCCGGACCACTCCACGGGAAGATGGATTGTCGACACTTTCACCCCATTACGACGTCACAAAAGGGTCAAAGCCCACTCAAAAAAAAAAAACAACAAGAAAATCAAAACAACAAAAATAGTAATAAACACTGCTAGACACAAGTGCTCTTGCACTTAACCTCTTGGCATAGCAAAATCGAAATTGGGGTCACAAATTATCACTATCCAATTCCCTAAGAAGGCTACCATAGCCGGACCGCTCCATGGGAAGCAAATTACCAACAATTTAATCCCCAAAACTGTCACAAAAAAACAACAAAAACATAAAAAAATTCAACAAAAACAAACAGCAATAAACATTGCCGGACACAAGTGCTCTTCTTGCACTCAACCTCTGGGCAAATAAAATCGATGTCGGGGTTCAAATTATCGCTCTCCTACTTCCCCAAGAAGGCTACCATAGCCGGACCGCTCCACGGGAATATGGGTTTTCGATGATTTCACCCCATTACAGCATCACCAAAATGGTTAACACCCACCAAAAATAGGTCCAAACGTTGGAAAAATTGCACATGCTTAACGGTAAAACCTCTAAAGGCACCCTTGCACAATTCATCTTGGGTCAAGTGACTCGTCGCTTCTCTCACGAAGGTCATTCCCTCATCGATTCGTCACTTAAGGGGGTAGTCACACTTAGTCACCAATCAACAATCACACACCCAATCAAGGAAAATGACATGCATTCAAAGAATCATTGACAAAGACAATCACGCTCCTGCTTGGGGCAGTAAACAAGAAACAATCAAATCAATCAAATGCGATCAAACACTTGGCATTTCTTGAATCATGAACACAAGGTTCTCTCGAGGATAAAAGGTTGTGCCCTTTGCCTAATCATGACTAATCAATGTCCAAGCTCAAGTCACACCTCACCAAAATAGGTTAACACTTGAAATCAAACTCCTTAGCTCGTCAGAAGCAAGGATTCAAGAATGCATGCCCTTTCCATGCTTGGGGCATCAAAAGTTGATTAGGTTACCAAGAAACCCTAATCATTAGTGCTTTGGTTATCTATTTTTGCTCAGCGCTACGCTATGCACAACGCATCCCAAAAATGGACATCTATAGATACCAAAACTGCACCAATCCGATTATGTGATTGCAAACACCGATCGCTTTGACAAACACATCCCCCAGGGCAGCCCTTAGAGGTCAGACAGTGGTCCTAACCACTTTCACAGCAATTTTTTAAGGTCAGGGAGCAATTTGGTACATTTGGACACTTTGCCAAGTATTCGTATCACCCAGGGACGAATTCAAATTAGAATCCGTCCCACCTCGGGACGAATTCTGAATCCGTCCCTGGGTGGGACGAATTCTAAGTTTAACGGGCAAAAAGAAGAATGGTGCCAAGTGGCAGCCCAAAACAGTCAGTTGATGACTCCTACCTCGCACGCGTGTGTGGGTGGACAAATAGGCCGTTTGAGGACTGTCACAAGGGCAGTTATGAAAGCCCAAGTCAATGGAGGACTCCCCTCCCTCATGGGAAGACATGACTGCCACATGGCACCTATGGCCAACACATGGCGCTTGTGATTCCCTCTCAAAAGAGACCCCATGGGTCTATAAAATGTGGGAATTTTCTCACCCAAAAAAAGCAGGTTGAAGGAGATTTCAAGCAACGAAGTGCTGCCGAGTTGAAGACCCACTTGCATCCCTTTTGGTTCACCTTCTCGCATCCACCAATCTCTTTTGCAAGGGAGGTTTTTGGGTGGCTTTTGGAAGCTTGAACTTGACCCAAATCCAACACATGGACACCTGAACCAACCAATTCGTCAACCCCCCAATCCTAAGAGGGTTTGGGCCAATCCCTAGTGGATTGGCGCCAAAATCAAGAGCCAACGGTGGGAGGACCACTTGGGCACCCCCGCACTTTCTAAGTTTTAGAGCATTCTAGATTACTTTTTCAGGTTGCATTTTGTGTTATTATGTTTGGTTAATTCATAGCTGTAATTTCATAAGTTCTGATTAGATTCTAGCATGTTTTGTGTCGCTTTGTTGTTTCACTAACTTGCAGGTGGCGAGATCAAATTCCCGAGGGTAGAGGCCAAATTGGGAGAATCCGACCATCTGGGTCGTCCCAAAATGGTCCCAATTACATAACCCCCTTATCTGTAGGCATTTTGTAGGTCTCGGGATTCGACATTGGAGCAGCATCAGGTCGGCATTTCCAACATAGAAGAATTCGTCCCACCTAGGGATGAATTGTAGTCAGAATTCGTCCCACCCAGGGACGAATTGCAGTCAAAATTCGTCCCACCCAGGGACGAATTCCAGTTGAAGGCATATTGGTCGGCTGTCTCAGTGGAAGTGGCCTTCTGGTGATTTTACTGTCTTCTGTCAGGTTTTCAGGTCATTTAGAGTCAGTTTACTCACTGTTTCAGACAAATGTTTGCATGCACCTTTTGGCGATTTTAGATAACAAACACTTTTCATTTGTAGCAGGTGCTACTGACATCTTCGTTGTTTCTTTGTGCACAGGAGGAGCAGCAGAGGTCAAAGACTCATCAACATCAGCGACGACATCGTCTTGGCCCGCCCATCTCAAGTGTGGGCACGCGGAAAGAGGAAGACTAAGTCACAAATTGTAACAAAGACAAGTTTAACGCTCCTAGCCCCTAAAAAGGGAGGAGACGTCAATGTAACCGAGGATAAGATATTTGAATAAAGAGGGCTGTGATTTCTTTACATCTTTTCTTTCATTTCCAAATTATCTCCTTGCTTTGTTTTTGTGCATAGTATTAAAGCATACATTTCGTCTTATATTGCATAATTAGCGTTTCCTTTTCCCGGAATCTTGTGCTTTCATATTGCACTTGCATGAGTGTTTGATATAGTGAGATAGGGCAAGGGAAGTTTGCACAAAAACTTTGTTTAGACTTGAGGCGAGCACTATAAGTATTAATTGCAATAATTCTTCTATGGTACAAGAAAATAATACGATTGAAATGACTTCGAGTATTCCTACAAAGAAGATAATGTTGTGACATCAACGCATGGGGCACATTGGTGATAAAGGACTTCGAACATTACAAATGAAAGATATAGCTGAAGGAATTTTTTATTGCCCATTAAATTTTAATTTTTGTGAGCACTATATTTTCGAGAAACAAACTAGAGTCAAGTTTCAAGTAGTGTTACAAGGTCTGAAGGAATTCTACATCTAGTTCATAGTGATGTGTTTGGACTTGCAAAAGTACCATCATTAGGTAAATCTATCTATTTTTTTACATTTATAGATGACTTCTCAAGAAAGACATGGGTATATTTTCTACGAAATAAATCCAAGGTTTCTAATAAATTTAAAGAGTTTAAATCTCTTGTAGAAAATCAGATAGAGAAAAAGATAAAGATTTTGAGAAGTGATAATGGTGGTGAGTATTGCTCTAATAAATTTGAGCAATTTTACAAGGACTATGAAATATAAAGGTAGAGAACAACTTCGTATACTCCACAATAGAATGGGGTTGCAGAATGGATGAACAAGATATTGATGGATAAGGATAGATGCATGCTAAATGGTGTAGGTTTAGAAAAGAAGTTTTGGGCATAAGTTGTGCTAATAACTTGTTATCTCATCAATAGATCTCTTACGTCAGCTTTGGTGGACAAGACTCCACAAGAAGTATGGAATGGTAAGAAACCCTCTCTTACGTCAGCTTTGGTAGGATGTTGTGGCCAAAGTTTGAGTTTTGGTTCCAGATTTGCGCTTCCAATAACCACCTAATGACCTCCCTTCCAAAAGAGATCAAGGATGTGAAAGGCACCAATCGAAAGGTGTGTGTGGAAGTAAAATTGCAGCACTTCGTTACTCAAAATGCTCCTTCTCTATCCCCTTTGTGGTGAGAAAACTCACTAATTTATAGACCTGGAGGTCTCTTGTGATTGAGCATGCAGAGGCACCACTTGGAAATCATGCCTTCCCAGGGGGGAGAATATTCCTCCCTGATTAGGGGCTCCATGACTACCCCTGTACCTACCTCTAATGCTCAAAAATTCTCACTCACACTCCCATGCAATGAAGGAAGAGTTAAGTGGCAAATCTGAGCTGTCATTTGTTAAGATTTGACTTTTTGTCTGTCAAACCTGCTATTCGCCCCACCCTAGAGTGAATACTGCTAATCATCCTTGGGTGGGGTGAATAGAAGTTTGTAATCGTCCCTGGGTGGAACAAGTATGAAGTAGAGTGCCTAAAGGTGCCAAATTGACTCCTGACCTTCCAAAACTGCTATGTGAGTGGTTAGGACCACTTTTTAACCTTTGGGGGCTGCCCTGGGGGCTGTGTGTGTCAATGCGATCAGTTTTTGTAGTCACATAATCGGATTGGTGTTGTTTTGGTGTCTACATATATATATATATATATATATATATATATATATATATATATATATATATATATATATATATATATATATTAGGGTTATTTCATATGGTTTATGGCTTAGATGGACTCCCACACATTCATAGCCCTCGCACATGCATCAACTCTAAAAATGTTCTCTTCTTTTTAATTTTTATAACACCCTTGTATATAAAATATTGGAAAAGGTTTTATCTTTCATAAGAATAAAAAATATATTATAATTTTATACATATATTTTAAAATTAATTTTTATAAATTTTAATTTATTATGAAGTTAAAATAATTTTAGGATCATGCACTTCTGACCATATGCATAAGATCTTTATGTTAGTTGAAAATTGTATCTAAGCCTCCTCTTTAGAATTTTGTACATAAACCTATTCTCTAGAACATGACCTATCTCAATCACTTGAGTTTAATTTTATAAACATTTTTAAATCTTAAAATTAACCTCAAGGTAAAACTCATAAAGAACATAAGAATCATATAGGTTTTTCTATATAGTTATATTTGATCCTTAGATCATTTATTGCCATAAGTTTATCTCTTAACCTTTAGGTGTTCTCATGACTCTACAAGGTATCCCATTAAAAAGAGTGAAACCTTGGATTACGGTGTGAAGTTCCTCATTTCCTATCACTTTCATCAAACTTATTTGTATGTATAGTTGGTTGTGTAGGAATAGCTAAGGATTGAATCCAAAACCATGTAGAAATCAAAATGTAGAGCTTAGGGTGGATTTGGATCCTTAAAATAGTTACAATTGACTTGAATTCTATAACCACTTAAACCTAGGTCCTTGTATTAATATAAGCTCAACCTTCTATCTCCTAGTGATCCTATAGATCTATGAGGTGAATGCTCATATAATTGAAAAATTGATTTATAGTGTAAAGCTTCTAATTTTCCACTTTCTCCAAGTCCATTGGACATCATTTTTTATCTATCTATATAAAATTTATTATAATATTGTTCTTTGTATAAATTTAATTATAACATACAATTTTAATAAACTATCAAATATTTTGATTTAAACATAATTATTTTTTCTCACATGTATGTTCATATATAAATCCTATATGAAAAAACTTCCCCCTCTTTGTACATATAGATATATAGATAATTAATAAATTAAAAAAATCATTTTATATCAAATCAAACGTAAAATCTAAAAAAATTAGCTCATATTTTTAAAAAAAGTACATTTTTTAATAGGTTATATGTGGCTTCTATCGGGGCCACTCCCATAAAAATACCAAAATATTACATTTTTTGTAGCATACATTTTTATCATGTTAGTTTTTCTTTTCCATCTTAAATATATTCTTCAACTTCCTCAAATTGTTATGTTTTCACAATCAACTCATTAACATCATTTTTATTAAGACATAAAATATCACTTGACTAGTTGCCTTCTAAAATTTGAATTTCATGAATATGAAGATCAACACCATAATTCAATAATTTATCTACTACTGGATTTCCTTATTTATAAATATGCTCACATTTCTAAGATATTACCTCTAGTAATAGATGATGAACATCAACAATAATATTATTTTTTATTCACCCTCCACATCCATTTTTGTTAATAGCATTAATGATGATTTGTGAGTCCCCCTCAATTCAAATATATTTCAATCATTTTTTTACAACAATTTTAATCATCAGAAGAAGTGCCCTAGCCTTGCATAGCTATTAGTTGAAGTTCCATATGATTCTTAATAAGTGAGGAGAAGTTTACCTTCATTATTTTTAAAAACACCACCTCCACTAGATTTTCCTGGATTTCCTTTAGAAGCACCATCAAAATTAATTTTTATGAACCTAATTTTTGGACATTTCCATTTGACCATAGATCGAAGTAGATCCTTTGATTTAATTTTTTTGTCATCTTAGATGACTCTTCCATATATGTTCAAATGCAATAGTAAATTTAGTAGTACCTCTTTTTATGCAATTGAGACCTCCCATGATGAACACCATATTTATAGACATTCTGCAAGGGAGAAACTAATAGGGTTTCAAGCTTGAGCATTATTTTGATATTTATTTTTAAAAATTCTATTATTCCTTTCAAGCTATAAATTTCAACAAATTATAGCAGGACCAATCCTCCAAATAATACATAATTCTTTAGCTTTGAAATAATTTGTCCAATATTTTATGAACTCTTTGAATGTTGATCATGCTACCAAATATAGTTTCATAATTTTTAAGAAATATCCCCAAATGTTGTGATAAAATGAACAATGAAGATGTAGATGGTATGACGTTTCTAAATCCTTCTCATATAAGGAACATCTCAAGGGCCCATAATATCCTCTTCTTGGTAGACTCTCTCCTATAAGAATATTACTTTGAATTGCTAAAAAGAAAGTGTTTATTTATATATAATTTTAAAATAATTAAAACTTTATTTAATAATCAAATTGCAAAAGATAAAAAATTTATACATTAATTTTTCTTATAAATATAATCTTTGGGTTAGGTTGAATTAGTGGCATCATTAGTGGGATATAAGAGTTTCTTAACTTTTTAAATAAGTTTATATCATACCATTAGTATAGGCTAGGTTTTCCAAGTAAAATATTAAATAAAAAAAAAAAATTATATTATATTAATAATTACTTTTAAATTTTAATATGTTATTTTTAACATTTAATTATTTTAAAATTTTATATCTAATCATTTTTATTCAATTATTTAAATTTCATAACTTTGAAAAATAGATCTCAAGATTAAACGAAAACTTAAATTTTATTAAAAAAAAAAAATTAAATATTCACCCTTTTAAAAGCAAAATAAAATTTAAAAGGTTGTAAAGAATACAATTGTAATTCTTTTTTTGCAAGTAGTATATCTTTACATTTAAAAATTTATATATATTTATACAACTTTAAAAAATAAAATAGTAAATATAAAAAATTATAATTATAATTTATCAAACTCATAAAATTCTATAAATTTTATTTTTATATTTACTTTAATTTTATTTTTTAAATAAATAATTTTTTATTAAAAATGTTTTCAACAAAAATGTTTTTACAATAGCAAACTTGCCAAAATTCATATGTATTTGCCACACTGGTAGTCACAGTGCGATGTAATTTTGTTTTAACCCTTTGAAACAAATATATATATGAAATTATCATTCTTAGAAAGTTTAAATTAATATAATATTTATTAAAAAATTTATTTTTATTTATCCGTCCATGATGGGGGAGTTGGAGAGAAGTGGGTAGTTGAAACTCTCGTGTTGGAGAGGCTTCAGGTTCAAATCTCTCCCTATTGTGGATATGATATGTAATAGTTATTAGGGACCCTACTGTAGGTGTGTTTATCCACTAGTTAATGTAATTATGTGCTTTAATAATGAAACAACCAAGATTTTTTTAAAAATAATTATATTTAAATCATTAAAAATAAAATTTTAGCATAAGAAAATGATGAATCTCTTCTTATTTTAATTATACTTTGCATGCACTCTTCAAGGTTTGGTTACAGACTGCTTATTGTTTATTTCAACTACTTAATCATTGACTATTTATTTATGAAAAAAATACATTATATGTTTTTACTTCAATTTTATTTATAAAATATGTGTGGAATAGGGATAATAGGAGTTAAATAGCTAGACGAAAAGAAAGAAATAAAATAGGGAATTATTTTATTTTAAAATGTTAATAAAATTCGAGTTAGTTATATTGACGTTGTAATAATAAGAATAATGTGATATTAATTTAAAATAATATAAAAAATTATTATTAAAATTAATAATAAAACAATATTTCCAAGGTTCAAATCTCGGGTCTCGTCGGACTGAACGCTTGTCCCTTTCATGGTGCTTTCAGCGGTGTAAAAGGTTTAAAATGATTGTGGCATGGTGGTTATAGGGGCATACTGCGCGAAGATCTGTGTGACGACTTCTAGGGCGGACAACGCAGAATACTGTGACGGCCATAAAAGCTGGACAACTTACCCGGATTCGTGGCGGCTACCGATTCCATCATGTAAATTAAAAAAAGAAATTAATAATAAAAATTATGTTAGATAAATATAAACAAATAATAAATTTGAAATATGTTATAATTAACCAAAAAAAATTATTCTTCAATAAAATCATTATCTAGGTTCTAAAATGATTTTAAGTAAACTTTATAATGTGTACTACAAAGCATTTTAAAAAAAAAAAATTAATGTTTTTCATGTTTTAGATCACATAAGATAGACTTTGTTTATTCAATATATAGTTATCTTTATAAATCAATTGAGATGGATATTGTTTATGAAATATATAGTTATCTTTAACCATACTTTAGTTATCTAAACATGGTGTATAACCCTACCAAACTTAGGGTTAGAACTTACTGTAGTTATCCAAACATGGTGTATAACCCTACCTAACGTAGGATTAAAACTTTGGACATTTATTTAGAGTTTCAAAGTCTTTATTATAAGTATAACCAGACTAGGGCTAGAATTGTGTTGGAACCTTTCTCGATAAAAACCATGATTATACTTTTTTATTTTCTCAAGTATATTTTTGTGTCTTCATTAAAACACAACTCACCACCCTCTCCGTCCTCCACGCACTTCTTATACAAAAGAACGGATAACATTCAACACATTACTTAATGCCTCTCTCATAACACGCTTGTCACAAGTAGTTATTTTATCTCAATTTACACATTCTGTTAAACCTCGACGTGTAGTCGTAAGGATGTTAAGATACACATGGCTTACACTCTCCATTAAATTGTGAACGTGGGTAGAGATGTTAAGATACACATGCCTTGCACTCTCCATCGGAGGGCACTTTGACGTGTACACATCGTATACGACAATTGTATCAATCAAATAAATTAAATTTTTCAATTTTAAAAATAATAATTTTTTTATTAAAATAATATATTACTAAATAAAACCCATTATCCAAATATGAAAAAAGAACTACATAATTTCCACCCTTGTGCATTTAGGAAAATGAAGCAGGACTAGATGGGTCGTTTTTTAAGGACGGCCGGTCGTCTTTTGAAGATGACCACAAATCTTAAGACAAGTCGCAAATCCCACGAATGAAACCTACTTTGCTTCATAAAGGAGGGGCCAGAGGTTGACACGTAGGGAACAATCAGCATTAATTGCAAATCAACACAATTGAATGTTTACCGTTGGATCAGCATTAAAAAATTTAACTGATTTTAGTTAAAAACATACGTTAATATTCGCTGGACGTGCAATTGCTGCTTGTAGTTGTTGGAAACGTAGATATCCGAACATAATGAATACATTCTTCGACAAATCCGTTGTACATCTACGCAATATATACGGCACAGTTTTCAGAGCGATCATAATTGCTCTAATATTAAACTCTTCCAAGCAAGTGCAACACTCAAAACTGCGCACCCTTCACCCTCGTATGTGTAATTATTATTATGGTTAAAAAAAATTATTATTATTTTTTAATTATTATGGTTATGTAATTAATTTAAAGATATTTTTGTTATGTTAGATTATATTAAACTTATTTATGTAATTTAAGAATTAGATAATGGTACAAATACCCCCACCACTTCAATTCACTTCATTCATTGAATTGGAGTGTTGTGATTCTTTTCTATACATAATATAGTCATCGTTTATAGGTTTCTACTATATCTTTCTCTTTTATATATATATATATATATATTTTTTTTTCTTTTTATAAGATTTGAGTGTCCACATTGCTTCTTTTCATTTAAAGAAATAAGTGCAAATTCCAATATCTTACCTCCCTTTGTTTTACTCAATACCAAATTTATTCCATGACCACAATGCCAAATTGATTACTATGCTACTGTGTGGCTTTCCTATATTAGAAAAACCCCAATACCTATTCCTAAAGTATTACACTCAATGACAAATGAGTTATTAAATTCAAAAGTAGATAAAACATAGGTGGTGCATATAGGCTCTTTTAAGGCATTGAACACCCTAATAGCCTCATCAGACCAGACAAATGTATTCTTATTGGTGAGATTTTTTAGAGGATTTACATTCTTCCTATAATTATTAACAAACTTCCTATGATACCTTATACGACCTAAAATTTATCTAATATTTTTGAGAGATTTATGCAAGGGTCAATCGCACATGATCTTGATCTTGTTAGGGTCCACTTTGATACCTTCATAAAGTATAATATATCCCATGTATTAGAAACATCAATGGAAAATTTGGACTGGTTGACATATAATTGTTCCTTTATAAAAGGTGGAGCACTTGTTAAACATGAATTAAATGGGTAATGTATGACTTACATTAGTATATAATTAGAGAAAACCAAGATAAATTTACAAAGAAGAGAGTGAAATATGGAAATCAGTAAACTTAGAAATATAGAGAGACATTAGTAATACCAAATGACATGACCAAGACCTCATAATAACCCTTATGTATACAAAATGTAATTTAGGAATGTCCTCATATCTAACCCTAATTTTATGAAACCTAGAACACAACTCAAGAATGGTAAAAGTATTTACACCATACAATTCATCCAATAAATCATCAATAATAGAAATTCAAAACTTATCTTTAACCATGATCATGTTGAGTGGGAAGAAATTAGTGTACATTCACCAAGAACTATAGTTACATCAATCCACAAACATAAAAGTTAATAGGTACTAATACTAGGATAGGTAATACCCTGCTCCAGCATCTCTTTAACTAGCTTTTCAATTTTAGACTTTTAGGGCTTGAGATGATGGAAGGGTACTTAGAGGTGGATGGTATGATTATGGGTCCACTTAGGTGGAACTCCCCAAGGTTTTCTAAATATTAAAGTATATTTATAAATAAAAGACTACATTTCATAAGAAAAAATATAGATACAACTACTCGATGACAAATACTTCCATGTAAGTAAACTAGGCAAAGATATCTTTATCATCGTTCTTTAATATTTTATCCATTTTGTGGATATGACCACAAAAAGCAAGGATTGTATACCCTAGAGATGTAATACCTTACCATAATTTATCCATTGAACATACAACCACTATAGGTTAAGAGTCACATCCCCTAACTATGACAAGCATTTAATTTTGAGGATAACATTTGCATTACCCAAATTCTACTAGATAAAATTTGTCAAACTAGGTATAGGGGTCCTTTTGGATGTAAAATTTCAATTCTTGGATTTTTTTGCTTCTTCAACCATGAATTTCCTTATGGTAACCTTCTCATCCTATGAGATTGCATAGATATAAATCACTACAACCACTAGGTGTAATAAAGTATATAACTACTTACAATATTTTCTCTATTATTTCTGTATCAAGCCTTCATTTCCCTCATGTATGGGATCTTCCTTCTACCACATAATCTTTATCAATCTTTGGTCACTTTGTGCTTATCGAATATCGTCTTCAAAATAATTGGCACATTGAACATTAGGAAAGAATAATGTTTCCTATCCCCTCAATGTGAACTTCTTTTGCATAAATATTTAGGAGTTTTGGGTGCCACTAATCATGCATTTTATTTTATATATGAAATACAATTTGAACATCCCCATTCTATATAGTATATCAACTATGGACAAGATGTTTTTTCAATGATATAGCTTTAGAGATATAGATAGTCCTATAACCACTTAGTTTGAATCCCTTTAAATAAGGAATCCAATGCTCTAAATGACAATGCAGTTTGAGATTGTATGAAGATGATATGGCCAAAAGTAAATATACAAGACAATAAATTATTATTATTATTACTATCTCTAAGAAAATATTAAATTTCTTATTTTAATTGTTTAAAAATGTAAACGATGGAGTGGACAATAAATGTAAACGATGAAGTATGAAGATGCTTCCAAAGGAAATATTAAAGAAGACACAATATTATACGTTAAAATATCAATATCAAGAGTAGAATTATATATGTCATCAATGAAATATATATATCTAGGCCAATATAATAATGAAATAACATTCACTTTATAATATTAAATATAAATGTAAAGGCCAAAATCATTCATGTACATGCATGAATAATACTTACAATATAAACTGCTCAAAAATATATATACAAGCTTTATTATCAATTATTGCTATGTCGTGATCTTTACAGGCCATTTTACTTACATTGTGTGGAGCTTTATCTCCATAATATAGAAATAGAAAGTGACTCTTCATGTACTTGACTATTGCTCTCCATATGATGACTCCCATGACCTTTAGCTTCTCGTCTTGCCATTTTTATACTAGACTCTTCACTCTCTTCTTGCATACATACTTCACTCTTACTCTCCTACATGCACTCCTAATACATGACACTTGTGCACATACTCATATTACATATTTACACACTTACATACAAGACACTTGTGCACATACTCATATTACATATTTACACACTTACATACAAGACACTTGTGCACATTCTCTCAATACACACTTGCACTCTTACATGACACTTGTGTATATCCTACACATTATCACTTACATAAAAGAGAAAATATAAATCATTCATCTAAACTAAATACTCAACCCTAATCTATAACATATTTGCATTTGTACCATGAAGGTACCATAGGGGTACATTTACATGTAGCAAATAATTTAATGTTCTCCAACACCCCCTGTATTACATTATTAGATTTTCATTTCTATAAAGTTCAAGTGAAAGCAATTCCATATACATTATACTACCTATATCAATAGGTATCATAATATCATCCTTAAAATTATCAATTGCTTCTTCAAGCTTTGAACTATTAGAATAAGTGAATATTCTCTTAAGTTCTACTAGGATAGACACACTTGATTTTCCACTCCTCCATGTGTCAGGAGAGCACTCAATGGTGTCTTCATTAGGTTTGATGAGTTTTTGTAATCCAACGACTCTCAATGATCAAGTTTGCTATTTATACAAAGTTGATCCTTGGAATAAAACAATCAGTTCTACTCTTTTCTTCATATTTTGTGTAATGCTTTGCATGTCTATTTTGGAAAATTCTAACATGGTACCAGAGCAGGATAGACTTTGCTAGCATTCCCTCTTGAAGGTTCTCGAGCTAGTTCTTTGTATCTTCTGTTGGTTTTCCTTTTTTTTAAAGCTTTCAACAAGATCTTATATATAGTTTTTATTTCAGCTATATATTTTTTAATAAAATTATGTATGTAGTTTTTTTTTCTGATAAAAATATGTCTTCTACTATAATTTTTTTTTTAGATATACTATCCTTTCCTTTTCATAGATCTTTTTTTTTTCAAAAAAAGGAACTCTACTATGAAAATATTCATACATAAAACTTTATAGATAAACTCTTCTCTTCATGCGATTATATTCTATTTCTATATTTGAATCAAGCTTGATATCATAGGAAATATTATTTCCTATCAGTTGTGTTTGTATTCCTTGTAGTCAGCTTCTGCTTATGTTGCACTTGCTCGTAGAGAACAAATTAGGCTCATGAATAGTAGGGGGCCTCCTTTTTTTTGGCACCTTGGTCATTCTTGTATTGCTCTATGTTAGAATAAGAGAATATTCTATTAAGTTCCACTAGGATAGACACACTTGAGTCTCCACTCCTCCATATGTCAAGAGAATAGGCTAGAATTGTGTCTTCATTAATTTTGATGTGTTGTTTTAATCCAACGACTTTAAATGATCAAATTTGCTATTTATACAAATTTGATCCTTGGAATAAATTAATCAGTTCTACTCTTCTCTTCATTTTTTGTGTAATGCTTTGCATGTTTATTATTGTGAAATTCTAACATGGTACCAAAGCAGGATAGATTTTTCTAGATTTCTCTCTTGAAGGTTCTAGGATTTGGTTCATTTGCTTTGGATATTTTTTTTTACTAACTTGCTTGATATAATGCAATAGTCAATTTTATCCATAATGTTTTTTTAGCAAAATCTTAGTTGTTGGAAATATATGTATTGCATTTTTTTTTAAAAAGACTAATATTGTTTCATGCTCAAGGGTAATTTTTTTTTATTTTTTTATGCTCTTCTTTTTTTTCATTCTGAGGTTTACAATTTGTATTCCTATAGCTATTATATTCTAAAAGGAAGAGCCCTCTTTTTTTTTCAAAATCTCATCCCTCATTTCGATTCAATATAGTGCTCATCTTTGGAAATGCTTAGATAACGTCTTTAAGCTATTAAATATTCTCTCTTATTATTATATAAGAGTAGCATATTTAAATCCTTTATAGCACACATATTTCACACTACATATTTTTTAATTTTTGTGGCCCCATATCTATTATTGGCGATGCATCTTATTTTTGTGTCCCCAAATATTTTATTTTTTGCTTCCTCTCAGTTTGTGGCTACATATTTTTTGGACCACTAAGATTCGAAACATATTTTAAAATTTAGCTAAACATATACCACAAATCTCTATTATCTCTAACCAGATTCGAATGTTATAGATCAACTACGAGTGTGAGTTTTTTTGAATCACATTGAGGCTTGGTGCACCACCCGCGATGTGGCTCTCGGTGTCCTCCATGTCACCCTTGGTGCTATTGACAATGTATATCCATCTCTTAAACACTGGGTGATACCTGGATCCAACACTCTTTATCAATGATGCTCCATATATACTCCTCACTTAGTGGAAGAATAATGTAAATACTCTACTATTCTTAAGGTATCTTATTCGTAGCTATCATTGCTTGATTCATCATAAGTTTAGAAAAAAATTTCTTTAACTTATTCTGTAGTGAATATTCTTCAGAGGACATAGTGTAGACACCAAAACAGCACCAATCCGATTATGTGACTGCAAACACTGATCGCTTTGACAAACACAGCCCCAGGGCAGCCCTCAGAGGTTAAACAGTGGTCTTAACCACTTTCATAGCAATTTTGTAAGGTCAAGAAGCAATTTGGCACACTTGGACACTTTGCCCAGTATTCGTCTCACCCCGGGACGAATTCAAAATAGAATCCGTCCCACCCCAGGACGAATTCTGAATCCGTCCCTGGGTGGGACGAATTCTAAGCTTAACGGGCAAAAAGGCAAATGGTGCCAAGTGGCAGCCCAGAACAGTCAGTTAAGGACTCCTGCCTTGCACGCGTGTGTAGGTGGACAGAGGGGCCGTTAGAAGACTGTTACAAAAAGCATTTATCAAAGCTCAAGTCAATGGAGGACTCCCCTCCCTCATGGGAAGACAAGACTGCCACATGGCGCCTATGGCCAACACATGGCATTTGTGCTTCCCTCCCAAAAGAGACCCCTTGGGTCTATAAAAGGTGGGACTTTTCTCACCCAAAATATACAGGTTGAAGGAGTTTTCAAGCAACGAAGTGCTTGCCGAATTGAAGACCCACTTGCATCCCTCTTGGTTCACCTTCCCACATCCACCAATCTCTTTTGCAAGGGAGGTTGTTGGGTGGCCTTTGGAAGCTCGAACCTTACCCAAATCCAACGCATGGACACTTGAACCTACCAATTCGCCGACCCCCCAATCCTAAAAGGTTTTGGGCCCATCCCTGGTGGATTGGCTCCAAAATCGAGGGCCAACGGTGGGAGGCCCACTTGGGCACCCCCGCACCTCCCAAGTCCTATTTTTAGTTTTTGAGCATTTTAGATTATTTTTTAGATTGCATTTTGTGTTACTAGGTCTGATTAGTCCATAGCTGCAATTTTGTAACTTTTGGTCAGATTCTAGGATGTTTTGTATTGCTTTGTCGTTTCGCTAACTTGCAGGTGTCAAGGTCAAATTCCCGAGGGTGGAGGCCAAATTGGGAAAATCCGACCATCTGGGTCGTCCCAAAATGGCCCCAATTACATAACCCCCCTATTTGCGAGCGTTTTGTGGGTCTCGGGATCCGACATTGGAGCAGCGACGAGGTCGGTTTCTTCAACACAGAAGAATTCGTCCCACCCAGGGACGAATTACAGTCGAAATTCGTCCTGCCCAGGGACGAATTCCAGTTGAAGGTGGATTGGCCAGCTGCCTCAGTGGCAGTGGCCTTCTGGTAACTTTTCTTACCTTCTGTCAAGTTTTGAAGCAATTTGGATTCACTGTATTCACTGTTTCAGGCAAATATTTACATGCATATTTCGTTAGTTTTAGAGAGCAAACGCTTTTCATTTGCAGCAGGTGCTACTGACGTCTTGGTCATTTCTTTGTTCGCAGGAGAAGCAGCAAAGGCGAAGAACTCATCGACATCAGCGACGGCATCATCTTGGCCCGCCCATTGCAATCGTGGGCACGCGGAAAGAGGAATCATTCGGTGATTGTAATCAAACTCTATTTGCGCTCCTAGCCCCTGAAAAGGGAGGAGACATCATTGTAACGAGAGATCAAGGGATATTAATGAAAGGGCTGTGTTTTCTCTATTTGATTGTGTCTCTTCCAATGTGTTTCTTTTCCATTTCATGCAATTTACATTTCTAGGACTTAAGCGTACTTAATTTTGAATGCAATCGCACTTGGTGTTTCCTTTGCCCGGAATCTCGTGCTTTCAGTGGCGATCACGGTGGGACCTGTTCCCTGGTTTTTAAAATCACAGAAACTGATCAAAGTTTTGTGTTTGTGCTTGACAGGTACATTTTTTTTGTTGCAGACTGCTATTCGTCTCTGACAGGGACGAATTCTTTTCTGCAATTCGTCTGACCCTGGGACGAATTCAAATTCGTCTCTGGGAGGGACGAATTCTGTTCTGCAATTCGTCTCCCAGAGGGACGAATTCCTGTCTGTGGATTTTCAGAGCAGAAATTCAGAGACAACAGGAGCAGGCAGAGAAGAGGTAGGGATTTTTATCATCTCTGTTAAATTTTCTGTTTTTGTTTCTGTTTCTTTAATTGTTTTCATTTAATCTTGCATTGCATTAGGAAAAGTCATGTATGCTAGTTTCATTTTTGTTGAATAAAACGAATCCCACACACATCACGAAACAATTTTAAACCAAGGAGCTGGTCGTAAGACCCCAGCCCTTGATCAAGACCATTGGTGGATTTAATCACCACCTTGGCTTGATTTGCATCCATTTCCCGATTGTCAACTGTTGTTAGGCGTAAATCCTGACGAAGACAGACCGAGCGTAGGCGGGGTGATTCCCATGCGCGCGAGGATAAGTTTTCTATGGTAGGTGCCATTAACGGGACAATCCCCCTTCCGTACCGCCTACGTACCACGTACCTTCTGCTCTCACGTACCTATAGTCTCCCTCTCGTAAGGGCGGGTATATAGAGAGGTTGGTATATCGGCCTGGTTGGTATATTGAAGGGGCGACCTTTTTGGGAGTTATAAGAGCCTACATGATGCATTTAAACGTTCTACAAAACCTACAAAAACAAAAACAAAACATCAAAATGCACTAAACCAGTTTAGGGCACACCAAGAATCCTTAAAAGAGATAATCACGGTTTTGTGAATGTGTGTGTTTAATTCTGCTTAGTGTAGACAAAAAAAAAAAAATCATAAACAAAAAGATAAAAATCTACGCATTTTGTCATTTTCTCCAAAAAGCTCCAAGGATTCCCGTAATCGCTTGGTCACTCCAAAATGCCCCAAAGGTGTCCATGAACCCTTTGGTCAACCCAAAATCACCCCAAATGTGCCCATAAGTGATGCAGGACCATCCAACAAAAAATGGGAAATCTTGTATTTTTCTCTAAATTTTAGTGCATCTTGCTGGGGCCATAACTTCTCAACCGTAGCTCCGTTTGACACGAAATTTTATAGGGAGTTGGTTGGGATAATTTTAAACAAATAAACTCCTGAGTTGTATTTCCCCAGAAATCCAGTTTTCGGGGCCAAATTCCATCATCTAGTGCCCCGAAATTAGGTTCTAAAATTGCGTGCCCAATTTTTTGCACTTTTTGAGCTGTTCGGATGTCAATATCTCCTAATGTATTTAGAGTTAGGACTTGAAACTTCATTTTTGTCTTATCTATTATAAGAGGGATGCGCACACCAATTTTGGGCCCCATCTGACTCATTTTCAATTTTAGGGCTTTTTAGAGAGACATCGTCATGGTGCTAACCCGTAGCCAAGCCCAATCACGGGCGAAGGCTATGGGGGGTGTCCCAGGAGGCACGAGTCACCTCCGTTACAATCCCAAGGATTTGGTCATACCACCTTGGCGACCTAACACACAATGCAGTCCCCTCCACACCTTAAAGGAAAGAGACTACAGGGACACCTCTTCGAGGAGCACTCCTGTTCAACATAGCACTCATCACACACCCTTCCATGAGGGGTACAGTCATAGGAGAGCTCCCTTAGATGATCGCTATGAGCGGTCACCGCGCGATGAAGCGCTAGGTCAACATAGGGTTCGACGGGAGGAACCACATCATTACACTACCCGTCCTTCACCCCCTCTAGTTGTCAGGACTACAAAGACAAATCCAGAGCACAAGGCTCCTCAGGCGGGGCGGGCCAACTCCACCCGTTCCTTTTTCATTTATGAAAGAGAGCACGAGGAAGACCTCTACCTTCCTCGAGAGCAATATACGGTGCGAGAGCAATATGCCTCCGCACTTGCTATCTATCAGGAACACTCACTGAGGCCAAAGCCTCGAGGGAATGTTGTTACCCCCAATAGAGGGAGGTCGCCTATAGAGATCTTGGATCACTACGACCGAGATAGATATCTAGAAGAGGCATCTAGGCCTTCTAGACATGAAGCAATGAGAGCTCCCTTAGATGCTCGCTATGAGCGGTCATCGCGCGATGAAGTGCTAAGTCAACATAGGGTTCGAAGGGAGGAACCACATGATTACATTATCCCTCCTTCACCCCCACTAGTTGTCAGGACTACAAAGACAAATCCAGAGCACAAGGCTCTTCGGGCAGGGCGAGATAGCTCCGTCCACCCCCTTTTCACTTATGAAAGAGAGCACGAGGAAGACATCTACCTTCCTCGAGAGCAATATACCATGCGGGAGCAATACGCCTTCGCACCTGCTATCTATCAGGACCACTCACTGAGGCCAAAGCCCCGAGAGAATGTTGCTACCCCTAACAGAGGGATGTGTCCTATAGAGATCTTGGATCACTACGACCGAGATTTTTATCTAAGAGAGGCGTCTAGGCCTTCTAGACATGAGGCGGTGGGACCAACTATCGTAGAATCTATCGAATATATCACACATCTCAAGCAACTCACGCAACTTGAGCTCGAACGACTACCATTAGAGGAACCGTACCATATTAACGAAGAGCACCTTCAGCGCCAGAAGGATGAGCTGTTCCAACACACTATGCAAGAGAAGACTCCAACCCCTCACATGCATAAGACAAAATATTTTGAGTGGCACAACCCATGGGGGGAAGATAGGTCATCGCGACCTCATCAAAAGCTACCCCCAACACCTCCTAGACGGGAGCGGGAGGCTACTCTCCCGATTCCTGAAGCACCACCCCCGACGCCTCCTAGACATGAATGGGAGGCCGCTCCTATAACCAATGACGGGTGCCTTCCTCAGACATCCACCCGGGCTTATGAGCCACCCTTAGAAATTCATCAAGAAGCCTCTAAGGAATCAGAGCGCGAAGAAGAGCGGGATGAACTGCCCTACCAAGGCATGGGGGTGCCATCTGGCCACCCCTCCATAAGCCCCAAGTTCCTCAACAAGAACCAACCAAAGAGGAGGAGTTCAAATCTCCCAATACATGCAAAGCACTAGAGCACTTAGAGTTGGTAGAGACCAAGATTTTGGAGCTCCCAAGGCCCAACTTACATAAGGCTCCTTTCGAAGAGGATCAACCTTTAACCATAGGGCTACCTGATGATGCAGTCCTCCATGTCTCAGAATCTCCAGATTCTGATGAGCTATACACATTGTCCGAAGGTGAGGATGAAACAGACATAGCCCACAGCAATCACATGCGACAACATCGGCATCCCATAAAAATTGAAGAAGCATGTCAACAGATAAACATAATACTAGGGCATGAGTGGCGCGTTAACCCACCACAGTGGGACCAAGCATTACATCCACAACTTTGGGCACACAAAGAGCAACTTCCACCAAGAGACATCATAGCAACATCAGTGCCGCGGGCGGACCCTGTCCTCATCTCCGTGCATAGGGCCGATCCATTCATGCCCATACCTCTAGAGCCAGATCCGGAGTGCAAAGACCATCAAGCTGGGGGTACCTCTATCCCCTGAAGAACCATAATCCAAACCAAAAAGCTCCAAGGATTATCGCAATCCCTTGGTCACCCAAAAAGCTCCAAGGATTATCGCAATCTCTTGGTCACCCAAAAAGCTCCAAGGATTATCGCAATCTCTTGGTCACCCCAAAAGCTCCAAGGATTATCGCAATCCCTTGGTCACCCAAAAACTCCAAGGATTATCGCAATCTCTTGGTCAACCCAAAAAGCTCCAAGGATTATCGCAATCTCTTGGTCACACCAAAAAGCTCCAAGGATTATCGCAATCACTTGGTCAAAAACAAAAAGCTCCAAGGATTATCGCAATCTCTTGGTCACCCAAAAAGCTCCAAGGATTATCGCAATCTCTTGGTCACCCAAAAAGCTCCAAGGATTATCGCAATCTCTTGGTCACCCAAAAAGCTCCAAGGATTATCGCAATCTCTTGGTCAATCCAAAAAGCTCCAAGGATTATCGCAATCTCTTGGTCACCCAAAAAGCTCCAAGGATTATCGCAATCTCTTGGTCAATCCAAAAAGCTCCAAGGATTATCGCAATCTCTTGGTCACCCAAAAAGCTCCAAGGATTATCGCAATCTCTTGGTCACCCAAAAAGCTCCAAGGATTATCGCAATCTCTTGGTCACCAAAAAGCTCCAAGGATTATCGCAATCTCTTGGTCAACCAAAAAGCTCCAAGGATTATCGCAATCTCTTGGTCACCCAAAAAGCTCCAAGGATTATCGCAATCTCTTGGTCACCAAAAAGCTCCAAGGATTATCGCAATCTCTTGGTCAATCCAAAAAGCTCCAAGGATTATCGCAATCTCTTGGTCAATCCAAAAAGCTCCAAGGATTATCGCAATCTCTTGGTCAACCCAAAAAGCTCCAACGATTATCGCAATCGCTTGGTCAAAAAAAAAAATCAAGAAATTCAAAAAAACAAAACAACAAAAATCATCAAAAACAACAAATATTTGCATCTCAATTCTAGGCATACTCAAATTCATCAAAAAATTCATATTCTCGCACCTCATCTTCACCTTCACCAAAAACAATCCATCAAAATTACAAAAATACATAGCTGCATTAAGCATTGCATCCATACATTGCATATTTGTAGTCATACGGGTCAAAGGCACCATAAGCTGCAATAGCTCTGATATTCCATCTTGTTCCGCATTGTCTCATGTTACAAAAACAACAAAAACACCAAGCATAACTTTTACAACACTACAGTCGGTGGTCTAGGAATGTACCAAGAGTTTCGATGATTCGGTCATCATTTTCCTCTTTAGCCATGTAGTGTATCAAGTCGAACAGATTTTACGAAGGTAGAGTCATACTTGAAATACACCTTGTTACGTAACATCCCAACACAAATCAAAACACTAAAATTCCCAAATTGTGTGAACGAAAGACGAAACCTGCAAAATAATCTAGGTCACCACAAGCGAAACGGTTATCTTGCTCATCCCCCTGTGCGAATGACCCCTAGAATGCTGAGAGTTGGCAAAAGGACAAGCATCCTCCCTACCCAATTCCCTAAGAATCCCTAAAGTTCTCAATAGTTGCAAAACACAAAAAATTTGCAAAATGTCAAAACTCCAAATTTGACAAACTATAGTGCACACATCAAAAGGCACAAACAACAGTGATTTTCATCACTCCATATCCCCAATCCCTTGCTCGAAAGAAAAACAAATCAAAATAAACAGTGATCTCATCACTACAATGAGCAAGTATCCCAATACAATTGAAGAAAAGAAGGGAGTTGACCTTGAATCCCTGGAACTCTCAGCATTCTGTAGGTCATAAGGCAAGCTTTTGTACCAATTTGGTTGATAGCCTATTGGTAACAGATCAATGTTTGCATGTGGATGAGCTAGCTTATGGCATCCTGGATTACATCGCAGATTAATCTTAGTACATACAACAAAGGAATTCGTGGAGCTAATTAGGTGATCCTCGGTACAGGTTCGGTTGAAAGCCCACTGCAACTGGCGGTATCCTAACAAATACCACTAAATGAACTCAATTGCACACACAGGGATGTGAAATAACTTGGTCAAAAACAAGTTCGATTCATACCTTGTTCAAAAGTCTTGTAAGATAAAGTACGATCATGGCTAGTGAGCTAAAACCGTCTGAGTCTTAGAAAACCTTAGCTACATTTCTAAACCAACTGCGCTACTTTTCATCTTTGCAAATACCATCAAAAAAATACAAAAAAAGAAAAACCATGTATACATACAAAGTCATACATCACAACAATCGCCTAAAAACAAAATAACAGAGCTCTAAACAGTCTATGGTGCCATAGCCAAACATCACAAACCCCATTCATCCATTTCATATCTGCATATCACATATAAATCAAAACCATTTGCATTCATCATAGCATATGCATCCATCAAAATAAATCAACATGCATACATCCATATTCATCAACCATCATGCACAAGATCAAAGAAAATCAAAACAACAAAAACAACAAATAAATGCAACACAAAAACAAAAAGCAATAAACATTGCCAGACACAAGTGCTCTTGCACTTAACCTCTTGGCATAGCAAAACTAATGTCGAGGTCTACATTGTCACTATCCTACTCCCTAAGAAGGCTACCATAGCCGGACCGCTCCACGGGAGGACGGATTTTTGACAATTTCATCCCCAAATGACGTCACAAAAACAACAAAACAACAAAAACAAAAATGCAACACAAACAACAAAAGCAATAAACATTGCCGGACACAAGTGCTCTTGCACTTAACCTCTTGGCATAACAAAATTGATGTCGGGTTTACATTGTCACTATCCTACTCCCTAAGAAGGCTACCATAGCCGGACCGCTCCACGGGAAGACGGATTTTCGACAATTTCATCCCCAAATGATGTCACAAAAAGGCAACCCCCAAAAACAACAAAAAATTCAAAACAAAACAAACAACAATAAACATTGCCGGACACAAGTGCTCTTGCACTTAACCTCTTGGCATAGCAAAATTGATGTCGGGGTCTACATTATCACTATCCTACTCCCTAAGAAGGCTACCATAGCCGGACCGCTCCACGGGAAGACGGATTTTTGACAATTTAATCCCCAAATGGCATCACAAAAACAACAAAACAACAAAAACATAAAAAGCAACACAAAAACAAAGCAATAAACATTGCCAGACACAAGTGCTCTTGCACTTAACCTCTTGGCATAGCAAAATTGATGTCGGGGTCTACATTATCACTATCCTACTCCCTAAGAAGGCTACCATAGCCGGACCGCTCCACGGGAGGACGGATTTTAGACAATTTCAATCACCCAAATGGTATCACAAAAGGGTCAAAACCACAAAAAAAAAAAACAAAAAAAATAAACATTGCCAGCACACAAGTGCTCTTGCACTTAACCTCTTGGCATAGCAAAATTGATGTCGGGGTTTGCATTGTCACTATCCTACTCCCAAAGAAGGCTACCATAGCCGGACCGCTCCACGGGAGGACGGATTTCCGACAATTCAATCACCAAATGGTGTCACAAAAACAACAAAAACAAACAAAATTCAACAAAAACACAAGCAAAAACATTGCCGGACATAAGTGCTCTTGCACTTAGCCTCTACGCAAAGAAAATCGATGTCGAAGTCCAAATTATCGCTCTCCTAATTCCCCAAGAAGGCTATCATAGCCGGACCGCTCCACGGGAAATAGGTTTTCGATGATTTCACCTCATTATGACATCACCAAAAGGGTTAACACCCACCAAAAATAGGTCCATATGTTGGAAAAATTGCACACGCTTAACGGTAAACCCTCTAAAGGCACCCTTGCACAAGTCCCCCCCCCCCCCCCCCACGAATTAAAAATAGAATCCGTCTCACCCCGGGACGAATTCAAAATAGAATCTGTCCCACCTGGGATGAATTCGAATCCGTCCCCGGGTGGGACAAATTCTAAGCTTAACGGGCAAAAAGACAAATGGTGCCAAGTGGCAGCCCGAACGATCGGTTAAGGACTCCTCGCCTTGCACGCGTGTGTAGGTGGACGAGAGGGGCCGTTAGAAGATCGTACAAAAAGCATTTATCAAAGCTCAAGTCAATGGAGGACTCCCCTCCCTCATGGGAAGACAAGGCCGCCACATGGCGCCTATGGCCAACACATGGCATTTGTGCTTCCCTCCCAAAGAGACCCCTTGGGTCTATAAAAGGTGGGACTTTTCTCACCCAAAATACATAGGTTGAAGGAGTTTTCAAGCAACGAAGTGCTGCCAAATTGAAGACCCACTTGCATCCCTCTTGGTTCACCTTCCCACATCCACCAATCTCTTTTGCAAGGGAGGTTGTTGGGTGGCCTTTGGAAGCTCGAACCTTACCCAAATCCAACGCATGGACACCGAACCTACCAATTCGCCGACCCCCCAATCCTAAAAGGTTTTGGGCCCATCCCTGGTGGATTGGCTCCAAAATCGAGGGCCAACGGTGGGAGGCCCACTTGGGCACCCCCGCACCTCCCAAGTCCTATTTTTAGTTTTTGAGCATTTTAGATTATTTTTTAGATTGCATTTTGTGTTACTAGGTCTGATTAGTCCATAGCTGCAATTTTGTAACTTTTGGTCAGATTCTAGGATGTTTTGTATTGCTTTGTCGTTTCGCTAACTTGCAGGTGTCAAGGTCAAATTCTCGAGGGTGGAGGCCAAATTGGGAAAATCCGACCATCTGGGTCGTCCCAAAATGGCCCCAATTACATAACCCCCCCTATTTGCAGGCATTTTGCGAGGTCTCGGGATCCGACATTGGAGCAGCAGCAGGTCGGTTTCTTCAACACGAGAGAATTCGTCCCACCCAGGGACGAATTACAGTCAGAATTCGTCCTGCCCAGGGACGAATTCCAGTTGAAGGTGGATTGGCCAGCTGCCTCAGTGGCAGTGGCCTTCTGGTAACTTTTCTTACCTTCTGTCAAGTTTTGAAGCAATTTGGATTCACTGTATTCACTGTTTCAGGCAAATATTTACATGCATATTTCGTTAGTTTTAGAGAGAAAACGCTTTTCATTTGCAGCAGGTGCTACTGACGTCTTGGTCATTTCTTTGTTCGCAGGAGAAGCAGCAGAGGCGAAGAACTCATCGACATCAGCGGCGGCATCATCTTGGCCCGCCCATTGCAATCGTGGGCACGCGGAAAGAGGAATCATTCAGTGATTGTAATCAAACTCTATTTGCGCTCCTAGCCCCTAAAAAGGGAGGAGACGTCATTGTAACAGAGATCAAGGGATATTAATGAAAGGGCTGTGTTTTCTCTATTTGATTGTGTCTCTTCCAATGTGTTTCTTTTCCATTTCATGCAATTTACATTTCTAGGACTTAAGCGTACTTAATTTTGAATGCAATCGCACTTGGTGTTTCCTTTGCCCGGAATCTTGTGCTTTCACATAGCATCTTTAATTCTTGTAGAGCGCTCAACTCGGTGGCCTCTTTTGAGCTCACATCTCAGAAGAAAAACTAGATATCTTAAGGTATAATTTTTTCTTATTTATTTCTATTATAAAATACTCTGGATCCTTTAATCTTCTCTACGCAAGTAGCATCTTAGATTTCTCAGAATCCTCGAATCCTCATGTCTACTTTGTTTGACTCTGCCTGGTTTGAACTAGTGAATCATTTTAAGGAAGGAAGGACACAATTGTTTTTTTTTTTCTTATAGACTGTTCCACGGGCATCTTCTTCTTCCTCAGTGTCTCCTCTGCTCAAATCAACCTGTTCATTTTTTTTGAGCACATATATTTTATCAGAAGCCATAAGGCATTGTTTAAGAAAATTTTAAATTCCTCCTTGCTATTTTTTTGTAAAGGTTATTAGAAACTTCGATTTCGAAGTATATAATTTGACTCCTTTTCAAAGAGCCTTTTAAATTTTTCAAAATAGCCTTTGAAAAGTCGTAGTAATATTGTTACCATTATAATATAATTATTTGGGGAGGGTTTATGTGCAATTTATTACACATTTGTGTCTCTTTAGGGGGGATTGTAAATTTTTTTCGATCTTCTTCTAAAAATTTTATTTCTTCCTTTTAGGTATTTTTATAAAAGGTGTAATTGTTGAAATATTAGATAATATATTTCATATATAATACACTCTCTAATTAAAAATTACACTCCTTTTATGTTTATAAATTTTTAATAATTAATATTTAAGGAAGAGCTATATAACTTTTTATCTATCTTATTCTAATTTCATTTGGTTCTACTTAAGTAACTAAGATATGTTATTGTTGAAATATTAAAATATTTCATAAGAATATTCTCTATTTTTTAAATCAACTTCAAAACTCATATTTTTTAATTAAATTCGTAACCTTAACAAATATATTTTTTTAGAAATGTGTTACTATTTTATCTCTTAAATTTTCTACATATTTCTATAAGATATCAAAAATATTTAAAACTTATAATTTTTTCCTCAAAATATATTTGCCTACGTTTCGTGTATCTTCACCACTAAAAACTTATAGTTTCCCTCACATAAGGGCGGGTTTTGGAGGTAATTGGTATAAAGGCCTGACATATATTTTTCATTAAACAATTTTTTGTATATCTCTCTCACTTATAGTTTCCCTCTCATAAGGGCAAGTATTGAGAAAATCCAAATTAATATCTGGTTGAAATCACTACATTTCAAGACTACAACCCTTACAATTTCCCTCAAGTAAGGGCGGGTATTGAGAGAAACTAAGAGGATTTGGCATTTCAAAAGTGAACAATATTACAAACCTCATTATACTTATAGTTTCCCTCTTGTTAGGGTGGGTATATTGAGTTTTAAATATTGAAGAGCTTCATTTTTTCCCTTATAACAATTGCATTAATCAAAAAATTGAATTTCTAAGGGGGGGTATATTGGTTAATTAAAACTTCAACTTTTATTTTGTGTTAAAATGATGAATTCAATTGAACCTCTCACCCCTCATAAATTTAAAACTTGGAAACCTAAAATTTTAAATCTTATCTCTCAAAAAGGTCTTACTCATTTGCTAGAAGAAAAGCAACCCGAATTTGAGAAAGAATATGAATTTTTTGTTCACAAAGGAAATATGCATGAAACAATAGGTATTATTAGCTCCAATGTTCATGAAAGTTTGTGGTTTCACATTATATATTGCAAAAATCCTCATGAAATTTGGGAGAAACTAAAGACCTTATTTGGAAAAGTAGATCAAATGAGATCAATGCAGCTAGAAGCAGAACTAACATCTTTGTCTCTTGAAGATTTTAGTAGTATTGTTGACTTCCTCACCAAGTTCAAAGAAGTCCTCACTCAATACAAAGGTGGTGGGAAGACTAAGACTGAAGAAGAATACATTTATCTAATCCTTTATAAGCTAAATGGTATTTTTAAATTTTTTGCTACCACATTAATATCTACCAAATATGCTCTTGATGCAACCTTTAAAATACCTTCTTTAGAAGAATTTTGTAATAGATTAACTATGGAAGAAGAAAAAATTGCTATATATGAAATCTCTTCCTCTTCCTATTCCTCAAAATCCTTAGTAGCCTCCACCTCTTCTAAAGAAAAATTCAAAAAGAAGGAAAAGACCCCCATAAATTGTACTCACTACACAAAAAATGGTCACTTTGCAAACACATGCTAAAAAATATTACAACAACTAGAGGCAACTATGAAGGATCAAAAGATAGATAGTAAAAATAAAATAGGAAAAGCCCTTAATGTTCAAGGAAAACCTCCAATTCTTCTTCTAATTACTGGGTCTTAGATTCTGGAGCTACTCATCACATGACTACTTCAGATAAGTCTTTTTATTCTATCTCCTCTAGCTCTACTTGTAGCATAGAAGTGGGTGACTCTCCATTTATCCCTGTAAAAGGAGAAGGGGACATAACCATTGATGGTGGCTCTATAAATAATTTTCTCTATGTTCCAAACATTGCCACAAATATCCTCTGTGTCTATCATATTTGTACTTTTAGAAAGTGGAAAATTGTTTTCTTCACTCCAATAGGAGTTGAGATAAGAGACTTTCAAGATCCCCATTCTCTTATAGCCAAAGAAAATATTGATCATAACTCTCACCTATTTCACTTCAAAAGCTTCCAAAATCTAGAAGGAGTCTCCTATTTTGTGGCTCATGGAGATCTTGAAATATAAATTTGGCATGAAAGGTTTGGTCATCTTAGTTACAACTACCTAAAGGATTTGAGCACCCATGATAAGGTAACATGTTTTACCCAAGTCTCTTCTATTGATGGAGTTTGTCCTAAAAGCAACACCAAGATCCTTTCCACCCAAGTAGTTCTCTAAAAGCCTCATCCCTCTAGATTTAATACATAGTAACTTAATGTCCTTTTTAGAACCTTATTTCAAAGGAGAAAGGTATTCTCTAACCTTTATTGATGATTTTTCTAGAAGATCTTGTGTCTACATCCTAAAATATAAAAGTGATGTTCTATCCTACTTTAAAGTTTTTAAAGCCTTATTTGAAAATCAAGCATCTTGTAAAATCCATAAGATTCACACATATAATGGAGGGAATACTACAGTAATGAGTTCTTCATATTTCTATCAAGTCATGGTATCATTCATCAAAATTATGTATCCCATAATCCTCAACAAAATGGCATTACAGAAAGCAAAAACTAGAAATGAAAAGAAATGGCAAATTGTATGCTCCATTCAAGATATCTTCCAAAAGTGTTTTGGGCAGAAGCTATTAACTGTGCCAATTATATTCAAAATCGAACACCTCGCAAATCTCTTAACCATTTAACTCCTAAATAAGCATGGTTTGGCTCTAAAATAGATGTTTCCTACTTCAATATTTTGGGTGTACTACTTGGGCTCACATCCCAAAGAAAAAAATGAAGGCTCTAGATAAGAAAATCAAAAAGATCATCTTTGTTGGTTATTGCAAATAATTGAAATCTTACAGGCTTATTGATCCCTCAACTCATGAGATCTTCTTTCATAGGAATTTCCAATTTGATGAAACATTTCCTCAAAAATATCCTCAAACAACCTCTTCCTCTGTTGATCCTTCTCCTATAGTAGAACCTCAATATTATGAAGAGCCAACTCTTGAAGTTAACTTGGTAATTGATAATCAAGATGAGGAACTTGCAACTCCAACTCAATGTCTTTTAAATCCTTCCACTATGCCAATATGGGGCAACACCATTATTAAAGAAGCTACTCCTTATATCTAAAATATTCCATCAACGAGATCATCCAACCCCATAGGCACTAGTATTTTCTATTAGTCTATTTCCTCTGATCCTCAATCCTTAAAAAAAGCCTCAGGTATTAAATAATGGGACGATGTCATGGAGAATGAATTCTTTTCCTAGGTCCATGTATTGAAATAATTTCAACCTTCTATCTCCTAGTGATCCTATAGATCTATGAGGTGAATGCCCATATAATTGAAAATAGGGTTATGCATAGCGGCTATTTATCGCCAAAATGGCTAAAAATTGGATTTTCAAAATTTAGAATTAGCTAATATTTGGGACCCTTGACCAGAACCCATTAGCCAAAACTTTCTTGATGTCAATTTGTTTTTGGATTGATTCACCCTAATTTTATAATAATTTGACCATTTTAAGTTAAAATTTCCAACGTTACCGCTAATAATAGTGAGCCTTCTATATGCGTTTGGACACTAGTCACTTGGATTTTGAAACTGATTCACCATTTTTTTATAAATACATTTTGTGTTCGATCCCTTATGCATAACCCTGATTGAAAAATTGATTTATAATGTAAAGCCTCTCATTTTCCACTTTCTTCAAGTCCATTGGACATCATTTTTTATCTATATATATAATATTTATTATAATATTATTCTTTGTATAAATTTAATTATAACATATAGTTTTAATAAATTATCAAATATTTTAATTTAAAAATAATTATTTTTTTCTCACATGTATGTTCATATATAAACCCTATATGAAAAAACCTCCTCCTCTTTGTATATATAGATATATACATATATAGATATATAGATGATTAATAAATTAAAAAAATGATTTATATCAAATCAAACTGAAAGCATGAGATTCCGGGCAGAGGAAACACTAATTATGCAATATAAGATGAAATGTAACGCTTTAATCCTATGCACAAAAAAAACAAAGAAAGGAGATAATTTGGAAATGAAAGAAAATATGTAAATAAATCACAGCCCTCTTTATTCAAATCTCTTATCCTCGGTTACATTGACGTCTCCTCCATTTTTAGGGGCTAGGAGCGTTAAATTTGTCTTTGTTACAATGTGTGACTTAGTCTTCCTCTTTTCGCGTGCCCACACTTGAAATGGACGGGCCAAGATGATGTCGTCGCTGATGTCGATGAGTCCTTGACCTCTGCTGCTCCTCCTGTGAACAAAGAAACAACGAGGATGTCAGTAGCACCTACTACAAATAAAAAGTATTTGTTCTCTAAAATCACCAAAAGATGCATGCAAACATTTGTCTGAAACAGTGAGTAAAATGACTCTAAATGACCTAAAAACCTGACAGAAGACAGGAAAAATCACCAGAAGGCCACTGCCACTGAGACAGCCGGCCAATATGCCTTCAACTGGAATTCATCCCTGGGCAAGACGAATTCTGACTGCAATTTGTCCCTGGGTGGGACGAATTCTTCTGTGTTGGAAAAGCCGACCTGATGCTGCTCCAATGTCGAATCCTGAGACCTGCAAAATGCCTAAAAACAGGGGGGTTATGTAATTGGGGCCATTTTGGGACAACCCAGATGGTCGGATTCTCCCAATTTGGCCTCTATCCTCGAGAATTTGATATCACCACCTGCAAGTTAGTGAAACAAAAAAGCGCAACAAAGCATGATAAAATCTGATCAGAATATTATGAAATTGAAGCTATGAATTCACCAAACAGAATAACACAAAATGCAACATGAACAAATAATCTAGAATGCTTCAGAAATAAAATTTAGAAAGTGCGGGGGTGCCCAAGGGGGCCTCCCATCGTTGGCACTTGATTTTGGAGCCAATCCACTAGGGATGGGCCCAAAACTTCTTAGGATTGGGGGGTCGGCGAATTGGTTGATTCAGGTGTCCATATGTTGGATTTGGGTCAGATTCAAGCTTCCAAAAGCCACTTCATTGCTTGAAATCTCCTTCAACCTGCCTGTTTTGGGTGATAAAAGTCCCACCTTTTATAGACCCATGGGGTCTCTTTTGAGAGGGAAGCATAAGTGCCATGTGTTGGTCATAGGTGCCATGTGGCAGTCTTGTCTTCCCATGAGGGAGGGGAGTCCTTCATTGACTTGGGCTTTCATAACTTCCCTTGTGACAGTCTTCAAACGACCTATTTGTCCACCCACACATGCGTGCGGGGCAGGAGTCATCAACTGGCTGTCCTAGGCTACCACTTGGCACCATTCTTCTTTTTGCCCATTAAACTCAGAATTTGTCCTTGCTAGAGACAATTTTAGAATTCGTCCCTAGGTGAGACGAACTCCAGTTAGTATTCGTCCCTGGGTGAGACGAATACTGAGCAAAGTGTCTAAGTGTACCAAATTGCTTCCTGACCTTACAAAATTGCTATGAAAGTGGTTAGGACCACTGTTTGACCTCTGAGGGCTACCCTGGGGGCTATTTTTGTCAAAGCGATCAGTGTTTGTAGTCACATAATCGGATTGGTGCTGTTTTGGTGTCTATAGATGCCCCTTTTTGGGATGCGTTGCATAGCGCAGCGCCAAGCAAAAATAGATAACCAAAGCACTAATGATTAGGGTTTCTTGGTAACCTAACCAACTTTTGATGCCCCAAGCATGGAAAGGGCATGCATTCTTGAATCCTTGCTTCTGACGAGCTAAGGAGTTTGATTTCAAGTGTTAACCTATTTTGGTGAGGTGTGACTTGAGCTTGGACATTGATCAGTCATGATTAGGCAAAGGGCACAACCTTTTATCCTCGAGGGAACCTTGTGTTTATGATTCATGAAATGCCAAGTGTTTGATTGATTTGATTGTTGCTTGTTTACCGCCCCAATAAGGAGCGTGATTATCTTTATCAATGATTCTTTGAATGCATGTCGTTTTCCTTAATTGGGTGTGTGATTGTTGATTGGTGACTAAGTGTGACTACACCCTCAAGCGACGAATCGATGAGGGAATGACCTTTGTGAGCAAAGCGACGAGTCGCTTGACCCAGGATGACTTTGTGCAATGGTGCCTTTAGATGGTTTATCGTTAAGCATGTGCAATTTTTCCAACATTTGGACCTGTTTTTGGTGGGTGTTAACCCTTTTTGTGATGCCATAATGGGGTGAAATCGTCGACAACCCATCTTCCCGTGGAGCGGTCCGGCTTATGATAGCCTTCTTGGGGAAGTAGGAGAGTGACAATTTGAACCCCGACATTGATTTTTTATGCCAAGAGGTTAAATGCGAGAGTACTTGTGTCCGGCAATGCTTATTGCTTTGTTTTTATGTTGCATTTTTGATCATTTTTTTATGTTTTTGAAGTTCTGGCCTGAATTCGTCCCTGGGTGGGATGAATTCTAGCTGGAGAATTCATCCCTGGGTGGGACGAGTGCTAACCAGAGCGCTTGTCCCAGTCAAGGACGAATTCCAGCTCAAAAGGCCTATTTAAGGGCCAAAACTTGAATTTGGGCTCATTTGTGTCATTTTTTTTCTTGCGATTTTGGATCTCTGGGAGGAGGAGGTAATTCTGCAAAGCGAAGCGCTGCTGGAATTCTCTCTGCCATCATGAGTGCACAAACTAGTTCGAGCGCCGGAGCCGAGGCGAAACCTGTAAGTGTCTTCTAGAGCTTATTTTTGTTTAAATTTGCACTTGTTTTTCCCAAAATGTGTTTTAAAACTTAAACCCTGAAATTGGATTTAAGACAACTAAGACTTATTGTACTATTACACGTAATGTAAAACCTAGGCAAAGAATTTTTCTTACGACTAAACCCTAGGATAACGGAACATAAACCCTAAGACGTAATTTTTTTTGTGTTTTTGAATTTCTTTTTGTTTGTTTTTGAATTAATCAGTTAAGATTAGAAATCTTGTGACTGAAGATTTGTTTTTGTTTTGTTTATTTGATTTTTTTTTTTGCTTTTGTTATTGCTGTACAGTTCTTTTACATGATTTTTAATTTTTTTTTTTGAATTGTTTTCTTTTGAAGGTTAGGAGCCGGTACCGTGTACCTACCGCCTTTACTGAGGCGCGGGGTGCACTGACTGATGATGATTGGGAATGGCTTGATGCCCTTGGGCTAAAGTAGGTGTCTCTACTGGAGCCTGTGGTCCTGGATCAGGCCTATCTGACAGCCTTGATCAAACTTTGGGATCCGTGGACCAACACGTTCCATATTTCGACAGGGGAGATGACTGTAACTTTGGAGGATGTCTATCGGTTGCTTCGGATTTCGATAGACGGACTGCCGATTAGGACATCGCCGCACGATCAACGGAATGTTGTACTGATGAGATGCTTTGGGCATGGGGAGCGGCTGGGTGTAGCGAACCCAGTGGAGACAGCCAAGGTGGACTGCCAGGCTGGCGGGATTTTTGTTGGCTGGTGGCGAGGAGAGGGGGTGTTAGGAGTGAGGCACGCATTCTTGATGGGCCTCATTTCTAACATGCTTCTACCTGATTCATCCAGTGCGAGGTTCCCATGGAACCTGCTGGATTTGGTATGGCAGTTGGTAGAGTGCCCGATAGAGGCACCGCTGATTTTGAGGTGGGGACAGACATTGTTGGCACAGCTCTACGGGGAGCTGTATGGGGTCCGCTGTCGACAGCGAAAGGGGGTCAGCTGTAGCTATCTGCTGCAGTGCTGGGGTTGGCAGCACATAGCAGTAGAGAGGCCGACCGGGTTATCGTGGATGACTCAGGTGGCGATGGATGATGAGGATATTGGCTATGCAGCTTTGTGGCGGCGGTCTACGGAGCAGGGACAGAGTTGGCGATGGGCAGGTTCTGTAGAACACTATACTAATGCCTTCTCTTGGCTCACTCTAGGGGAGGTGTTTTGGCACCCTTATCAGGACTGTCCAGCCTGGTCGAAGGTTAGAGAGTGGCTACTTCGGGTACGCAGGGAGCAGTGGTTGACTGGGCGGCATGGGACAGAGCATGAGTTCTTTTTGTACAATCAGGTTACACGACAGTTTGGGGTACACCAGGGGTTGCCTGATGAGCCTGTGGTCTATCGAAGATGGGGCGATGAGAGGGATTTATATCCATCAGTCACTGCGCCATTGGGCGAGGAGTAAGATGCAGTGATTGACGTCCCAGACGTAGATGACGTCGGGACTACCACTCAGTATGACTCGTGGTGGTTGTTACGGTGATGGAGAGGGGAGGGGCCATTGGGAGGCGCGGAGGTGGCAGTGGAGGGTGCAGGGGATGATTGGGGAGGTCCGTTAAATGATACGAACATGGTGGATGTGGGGGAAGAGGATGTAGACTTGGGCGCTCCATATCAGTTGGACATGCAGGGCATGGATGAGCAGTGGGAGCCAGAGCAAGCTACTATTCGAGAGGGTCTTGTTCGTCAGGCAGACACAGAGGAGGTGGAGTCTGTGGTACGTGCTAAAAATGCACGTCTTACAAAACTGCTACGAATATGGGATCTGGAGTTGGGGGATGCGATGCGGGAGCTGGGGGACACACTATGGGAGAGGGATCTCCTACGGGCTCAACTGGCAGAGCGAGATAGGGATCTGGCACCGCGTGACGATGCAGTGTCATACTATCATTGGCGAGAGGCAGAGTGGTGTCGGCATCAGATAGAGTTGGATAGGGAGGTCATCCGCCTTGGTGGGCGGCTACCTAAGCCTTCGGTCAGTGGATCTTCACGATAGACGAGGGATAGTGCAACTGAGCAGTTGGCATCATCTCGTCGTAGGCGATTGGATGAGGGAGGTGGTAGCAGGTGTGATGCGAGGGCTAGTAGTAGCCGCCCTTTAGGGTCCCATAGGACCCATACTACGGGGGGTAGTTCCCGTCGCACCGATCCTACGTGATCATGGTGGTCGACGCCTTAGGTTGGGTTTTGGATATGATTGCGGGGTCTGAGGACCGGTTTTGTAGCCTGCGGGCATATTTTTGACGATATATATATACCGGTTTTATATTTGTTGTGTACATGTGATGATTTGATTTTTGTTATTCATGATGGTTAATGATTATGGATTTGTGTATGTTTATTTGTTTTGATGGATGCATATACTATGATGAATGCAAATGTTTTTGATTTATATGTGATATGCAGAGATGAAATGGATGAATGGGATTTGTGATATTTGGCTATGGCACCATAGGCTGTTTAGAACTCTGTTATTTCGTATTTATGCGATTGGTGTGATGGATGACTCTTGTATGCATACATGTGGTTTTCTTTTTTTGTTTTTTCTGATGGTATTAGAAGGATGAAAAGTAGCGCAGTTGGTTTAGGAATGTATGTAAGGTTTTTTGAGATTCAGACAGTTTTAACTCACTCTCCATGACCGTACTGTATCTTACAAGATTTTTGAACAAGGTATGAATCGAACTTGTTTTTGACCAAGCTATTTCACATCCCTGTGTGTGCAATTGAGTTCGTTTATGTGGTATTTTTCAAGATACCGCTAGTGCCAGATGGGCTTTCAACCGAACCTGTACTGAGGATCACCTAATTAGCTCCACGAATTCCTTTTTTGTATGTAGTAATATCAATCCACGATGTAAACCAGGATGCCATGACCTAGCTCATCCACATGCAAACATTGATCTATACACAAGTAAATGTGATAGATATGTCGTCATGCAGGAAGTTTACCGCCAGTGACCGATAGGTTATCAACATAACCAGTACTGAGGCTTGCCTCATGACCTTTTAGAATGCTGAGAGTTCCATGGATTCAAGGTCAATTCCTTCTTTTCGACCTGTACTATCACATATATGCAATGTATGGATGCAATGCTTAATGCAGCTACATTTTTTTGTATTTTTGATGGATTTATTTTTGTGAATATGAATATGAGGTGCGAGAAGAGCTCTCTATTGATGAATTTGACCAAGCGATTACGATAATCATTGGAGATTTTTGGGTTTTGACCAAGTGATTGCGATAATCCTTGGAGCTTTTTGGGTGACCGAGTGATTGCGATAATCTTTGGAGCTTTTTGTGTTTTGACCAAGTGATTGCGATAATCCTTGGAGTTTTTTGGTTTGACCAAGTGATTGCATTAATCCTTGGAGCTTTTTGGGTGACCAAGTGATTGCGATAATCCTTGGAGCTTTTTGGGTTTGACCAAGTGATTGCGATAATCCTTGGATATTTTTGGGTTTTGACCAAGAGATTGCGATAATCCTTGGAGCTTTTTGGGTGACCAAGCGATTGCGATAATCCTTGGAGCTTTTTGGGTTTTGACCAAGTGATTGCGATAATCCTTGGAGCTTTTTGGGTGACCAAGTGATTGCGATAATCCTTGGAGCTTTTTGGGTTTGACCAAGTGATTGCGATAATCCTTGGAGATTTTTGGGTTTTGACCAAGTGATTGCGATAATCCTTGGAGCTTTTTGGGTGACCAAGTGATTGCGATAATCCTTGGAGCTTTTTGGGTTTGACCAAGTGATTGCGATAATCCTTGGAGCTTTTTGGGTTTTGACCAAGTGATTGCGAGCTTTTTGGGTGACCAAGTGATTGCGATAATCCTTGGAGCTTTTTGGGTGACCAAGTGATTGTGATAATCCTTGGAGCTTTTTGGGTTTTGACCAAGTGATTGCGATAATCCTTGGAGCTTTTGGGATATGGCTCTCTTAGATATGAAATGGTCTCAAATGACTGATATTCAAGGGTTCTGTTTCCTTGATACCATCAAGAGAATCTAGCCGGTACATCTCGGGTCCTATTTTGCTATCAATGACATATGGACCTAACCAATTCGCCATGAATTTGTCCCTTAGGTGGGACGACAAATTAGAGTTTTGTTGGTTTTCCTTCAAAACCAAATCACCAACCCGAAAGTCCCTTAGGTGAACTTTCATGTTGTAAGATTTCTTAAGCCGCTCTTGATAGATGCGAAAGTGCTCAAGAGCATTAACGTGTCGTTCGTCAAGCAACGTAAGTTGGTCTAATCGGGCTTGCCACGCAATGTCATCATCGATGAACTCCTGCATTGATATGCGGAGGGAAGGAATTTCCAACTCGAGAGGCATTACTGCCTCTGAGCCATACACGAGCGAAAATGGAGTTGCCCCAGTTGGCGTCCGAATGCTAGTGTGATAAGCCCAAAGGGCAAGTGGGATTTGTATGTGCCAATCCTTATGACTGTCTGTGACGATATTTTTAAGGATGGCAACTAGTGTTTTGTTTGATGCCTCTGCTTGCCCGTTTGCTTGCGGATAATAGGGAGTTGAAAAGCTGTGCTAAATTTTGTACTTTGTGGTCAAAGCACGCACATCTTTGTTCTTGAATGATGGCCCATTATCCGATATTATTTTGGATGGAATACCAAAACGACATATGATGTGATGCAAGATGAACTCCACAATGCGGGGTCCTTTTGTTGAGGTTAACGGAATTGCTTCCACCCATTTAGTAAAATACTCTGTGGCCGTTATGATAAACGTGTGACGGCCTGACGATGCAAGGGAGATCTTTTCGATTAGGTCAAGGCCCCACTACAAAAATGGCCAAGCAGACTAGACTGTCTGTAGGGCCTGGGAAGGTACGTGCATCAAATTGGCATGATGTTGACATTTCACGCACTTCTTGACATATGCGCAACAATCTTGCTCTAAAGATGGCCAATAATAGCCCATGCAAAGAATGCGCTTTGCGATGGCCATACCGCTAAAGTGGCCACCACATGTACCGTCATGCGCTTGGGCGACTGCCCAAGTGGACTCTTGCTGGTCCAAGCAACGAAGAAGAATTTCGTCGTAGCTGCGACGATACAAAATGTCTCCTATTAAGACATACTTAGCCACTTTTTGTTTGAATGTTCGTTTTGCGGCGTGCGTCAATCCAAAGGGAAGATTAACTAACTTGAGGTAGTCTCTAATGGGTAAATACCAGTCCTGTTGATCGAAAACCTCGACAGTATGGATAGCCAATCCCTTTTGAAGTTCTTCCCAAAAAAATGCTGAATGGGATAGAACTTGCAAGAATAGCATTGTGTTGCTATTGGTGGGAGTGGGGGAAAACAAGGCTTCCCAGTTGGCACGTTTCAGACGATCTCGAATTTGAAAGAACCTATCCGAGGAAGGTTCAATCTGGATCATGTGGATTCCTGGCATCAAGTCTGAGCTTGCACACTCCATCGCGGATTGTGATAATGTTTTTACTTGAATGGTTGTCATATCACCGGAAAGGTCTTGCGGTATTAGTGACCCCAAGGAGGCCATTATGTCCGCAAAATGATTCGATGATCGAGGGAGTGCCTCGATGTCATACCATTCAAGTTTTGCAAAGAATTTGTCCACGAGGGCTTTATAGGCCTTCGAATCGGGCATTTGCATTGATATACCCCTTTGACTTGATTGACTATTAACAGTGAATCACCAAAGATATTCAATCGTTTGATGTTCATGGCGATCGTTGTCTGAAGACCTAGGAGCAAGGCTTCATATTCTGCAATATTGTTGGTGCACTGGAAGTTTAATTTAAATGACAGGGGCATTGGAGCACCTTGCGGTGTGAAGAATACAATATTTGTGCCACCACCTTGCTCACACTTAGAACCATCGAAGAATAGGGTTATGTCGGCCTGTGACTCAGGCTCATCAGAATTTGGCATTTTTGAGACATGGAAGACCCCATCATCGGGTAGTTCTATGACCAGAGTTTGATCATCTTCAAGAGGAGCCTCTGCTAGTTGATCGGCTATGACTTGTCCTTTGATCAATTTTTGCCCAATAAACTCTATGTCAAATTCCGTCAACAACATGATCCATTTCGCCGTGTGACTACTATGATAAGTATGACTCATCATGTATCGCAATGGATTCTCCTTAGACACAACATACGTAGTGTTACTCAACATGTAGTGGCGTAGATTTTTGGTAGCAAACACCACTACCAAGCAGAGTTTCTCAACGTATGCATAGTTAAGTTTGTAACTGACTAGGGTGCGGCTAAGATAGTAAGTAGCCTGTTCTTTGTGAAGTTCATTCTTTTGGGCTAGCATGGCACCCAGTTCCACCTCAGTAGCTGAGATGTATAAGTAGAACGGCACTCTTGGTCTAGGTGGTGCCAATACTGGCGGCGAAGCCAAGTATTGTTTGATTTCATCAAAGGCTGACTGGCACTCGTCATCCCAATGAAATGTGACCCCCTTGTGCAATAATTTGTTCATGGGTCGACATTTGTCAGATAATTGCGCTATGAAGCATTTAATCGATGCGACCTTTCCTTGCAGACTTCTGAGCTGCTTGATAGTGGTTGGGGGAGCCATTTCAAGGATTGCCTTGACTTTGTTTGGGTCCACTTCGATGCCTCGCTTTGAGACTATAAAACCCAAGAGTTTTCTAGATGTGACGCCGAATACGTACTTCTTGGGATTCAGTCTGACCTTATGCTCTATGAGGCGATCGAGAATCTTGCTTAAGTCACCGAGATGATCTGAGCGTAAAAGAGACTTGGCTAACAAATCATCCATGTAATCTTCCAAAGTTTTTTGCATATAATCATGGAAGATATACGTCATGGCACGTTGGTAGGTAGCGCCAGTGTTTTTAAGGCCGAAAGTCATGACCTTATAACAAAATGTCCCCCAAGGCGTTGTGAACGCCGTTTTGAGTTGGTCTTCAGGATTGATACGAATTTGATTGTATCCTGAGAAACCATCCATTAGGGAGAGCATTTCATGACCTGTTGTAGCGTCTACCAATGCGTCGATGCTCGACAAGGGGAAATCATCCTTAGGACTCGCTTTGTTTAAGTCTCGAAAATCGGTGCATATGAGAATCCTCCCGTCGGGCTTCTTGACGGGAACCATGTTGGACAACCATGGCGGATAATCCACACGGATGACAAACTGTGCATCCAATAGCTTTTGCAACTCGTATTTGAACATCAAGGCCACTGTTGGGTGCATCTTGCGTAGTTTTTGCTTTACGGGCTTGATTGTCGGATCAAGCGTTAAATTGTGCATGACTAGCTATGGGTCTAGTCCTAGCATATCTTTGTATGACCATGCAAAAACATCCTTCTTCTCTTTGAGAAGGGCAATGTAGTCGGCTTGCTCTTCGAGGGAAAGACTTACCCACATCCTGATAATCTAAAGATTCTTTGGATCTGTGCCGATATCTACGTTAGTCGTCTCCTCGACTGACATGTGGGATCCGTCCTCCAACTGATGTGGAGTTGGGATCAAGTGGATATCATTAGCTGAGTTTAGATCTATGTTTGGAACCTCGGGTCCCTCTTCAGCTTGAAAAATATCCTGAGTTGTCCTTGGGGTAAAATGAAGCATTTCACCGAAAGGCCAGTACTCTGATGGTGATAAAGGTGAATTTACGCGATCCCAGTCGATTGCATCCATGTCTAGATACAATGACCATGATGGATCGGCCGGATTGTGGATGGGTCTGGTCAAATCAATGGAGATCATGTTGATGGAATTAATTTGGTCTCCAGAATCGTGGGTGTGATAACTTGATTCTTTTAGATGCTCCCTATACTCTGGATCTGGCTCTACGGGAACGGGCACGAATGGATCTTCCCTAGGTGCGAATTCATCTCTATGTGCGAAAAGGAGGGCGGGGTCTTCCCTCGGCACTGATGTCATGATGGGATCTTGAGGTGGATGATGCTCATATTGAATTCGGAGCCATGGATCCAATACTTGGTCCCCCCTTGCAGGGTCTACCCACCATTCATGTCCTAGCAGTATGCCCATTTGTCCCATTAGATCTTCATGGGTTAAAGGGCGATGATGTCATCGCGCATGTCTGAGATAGTCCATCTCAGTCTCATCTTTTGAATCACTTTCGAAGACCCAAAAATATTCATCCTCTTCAGCAATTGTTGCTTGCAATGTTGAGGGTTCTCCTTGTTCTAGTAAGTTAATCTGGTCCCATTGCGGTTGTTCCACTTTTGGTGGACAGACCTGATTCTCTTGACATTGTGTCGATTCAGCTAGAACCTCCAAGGGGAACAACTTCAGAAAGATGTCCGAAAGTCGTTGATGTTCTCTTTGAGGATTACTCTCTGAACTTTCGCCTCTCTCTAGCAAAGGAGAGGGATTACTACTGTTTCTAGGGGTGTTTGTTGACCATGGGAGGTAGTCTCCCAATGTATATTCTGTATTTGGATTGGCATAAGGATCTAATGCCAATCCCCCCTTGTTGCCTATTTCTAGGCCTTGCATATTTTCAACCAAGATGTCTAAGGGCAGGGGGTGGTTGAACCCTACTCCTGACTTGTCATATGGCATCTGATATCTTGGTTGGCAAAGGACCCACATCCCTTGCTCATATCTGCCTAGCTCGTATCCATGCCAATTGCATTGGCCGAGATATTTTAGGGAAAAATCTAGGTTTGACAGATAGTTGATGTTTTCAACAAAAGGCTCTTCATCTACTTCCTTTTGTTGGCTTGGTTCAAGACCATGATCAAGGCCCCCATACACAAAATTCATCTGGTTTGGAGGGTAGCTTAGAGGAACAACTGTCCCTATGGGATGGCAAGGTCTTCCCATGTCCTGTAATGACTCCAATGTGGGGGTCGCCACAACATTTTGCACTAAATACTCCCCTAGGCCCGTACTAGCCATTTCAACAGTGATTGTTGATGATTGGGTGGGAGGAAACGGTAGTCCTTCTTGAGTCCATTCCATGTTTGGCATTTTAGGAGTCTCCGCTTCCGCTGTGTGAGGTGTTTCTTCTGTTGATATCGTTGAAATTGTGGGCAACTTCTCTTCTAGAGGCTTAGCCTCTTCCATGATCTGTTTTCCATTTTCCTTCTGTTTGGCCATGACAGGTGGCATTGATGATGAAGGAGCAGGTGATGAAGATTCACCTGGCTGGGATTTTGTTGAATTTGTCACCAGTGGTGCCTGCGATATCAAACCCTATTTAGATGGATTTAACTAGAAATCCAAATGAGTTGAAGAGAGGGTCGATTGAGGCATGAATTGTATCGCATTGCAATACTTGAAGGGTTCTAAGTCCATGGGGACTACATGTATTTCACCTTCATAAGCATACTTTAAGCACTGGTGGGCGATCGAAGGGACACACTTCATGTCCCTGATCCAAGGCCGCCCTAGCAGTATATTATAAGCCATCTCGCCTTCCAACACATGGCACAGTGTAGGTATTGTATTTTGTCCTACATGGACAGGTAGAACAACTGTGTCGACTGTCGAGCATATTGCGTCGTTGAAAGCTCGCAATGTGTACGTGGAGGCTATGATGTGAGAGGCTGGCATATTCAAATGTTTTAAGGCTGCAGTGGTAATGATGTTACTGGACGATCCAGTATCTACCAACACTCTCTTGTAGGGGATCTCGTTGACCCACGCGATAACGTGTAGGGGTGGATCTGCCATGTCATTCGATATCATTTTGACTTCATCTTCTCTGAAGGTGATGACCGGCTCCGTACATTGTTTCACATGTCCCACGAAGTTGTTGAAAGAATTTGCTTCGTGGGGTTGTAATTCGATGGTTTTTAAAATGTCCATAAGAGCTTCCCTATGGGGTGCTGACTGTTGAATGAGCTCATAAATGGACATCCTATCCGATGTGGTCCGCAAACTCTGCGTGAGTTTGGTCCGTATCGTGACCTCGGGTCTAGGCGGAGGCAACTGCGTTGGGCGTTGTTGAGGCTACGATGTTGTCGGAACTTCCCTCGTAGCTACCTCGGGGGCAACTATTGGGTACCTTCTATTCCTTGTTACTATGCTAATCATTCCCACAAATCCCTGCATGGGAAGATTCTGTCGCACCTCATTAATCTGGAGTGGTTTTTCCTGTGCCTCGTGGGCAGGCAAAGGGTCCTTGAATACCCCCATTTGTTGATTGTTTGGCGATATGGGGTTGTCCACAGCCAATGTTCTATTATCGATCAAATCTTGGATTAGTTCTTTGAACTTTCAGCATCCATTCAAGTCGTGTCCTCTGCGCCTATGGAATCTACAATACAATTCCTCTCTGTATCCCCTAGGCTTAGGAGCAATAGGGTCTATATTTTGGATTTTTGGCAGAGTGACTAGATTTTCCACTGACAAGCGATCAAATAGGGAGTCCCTGGACTCTGTGTAAGGGGTGAATTGTCGCCTAGGGTGACGTTGTTGATTCTGCTCCTGTATTTTGTTATCTCTTTCGTAATCAGGAGGCACTACCTGGTAATTAGCCTTTTGGGGCTGCATTTATTGCACAGGCACTGGCACATTTATCACAACTTGGTTAACCGTAGTGTGTTGTTGTTGCGTTGTCCCGATCTTAGTGGTTTTATTCCACTCTTTCTTTTTAGGCTTGGTGATTGCACCTTCACCTATCTTAATATCTTCTATAACTTTGGCTTACGCCAAAGCTTCTTCTAAGTTGTCGTATTGTCGCAGCAACAATAGACTAGAGATTGATTTTAAGCAACTTTTTGCGAACATATGTGTGAGATCAGACATAGGGGGACGATAGGGTAACTTAGAAAGAAAAGCTCTCCATCGATTCCCGTACACTACCATTGTTTCCTCCTCAAATTGCCTAAGGCTCACCAGATCACTCAGTGATGCCTTCTTCCTTGTGTTGAAGGCAAAGCGTTCAAGAAACACATCTACTAATTGATCTATGTTTCTTATGCTGTGTTTGGGTAGTTGTGTGAACCAATCCTAGGCAGGGCCTGCGAATGTGGTTATGAATGTTCTAAGAAACAATGCGTCATTATCTTGTATGTGTAAGCATTGCCTTAGAAATATTGTAACGTGTTCTTGTGCGTCCTCTTCACCTTTAAAGATTGTCAATTGAGGCAACTTGAAGTGCTTGGGGTAAAGAGGTGTAGGCACTGAGGGATGCACCGGATTACTGCGGAGTTGACGTAATGTGGGTTTTTGATGCCCAGCAGCTTTTGTTTCCACAGATTCTAAATGCTCTAATAGTGCTTGGTATGCATCGAAATATTTTATTTCTTCCTCTCTTGTCCGCTCCCGTTGTAAGTTGTGGTAGATTGGAGGCCTATGGAGGGGTGGCCGAATGGCAACCCTCCTACCTTGATGGGGAGTTTCAACATATTATACTTATGGTTCGTAATCCTCGTAAAATTCTTGAGGAGTCTCTGGGCGAGACCTATAACCCTGATTGAGTCCTTGCTGAAGGTACCCATCATTGTTTTGGGGAGTGGCTTCCCTCTCGGGTCTATAAGGTCTTGGAGGCAAAGCTTGACGAGGTCGTGGAGACCTGTCCTGCACCAACGGATTATGCCTCTCATATTGTTTGACTCTTTGAATGTGAGGGGTTGGCTCCCTCTCAGGTAGTTTATAGCGTAGCTCATCCGCTTCGCATTGCATGCGCTCTCTATCCAAGCGGTGTCGATACTTTATCTCCTGATGACTTTGTTTAAGCCGCATGATTTGGGCTTGATGGGCGGTATATCTGGCGACAGTCGGGTCAATTTGGTCTACCCTATTTTGCTTAGGAGGTTCGAATGTTCCTCCTATGTGTTTGCCTTGATTTTGATGATCCAAAATTTCAATGGGTCGCTTCCCTCTGTCGAGGTAGGCGGCATGTACTCGAGGTTCTGGCCTCAAGGGGTGATCATGATGTCTAGCTGGTGCGGAAGCGCAAGGTTCCCGCGTTGTATGTTGTTGTCTTTGAGGAATGCGATGATCTTCCTCGCGCTCCCTCTCATAGGTGTGAAGGGGGCGGGCGGAGTTAGGTCACCCTGTGTAAGGAGCCCTACGCTCTGGATTTTGTCTCTCTGTTCTAATGGGAGGTAAGGAAGGGATACCATATCCACGTTGTCCCTCCAAATGGATGGTGTGCCTGTCTAGCACTTCATCACACCGTGGCCACTCATGTCTAACCTCAGAAGGCGATTCTCTATTTATATCAAGGTCTACATGTAATGCGCCTTCTCGAAAGGGGTTGCTTTGAATGGGCATACCCCATCGAGGATTCTGAATTGGATTCTTTTGAAGGTTAGACCGATAAGGTGGTATGACCAAATCCTCAAGACTGAAGCAAAGGCGACTTGTGCCTAATTCTTGTGTACCTTCTAGAGCTTCTACCCTTGATTGGGCTTGGCTGCGGGTGTACACCATTGCGGTGCTTCTCTACTATCTAAACAAATTTTTATCTCTTTTATGATGATTTTTCTTTTTGTCTACACTAAGCAGAAATAAACACACGCATACACAAATAGTGATTATCTATTTTAAGGATTATTGGTGTGTCCTAAACTGGTTTAGTGCATTTTGATATTTTGTTTTGTTTTTGTAGGTTTTGAAGATCGTTTAAATGCATTATAACGGCTCATATAACTCCCAAAACGGTAGCCCCTTCAATATACCAACCAGGTCGATATACCAACCTCTCTATATACCCGCCCTTACAAGAGGGAGACTATAGGTATGTGATAGCAGAAGGTACATGGTACGTAGGCGGTACGGAAGGGGGATTGTCCTGTTAATGGCACCTACCATAGAAGACTTATCCTCACGTGCATTGGAATCACCCCAGCGACGCTCGGTCAGATTTCATTAGGATTTACGCCTAACAACAATTGACAATTGGGAAATGGATGCAAAGCTAAGCCAAGGTGGTGATGAACCCACCGTTGGTCTTGCTCAAGGGTTGGGGTCTTATGACCAGCTCCTTGGTTTAAAATTATTGCGTGAAGTGTGTGGGATTCATTTTATTTAACAAAAATGAAACAAGCATAAATGAATTTCCCTAAGCAATGCAAGATAAAATGAAAACAGTCAAAGAAATAGAAACATAAATAGAAAATTTAACAGAGATTGTAAAAATCCCTACCTCTTCTCTACCTGGACCGGTTGCTTCTGAATCTTTGCTCTAAAAAGTTGCAGACAAAAATTCGTCCCTTGGTGAGACGAATTACAGGACAAAATTCGTCCCTCCTAGAGACGAATTTGAATTCGTCTCAGGGTTAGACGAATTTCAGTAGAGCAATCGTCACAGTCAAGGACGAATAACAGTCAGAGACCAAAAAGGTACCTGTCAAACACAAAACACAAAAATTTAATCAGTTTCTGTGATTTTAAAAAACCAGGGAACAGGGTCCCACCGTGATCGCCACTGAAAGCATGAGATTTCGGGCAGAGGAAACACTAATTATGCAATATAAGACGAAATGTAACGCTTTAATCCTATGCACAAAAAAAACAAAGAAAGGAGATAATTTGGAAATGAAAGAAAAGATGTAAAGAAATCACAGCCCTATTTATTCAAATCTCTTATCCTCGGTTACATTGACGTCTCCTCCCTTTTTAGGGGCTAGGAGCGTTAAATTTGTCTTTGTTACAATTTGTGACTTAGTCTTCCTCTTTCTACGTGCCCACACTTGAAATGGATGGGCCAAGATGATGCCGCCGCTGGTGTCGATGAGTCCTTGACCTCTGCTGCTCCTCCTGTGAACAAAGAAACAATGAGGATGTCAGTAGCACCTGCTGCAAATAAAAAGTATTTGTTCTCTAAAATTGCCAAAAGATGCATTCAAACATTTGTCTAAAATAGTAAGTAAAATGACTCTAAATGACGTGAAAACCTGACAGAAGACAGAAGATATCACCAGAAGGCCATTGCCACTGAGACAGTCGGCCAATCTACCTTCAACTGGAATTCGTCCCTGGGCAGGATGAATTATGACTGCAATTCGTCCCTGGGTGGGACGAATTCTTCTATGTTGGAAAAGCCGACCTGATGCTGCTCCAATGTCAAATCCCGAGACCTGCAAAATGCCTGCAAATAGGGGGGTTATGTAATTGGGGCCATTTTGGGACGACCCAGATGGTCGGATTCTCCCAATTTGGCCTCTATCCTCGGGAATTTGATATCGCCACCTGCAAGTTAGTGAAACAACAAAGCGACACAAAGCATGATAAAAGCTGATCAGAATATTATGAAATTGAAGCTATGAATTCACCAAACAAAATAACACAAAATGCAACATGAACAAATAATCTAGAATGCTTCAGAAATAAAACTTAGAAAGTGCGGGGGTGCCCAAGTGGGCCTCCCACCGTTGGCACTTGATTTTGGAACCAATCCACTAGGGATGGGCCCAAAACTTCTTAGGATTGGGGGGTCAGCGAATTGGTTGATTCAGGTGTCCATATGTTGGATTTGGGTCAGATTCAAGCTTCCAAAAGCCACCCAACAACCTCCCTTGCAAAAGATATTGGTGGATGTGAGAAGGTGAATCAAAGGGGATGCAAGTGGGTGTTCAACTTGGCAGCACTTCGTTGCTTGAAATCTCCTTCAACCTGCTTATTTTGGGTGAGAAAAGTCCCACATTTTATAGACCCATGGGGTCTCTTTTGAGAGGGAAGCATAAGTGCCATGTGTTGGTCATAGGTGCCATGTGGCAGTCTTGTCTTCCCATGAGGGAGGGGAGTCCTTCATTGACTTGGGCTTTCATAACTGCCCTTGTGACAGTCTGCAAATGGCCTATTTGTCCACCCACACACGCGTGCGAGGCAGGAGTCATCAACTGGCTGTCCTGGGCTGCCACTTGGCACCATTCTTCTTTTTGCCCGTTAAACTCAGAATTCGTCCCTACCAGAGACGATTTTAGAATTTGTCCCTGGGTGAGACGAACTCTAGTTAGTATTCATCCCTGGGTGAGACGAATACTGAGCAAAGTGTCTAAGTGTACCAAATTGCTTCCTGACCTTACAAAATTGCTATGAAAGTGGTTAAGACCACTGTTTGACCTCTGAGGGCTGCCCTGGGGGCTATGTTTGTCAAAGCGCTCAGTGTTTGCAGTCACATAATCGGATTGGTGCTGTTTTGGTGTCTACACAAACATAAACTCTAAAAAAATTAGCTCATATATTTAAAAAGGTACTTTTTTAATAGGTTATATGTGGCTTCTATTGGGGCCGCTCCCATAAAAATACCAAAATATTAAATTTGTTGTAGCATACATTTTTATCATGTTTATTTTTTCTTTTTTCTCTTAAATATATTCTTAAACTTCCTCAAATTGTGATGTTTTCTTTTTTTGGTAATTATTTTAATAGATTAACAGTGGGTTTTTATAGAGGATCCCAAAACATTATGTACAAAATTAGCCATACTTCTAATGATGTATCATGCCTCCTGGATGGAAATATAAGTCGAATTGCAAGAAAAGCAGACCCTAGACTAATTGCCATGAGGCTACAAAAAGGGCATTTAAGCCTGATAAACCATATAGCAAAACTAAAAAAAAATGGGAAAACATAAAGAAAAAGCCAAAGAAATTGGAACATGGAGATCGAAAGCACAATAGCCAAACCAGCTAATCCTAGTCCTCCTGATCCTCTGAATTCTGATGCTTCTTGTCCTGCTTCAAAATTTTAATCATGGAATTAACAGTAGTGAGAATAGTTGAAGCCAATTCTAGAAGGGATTTACCAGGAGGAATCTCCCTATCACTCACAGTGTTCGACAAAATTTGCTACGGAAGGACGTCCTTCTCCTCCTTTCTAAATTTCTTCAGACACTGGGATTTGGCGAGACAAACATTCCCGCACTTCGCCAATGTCCCAACCACACATGAGAACCATTGGAAAGAGGTACTTTGAAATTCCATCATCGAACCAATGCCAAGAACGGGAAAAAATAGCAAGACCACCTTGCTGGAGGAAAGTGTGTTGATAGCCTATAGGGCACCAGGTCTGGTGCATCTTGGAAACTTGAAAACAAACAGCTTTGGGACCAGGACTATGCTTCACATGACGCGTGCACCCACTATCACACAGGGGATTGGATAGAGCTGCCACCCTAACATGATAATCATCGGGAAGGACCTTTCAAAATCTACGTGGGGAACACCTCATGAAGGGATATCTGCTCTAGAAATTCTTTCCACCTCTGATGGGAAGTGAGTCCACCACACGACCAGACACGTAGTCACGAGCCCTTTGTTGGCCATGTGGTCAGCCACATGATTTCCTTCTCTAAGGATATGACTTGCTTTCCACTTGCCACGTTGGGAAAGTAGTGACCTTACCTCAAGAACAATGTTGAAGACCCTCCAGGATGGGTCTTTGGTGTCTAAGAGGTAATTCACAATGTTGAGTGAATCTCCTTCAATAATTAGAGGTTGAGGATCCTCAGATAGGATCTGGATTCCTTTCAGAGCGCCTCGGGCTTCGACATAGTGATTCGTTTGAGAGCCCAACTCTTCATAGTAGGCCACCAGAAGATTACCATCATGATCTCTAACAACACCCCCTAAACTAGTGGTCCCAGGATTACCCTTTATCGCTCTGTCAAAATTTAATTTAATCCATCCCAGGGGGATTTGGTCCATCTAACACTTCTTCGAAAAGGACCTGTAATAGCTTCCAAAAACGGGCAACAATTCATCCTTTTGAAAATTGCTTCTTCATTCGAAATATGGGGGCGGGGACTGGGAACAACATTAGATTTCTCAATGGCATAGGATAAGGCCCTTTGAGAGACATAAGGAGGCACTTTTGGGGCTCTACCAAAGACTCTAGCATTCCTCTCTAACCAAATTTTCCAAATGGAATAGTGGAATAAGGCCTCAAGGAGGAAGCGGAGTTTAGGATTCTTGAAAGGATTATGCCATTAATGGACATATTTGAGGGATCATGGGGAGCACCAGAGGATTTGGAAGGAGGATAGGACAATGCTGAGGACCGAGTGGGAAAAGGGGCAGTGCAGGAATAAATGGTCCCTCGTATTGCACTATGCTAAACACATGTAACACCTATTATGGAAGGCAAAACCCCTCTTGTGAAGGTTGTCAATGGTTAAGGCTTTTTTGTGAAAAGCAATCCACCCAAAGAAGTTCACTTTAGGGATGACCCCTTTCCTCCAGATAACTTTCCATCGATAATCCAAGGTAGTCTCGTTGGTAAGAAACTCATAGGCTGATCTAATAGAGAAAAGACCATCCTCTGTACCACTCCAGATGATTTTGTCATTCCTTCAAATAGATGGAATTAAAATTTATTGTAGGATGTTTGCCAGAAAGGCAACCTCATTATTAAACCCTTCCACAATTGGAAGTTTCCACTGAGGGAGACGGGAGCTTCGGTCTATGAAATCCACCACCCTGAGTTGGGAGTTTGGGTCGGTTTGTTCTCTCAGCCCAGCAAGGTCTTCCCTCAAGCCAAGGGCTTCTTCAGTCGCCCACCTATTCTTCCAAAAGAGGATGAGGTTTCCATCACCCAAAATCCAACGGGCTCCCAAGCTGATCAAATGATGGGTTTGGAGCATAGATTTCCAAAAAGTCGATGCTTCAGGAGGGATCTCAGCATCAAAAAAAGAGTTGGAGCCAAGATACTTCCTTTTGACCAGCTTGACCCACTCCACCGGGTCACCAGTTAGGATCCTCCAAGCATGCTTCATGATCATATCTAAGTTCATAAGTCTTGATCTCCTCAACCCCAAGCCGCATTGGTCTTTCTGCGAACACACCTTGTCCCAGGCAACACGAGGAATTCTAGATTTTTCTTCATTGCCAGACCATAGAAAGGTCCTCTAAATCTTCTCAATATTGGATTGAACAAAAACTGGAAGCATGAACACCAACATAAAGTAGGTTGGGATCCCCTGAAGACAAGCTTTGGTAAGGGTGGCTTTCCCAGCTTGCAACAGGAGTTTGCCCTTCCAAGTGATAAGTTTTTTGTGAAGGCATTCTAGGATCATGTTCCACATACCTCCACTAGCACGACCATTGCAATACAGGGACAACCCCAAATAAGACATAGGCAGGGAGTCAATGGTGCATTCTAAAATTTTGGAAATCTAGAGTTGCCTACATAGGGGAGTGTTAATAAAATAATTTTTTCTCTTGATGTAATTAACCTTTTTCCCAAAAGCTTGCTAGTAATGGGAAAGGATCTGCTTGAGGGATTTGGGCTAGGCAAGAGACGCCCCAGTGGATATTAGGGTGTCATCCACAAATTGTTGATGAGTGACAGGTTCAACTCTAGAAGTCGACAGAATACCAAAAATCTTGTTCTAACAAAGAGCCTCTTTCAAAGACCAACTCATAACCTCTTCCAAAAGGATGAAGAGGATGGGAGACAAAGGGTCACCTTATCTGAGGCCTCTAGTGCTTTGGAAATACCCAGCTAGGGACCTGTTGATCAGGACAAAAAAAAGGGAGTGGATATACAACTATAGATAAGGTCAATCCAGTGGGGATGAAAGCCAAACTTGAGGAGGACAGCACACAAGAAACTTCTATCAACCCGATCGAAGGCTTTGTTCATGTCTAGCTTAAGAAAAATAGCAGCATTCTTGGAGAGGTAAGCAGAGTGAAGAGTTTCATGGACAGTGATGACACCATCAAGAATATTTTTGCCTTTAACAATGCTTCCCTTACAAGGATCAACTAGGAGAGGGAGAACAGGTTTCAGTCTATTGGCTATAGACTTGGTGAGGATCTTGTAAAAAAAATTGCACGTGTTGATGGTTTGGTAGTCAGAGAAACTCTTGCAGGCTGGAGACTTAGGAATGAGAGCAAGAAATGTGGAATTGAGTTTTGGGTGAATGGATCTGGAAGCTTGTATGTCCCGAATAGCTTCGTGCACATCCGAATCCACAACATCCCACATGACTTGAAATAAATGGGGGAAAACCATCAGGGCCAAGGGCCTTGCCTGGTTGCATGGAGAACAAAGCTTCTTTGATCTCAGACGAGGAAAAAGGTTCCAAAAGCTTGATGCTTACCTCGTGGGGGACTTTAGTCAAAAAGTTGGCAAGCAATGATTTTTGGACCTGAATGTTGTTGTCGGGAGGAGTGCCAAGCAAGTCCTAAAAAAATCAACCACTTCGCTCTTGATTTCCTCTATTTCCCCGGTTACACACCCATCCTTGCAAGACACTTCTTTGATCTTGTTGGCCCCTCTGTGCCCCAAGTAGGTCTTTAGATTTCTGGCGCCAGAAGGTTTCCTCCCATGAAAGAGTAGAATGTTAATCCACCAAAAGACTCTGTTCTTCCTCCCTAAGACCCTCGATGTAACCTTCGAGCTCCATCCTCTCTTCCAAAAATTTTAGGTTGTCCGAGATAGACTTTTTGGACTAAAAAATGTTGTGAAAAACCTCTTTATTCCATATTTTCAGCCTCTTTTTGACCATTTTGAGTTTTAAAGCCACTCTCTTAGGGGAATTTCCTCCCACCTCCTGTTACCACCATGTTGAAACCAATCCTTTGAAGTATTTGTGAGAAATCCACATGGATTCAAATACGAAGGGGTCTTAAATCCTCTCTTAAATATATTCTTCAACTTCCTAAAATTGTGATGTTTTCACAATGAACTCATTGACATCATTTTTATTGAGACATAAAATATCACTTGACTATTTGCCTTCTAAAATTTGAATTTCACGAAGATGAATATCAACACCATAATTCAATAATTTATCTACTACTAGATTTCCTTATTTATGAATATGCTCACACATCTAGGAGATTATCTCTATTAATAGATGATGAACATAAACAATAATATTATTTTTTATTCACCCTCCACATCGATTTTTGTTAATAGCATTAATGATGATTTGTGAGTCCCCCTCAATTGAAATATATTTCCATCATTTTTTTGAAGTAATTTTAATCCTTGAAAGAAGTTCCCTAGCTTTGCATAGCTATTAGTTGAAGTTCCATATGATTCTCAATAAGTGAGGAGAATTTTACCTTCATTATTTTTAAAAACACCACCTCCACCAACTTTTTATGGATTTCCTTTAGAAGCACCATCATAATTAATTTTCATGAACCTAATTTTTGGACATTTCCATTTGACCATAGATCGAAGCAGATCCTTTGATTTAATTTTTTTGTCATCATAGATGACTCTTCCATGTATGTTCAAATCCAATAGCAAAGTTAATAGCACCTCTTTTTATGCAATTGAGACTTCCCATGATGAACACCATATTTGTAAACATTCAGCAAGAGAGAAACTAATAGGGTTCCAAGCTTGAGCATGATTTTGATATTTATTTTAAAAAATTATATTATTCCTTTCAAGCTATAAATTTCAACAAATAATAGCAAGGCCAATCCTCAAAATAATACATAATTATTTAGCTTTGAAATGATTTGTCCAATATTTTATCAACTCTTTCAATGTTATCATGCTACCGAATATAGTTTCATATTTTTTAAGAAATATCCCCAAATGTTGTGATAAAATGAACAATGAAGATGTACATGGTCTGACTTTCTAAATCCTTCTCACATAAGGAACATCTAAAGGGCCCATAATATTCTCTTCTCGGTATAAGAATATTACTTTGAATTGCTAAAAAGAAAGTTTTTCTTTATATATACTTTTAAAATAATTAAAACTTTATTTAATAATCAAATTGCAAAAGATAAAAAATGTGTACATTAATTTTTCTTTTAAATATAATCTTTGGGTTAGGTTGAAGTAGTGGGGTATAATGAGTTTCTTAACTTTTTAAATAAGTTTATATCATACCAATAGTATAGTCTAGGTTTTCCAAGTAAAATATTTAAAAAAATATTAAATTTCTATTTTATATTAATAATTACTTTTAAAATTTAATATGTTACTTTTAACATTTAATTATTTTAAAATTTTATATCTAATCATTTCTTTTATTAAATTTATTTTAATCTATTTTATATATTAATCAAATAACAAATAAAGATCATGTTCAGTGAAATCAAGTTTTCTTGATAAAAGAGAGGCGTGGGGTTGACAAGTAGGAAACGGTCAACATTAATTCCAAATCAACAGGATTGAATGTTTGCCGTTGGATGTTTATACAGAGGTCAAGAATGTTTTGTCACCTTGCGCTACAAGACCGTGCAGTGGACTCCACGCTGGCATAGAAGTGGTCTATTCTTACTCTAGTAAATTACACTTTTCACATAGGCATTAAGTAGTTTTTATTTTAATTAAAAATTTAATTTTTTTATTATTATAATTTAAAATGTTAATTGTTCTAATTTACACCAGTATAATTGTTTTTTTTTTTTTAAATCGGAAAAAATTATTGTAAATCACATTTGCTACATGGGAATAATTGCGTTTCACATTAATACCACCTCTTCTTCTGGTAGACATCAATGTTGTCAATTGCAGAATTTTGTCCCACATTAATACCACCTCTTCTTCTGTTGTCAATTGCATAAATATCCCAACAAAATGAATAAATTCTCCGGCCAACAAAATGAATAAATTCTCAGTTGAAGAAAGACACTCAGTTGATTTATTCGATTTACGCGACGGGAAGACTGGAGAACGTCTGGGGGAAGGACTGCCGCGAATTCAAGCCGGAAAGGTGGCTCAAGAACGAGAGGTTTGTGAGGGAGTCGGATTTCAGGTTTCCGGTATTCAACGGAGGACCTCGGCGGTGTACGGGAAGGGAGTTTGCCTACTGGCAGATGAAATGGGTTGCGGCCTCCGTTTTCGTGCGCTATCGGGTAAAGATTGTCGATAGACACCGTTCCGAAATATACGATGTCACTAGTAATGAAACATGGTCTGCTCGCTACACTTCATCCAAGAGGTAAAGTAACATGGTAATGCTTACGATGTCTTGAGATGGAATTTAGTTTGAAGTCATCAGCTATGCAGTTAGGGAAAGCCATCATATACTACGTTAACTTCTTTAAGTGATGCTCATAAGCATTGGCCTGAAAACTAGCATTTGCACAAAATGTTAAGTGCATAAGGCGGCATGGAAGAAAGATGTTGAAATGTAGCAAAGTAATTTTTAATCTTTATGATATTATAATTTAATGTATTTTATTTGGTTTTGAAATGCTCTATGTTGTATATCTCTCAGTGGAACTTGGATTTGGCATATTCTTTGGTGACTTGGTGTAGTGGCCGAGCAATGGGTGAGAGCCCTAATACAAATACTTGACACAAATTAATAATACCCAAAAAGTTATGATGTTTTATCATAGTCTATAAGGTAAGATAATATTTAATTACAAGAATCTTCTTAAGATTGATATGAATTTTTTTTTTTTTTTTTCCAATAATGTACTTGATGTACTACATATTTGTGATGCCAAATTATCACATCTCCAAATTCTCATATAGTTTATGTCTTCAAAGAGTATGAAGTGCCTATCAAACATGATACATATTTCATTCCATTTTTTATTATAGATGAGAATGTCATCTAAATAGACTACTACAAATGAGTTGGTGTAGGGATATAGGATGTAATAAATTATTTTTATGAATATGGAAGGTGCATTGGTCAAGCCAAAAGGTATAACTAGCCACTCACATAAACCCTCATATTTGAATATTATCTTCCATATTGGTACTTGATGATAACCAAACTTAAGATCAATTTTCGTGAATAATTTACACCATAGAGTTGATAGCATCATCTATCCAAGGGAGTGGATGATAGTTCTTCATAGTGTTTTCATTTAAAGCTAGCATCGATACAAAGTTAGAGTTATGCATAGCGGTTATTTATCACCAAATTGGTTAAAATTAGGATTTTCAAAATTTGGAATTGGCTAATATTTGGGACCCTTGACCAGGGCCCATTAGCCAAAAATTTCTAGGTGCAATTTTTTTGGGTCGATTCACCCCAATTTTATAATAATTTGACCATTTTAAGTTTAAATTTCCAACATTACCCCTAATAATAGTGAACATTCTAAATACGTTTGGACACAATTCACCTGGATTTCGAAACTAATTTGCCAAATTTTTATAAATACATTTTGGGGATGACCCCTTATGCATAACCCTATACAAAGTATTTGTATTCCATATTTCTTCAAATGTAATAAAATTGAACTACCACATGGTCAATTACTTATTTTGATGTTCACATTTTGAATCAACTTTTGGATTTACCTCTCAATTTTATTATTTTTGAGGACTGATCTATGATAAATAGGTGCATTATCTAAAGGATAACAAGGAACTAAATCAATGGATTGCTTTACATTATAGTAAAGTGAAACCCTAGTTGATGATATCATTATATTCTACTATAATATGGTCGATATATATTTGATGTGTAGATCCTATGATCAATATAGTAATAATCCTCCTTTTTCTTTGTAACTCAATCATCAATAGAATAAATTTCTATGTTTTGGCTATCATCTTCCTACATTGTTTGGTATTGATTAAGGAAATAGAGATAGGAGGATATACCTTTGGTATCATAAATAAATAATATTTTATATTGATGATGACACTTTGGGGTCTAGAATCATACACCATACCTCTTACACATGAGAAATTAACCCAAAATCACATCACAGTCATCCAATCACACAACATCACATAAAACTTCATCTTTGAAAGATTTTTATGGCATAAGATAGGAGATATTTTTGGGTGACACTAATATCACTCCCTTGTTTCCATTGCTCAACATTATATGGTTGTGTGTGTGATAAATATATTTATCTCCTTTATAGTCCAAGAAAAAAATAAATTGTTTTGATTTTGATGAGGCCAAAAATTGCCTCATTCATAGACCATTTTTGGATATTTAATAAAATATTTAATAGACCTTATGTTATTTTTTTATGCTAATTTTTATTATGGAATGAATTATTTATTACTATTTACATGTTTAAATGTTCAGGAGCATAGTACTCTATTTTGACCATTTTTGCCTTTTTTGCACTATTTTAGCTGATTTACCTAGAAAATAAATATTTATTTGAATATGTAATAATTTATACTGATATGTATTCCATTTTGGGATAATGTTGTTTATTTTACTTGCCTTCTAACCTGTTCAAATTGCAAAAAGGTAATAAAAAATGCATAAAATAGAATTTGACCATACAAATTCTAGCCAGTTGTGCATAAACAGCATGGCTTGGAATTAGTTAATGCCAGCACATAAAACTTATGGAATTAGTCTTCTGAGGACCAAAGAAGACTACCTAGCTAGTAAAAACCATAATCCTGAGCAATTGATGCACGTATAACCATCAAAACTATTACACTGCCTAATATTTTGGAGCAGCTCCAAAATGAGCAGAGCAGGACCAATTTTGGTCAAAACTATCAATAGAATGGTAAGAAAGGAGGCAAATGGTGAGATAATTATGGATACATATGTATGAGGGGTTGTATCACCTCTTCTAATACATTTCTCCTAATGGATGACACCCAACAAGGAAAATGGATATGTTGTAGCAGAACAATTTTTTGCATTTCTTGAAGATAACTCCAAAGTAGTTGTTGAATCCTTGAAACACAGTAATAGAATGAATCAACATATGTAATAGAATAATATAAATAACCAAGCTCCCATATTGGTTGAGCATGGGAAAATAGGGATAGAGGAATATCAAAATAGATAGATGTTTTCATGGTTGATTTAGTTGTAACAGAATAGTATTTCTGTAGGATTTCTCCTGCATTGTTGTGATATCATATCATAATCAATAAAAGGTGTAGTTTCTCCATTTAATTAGTTTATTGAGTGAATGTATGAGCATTAGGTAGTTTAGAGAAATATTCTTACCTTATTATAGATTAGGGAGCAAGAACCACTTTCAAGCTCAAGATAAGGATCAACTTTTGATAGGTTTTCTATTCATTTCTTGTTGCAACAGATTAGCAAAAACCTGACAATTTCCATTTCATTTGCTAACTATGTTATTTTTGTAGATGCATGTAGTATTTGTGTTATAGATATATGTGCATGGTAGCTGATCACCTAGCATAGGATTTTAAATCTTACAACATTATTGTGTTTTTGGCATTTCCTACAACAGTTGATTCCCCTATTTTCAGTAGATGTTTCCAGTTCTTGGCATTTCCATTTGTGTTAATTGATTTCCAGTTGTTTCATTTCTACAACATTTTGATTCTTGTCTTTTAATTTTTCTAATATAATTAGAATTTACTTGTTGTAAAGTTGTTATTTCTATCATTTTCATTTTGCAAACATAAATAGGTTTCATTCCTATTATTTTAGATTTTATAAGAGTAATTAGTTTCAATATTTTTGCAATATTTCCATTTCTACAATTGTATTTTAGCAAATGTAATTAGGAGTTTGATTCAACACATAGTATTAGAATTGACATCAGAAACCCCCAAAACTAACTGGTTTTATCAATAAAGCCATTTCTTGAGTAAATTGACCTTCCAACTGCTTACCTCTACTATCATATACAGTCATTGGACACCACCCTCGACTAAAAATTATAATAATTAAATGGTGTGATTGACAACACTCATCATTTTTGGCACCATTATCATGGAACCAACGTGTTGTTAGAAGTAAAGCAGACCAATAATTGTTGTCTTGATACAAGTAACAGTTATTGGAAACTTGTAATTTAGTTTATTTAGCAAATAAGCATGAATGCACAGGCCAAGATATGGAAGAAGAAGGTTTATCAAAACTAACTCTTTTCCATAAAGATGTTCTTCATGATCAGGAGAAGACTTTCCTATTTATGAAATCCCTGAAAGACTTAAACGAGAATCATCTTCTTCATCAACCAAATTTTTGGGACCTTTGGAAGAAGAACTCTTAGAAGCACTTACTTCCAGACATCCCTCTAGACTTGGTCCACCTAAACAAATTTTAGAAGTCAAAAGTGAGGGAGACACTATGGAAGAAGAACATGATAGGGATGTTATAATTCAAGGTGAAAATCCTACTAGGAATTTTGAATATCCTATTCAGTTGAATCCTACTCAGAATGATCCTATGAAAAAAATATCACCTTATGTATTGCAAACCTTTAAGAGAATTGTCTCTGAGGATCCTGACCAATTCTTGTTTGAATTAAGGTTCTATGTCAGACTTATGACTATGTAAATAACAATAAAAACTGAAGTTGTTTCCATCTACACTTAAAGATGCAACTTTACATTAGTTTATGAGACTTGAACTTGATTCAATATGCACTTGGGAACAAATGGAAACTGTATTCTTGGATAAATATCATGAGTATTTTAGAGTATGAAATATAAAGGATGAATTATTTTGGATTAAACAATAGGAGGATGAGAATTTAGAGTACTATCTTGATAGATTTTCCTTTATCCAAAAGAGTGACAAACACAAGCTTATACTGAAATGGGGGTGAACAGTATAATGCCACTTTTTACGTTCTTTCCAAATCAATATCAATTAATGTCCTTAATTGCAATAACCAAATATAGCAGTGTGCATTAATAACTCAGATAGTAGTATTAAAAAAGAGCACAAGTCACCACACATAATTGAGACACAAGATTTAATGTGGTTCCCCCAATGTGGGGTACTCCACTAGATAATCTCCTTATAATATTTCACATATAAATAAATATCCTTATCCAATGCAATGATTTCTTTGATATGCTCAAAGCTAGGCAATAACAAGTTCACACAAAACTTGTCCAAATTTGAATAACAATCTCAAACAGAACTTGTCTAAAACTGAATAACAAGTTCACACAAAACTTATCTAAATCTGAATAACAAGCTCACACAAAAATTGTCCAAAACTTAATAAAAATCTCAAAAAAAACTTGTCCAAAAATGAATAACAAGCTCACATAGAACTTGTCCAAATTTGCTCCAAAAATTTCACCAAGAACTTGTCCAAATCTGCTCTAGCAAGCTCACCAAGAACTTGCCCAAAATCTGCTCCAACAAGCTCACCAAGAACTTGTTCAAATCTGCTCTAGCAAGCTCACCAAGAACTTGCCCAAATCTACTCTATCAAGCTCACCAAGAACTTGCTCAAATATGTCCATAAATCTATCCCAAAACTATCCAAAAAGCTATCCACAAAGTTGTCCAAAACTATCCATAAAGCTATCCCAAAACTGTTCACAAAGTTGTCCACAAAGCTATCCCAAAATTGTCCACAAATATGTCCATAAATATGTCCACAAAACCTTCTCAAAGGCTCAATCAATCATGCTCAAGTAGCACTCAAATCTCATCCACAAATATATCAAGACAAAGATCAAAGATGAACTCAACAATGAATGGCAATGTCCTCTTCAATGGATGACAACAATGATCCACAATGATCTTAACTCAACTCAACTCAAATCAAATCATAGAAGCATAAAGAGAATTGTTAGAGACTCAATATGTTCTAAGCTCAATATTCAACTCAACTCAACTCAAATCAATCTCAACTCAACTCATGTCGACTCATAGAAGCATAAAGAGAATTTTTAGAGACTCAATATGTTCTACGTTCAATATCCAACTCAAATAAGAATTATGGAATAGTTTTTTTCATGGAACTTGACCAATCACCTAACATAATCACTTGACTAGGCTCAATCAACTCAACTCAACAAATCACCACAAGGGACTACTCCTCATAAAAAACCTAGTCCAAGCATTTATCAACCAACTCAAATGTTTCCAACAATGCTCAACCACAAATCTCACATAACAATGATACTCATGTTCTTTTCAAGTTCTTTCAAAACCAACGGGCTTTAACAACTATTCTTACAAAACAAGCTTTAAACACAACTCTGAACCAGAAAACCTTGAAGCATTCAACCAACCACTTTCAAAAAGGAAACCACAATCAATATTTTTCCCTCCAATGATATTTTAGAAATCAACCACCATAAACAATCAATAGGAGAATGTGCCCATACCTTTTTGATGCCAAGAAGTTTTCCACAAAATCTGCCACACTAAATACAACTTTTCTTTCCAATATCAATAGGGATTAGTGGAATTCAAATAATAATCATAGCCCTTATAAAAATAACGTTTAATTAAAAACTTTAATTATTCCTTAACCACCTTATAACTCCTATCCTAGGGCATAAAACAAATTAATTAGAGCAAAACATAATTACCTCCTCAAGGGGATTCAAACCCCCAAATTGCACACATCGTGAGTGCCTTAGCTGCAGCTAAGGTTGCCACACGAGCTAGCCGCTTGTTCTAAAATAAAAGGTACAACGTGCCTTAAGTCCTTCCTCCCTTCCATGTAAACCAAAAGTTCTTTGATAATTTTCCTTCCAATGCCTTTGAATGCAGTCAAGGAGATTCAAACCTTGACATAAAGCACTACCACACACTTTAACAAAAAGTCAATTGCCAATGTGCCACTCTGCTCACAATATCTTGGGCTTTCAACAAACCTTGGATTTATTCATTGTCTCCCTTTTCAAAATGATTTTTTCATGAGCTCTCTTCGTATGCTTAGCCAACGATTAACACGAGAAAGGATCAATTTCAAATGAACCTTAGGATCCCCCTTTATATAGTCTTCTCCTCATTTTCGATGACATTGATGCATTATTGATTTTCCCTCTTTCTTTAGACGTTGACGCTAAATTTAATTTTAATTTTAAAACTTAAATTTAAATTTTAAATAATTAAAATTTAAACTAAATATTTAAAATTAAATATCTCCATCACCAAGACACCTTTTTTGAAAAAACGAAATGCCAACCTAGGTTTCAAGAAAAACCCATTTCAAATCTGCCATCCATGGTTTTAAATAAAACCTTTTATTTTTCTTGCCTTGGTTTTCACAAAAACCCTGATTTTATCCATGCTTTCCAAAATATCATTTGCCCATCAAAACTCAATGTGATCCATATGACATCAATGATTCATGTGATATCAATGACAACATAAAATAACTCAAATTTCCAAAAATATCCCCCTTTATCATTGATGGCAACACCTCTAAAGCAAAAACCACAATCATTACAAAAACCATCTTTGAGAATCAAAGTTGCTCCTCCTGACTCAGTGCTCTCTTTGTAGGATGCTCCCCCCAACTCAATGCTCTCCCCCTTACTAAAATATCTCCCCCTTTGACATCAATGGCAAAAGGGACACTTATAGGGCTAAAATATATGACTATTAAACTTATCCCCCTCACCAACTTCTCTCTTGAGGTGATTAATTTTGGGGTGGAAGTACTTTTACTCCCATATCACATTGTTTCTTTCCTCTATCAACTTCCTTCCATGTTTTTATGATATTCTTATCTTGATGAATTACTTGATCTTCTTTTCTAGAACCTATTTGACCTTCTTGCCTTGAACTTGTTTGACCTTCTTGCGTTGAACTCGTTTCACCTTCTTGCCTTGAACCTATTTGGAATTGAGTACTACACCATTTTGTAGTATGCCCAAAGTTATTGCAATTAAAATACTTGATATTGTAGCCTTTGGATGGTTCCCATGCCCTAAATTTTTTCTTGAAATAATTTCCATATCCATTCCTTTCCTAAACCCTATATTGTGAAGCTCTGTTTTCATGACCATTATTACCATGACTTCTAAATTGTGAAGCTCTAAAATTAAAACCATGTTGCTCAAAAATATTTGGAGCCATACAAACTTTGGAAATTTCCTCAAAAATCTTAGGTGCTTCCTTGCTTTCATTTTTTAGAACTTCATTTCCTTTTGAGTATGATTTTTCTTGGAAGTAAGATGCAACCTTAAAATAAGTTTCCACTCCTTTTTGAACCTTTTCATCTAATGTATCATGTCTTTCCGTGGTTACCCTTAGTTATTAATTCATCCTTTCTTCTATCCTTTTTGCATTTTGAAGCTCTTCTCTGAGATTATTGATTTTTTGAAGTAGTTCTTCTATGATTTTGACATCTGTTCGAATCTTGTTTTCAATATTTTTGTATTCTTCTTTTAGACTTTTGATTTATAATTTTTGTTTACTTATCTCATCCTCTTCCTTTGATATAACCAAAAGTGAGACTTCTTTGTTTTTGAAAGCACGAGATTCCGGTCAAAGGAAACACCAAGTGCGATTGCATTCAAAATTAAGTACGCTTAAGTCCTAGAAATGTAAATTGCATGAAACGGAAAAGAGACACATTGGAAGAGACACAATCAGATAAAGAAAACACAGCCCTTTCATTAATTTCCTTTGATCTCCGTTACAATGATGCCTCCTCCCTTTTCAGGGGCTAGGAGCGCAAATAGAGTTTGATTACAATCGCTGAATGATTCCTCCTTCCGCGTGCCCACGATTGCAATGGGCGGGCCAAGATGATGCCGTCGCTGATGTCGATGAGTTCTTCGCCTCTGCTTGCTTCTCCTGCGAACAAAGAAATGACCAAGGCGTCAGTAGCACCTGCTGCAAATGAAAAGCATTCTCTCTCTAAAACCAACGAAATATGCATATGAATATTTGCCTAAAACAGTGAATACAGTGACACCAAATTGCTTCAAAACTTGACAGAAGGTAAGAGAAGTTACCAGAAGGCCACTGCCACTGAGGCAGCTGGCCAATCCACCTTAAACTGGAATTCGTCCCTGGGCAGGACGAATTCTGACTGTAATTCGTCCCTGGGTGGGACGAATTCTTCTGAGTTGGAGAAACCGACCTGCTGCTGCTCCAATGTCGGATCCCGGGACCTGCAAAACGCCTGCAAACAGGGGGTTAGGTAATTGGGGCCATTTTGGGACGACCCAGATGGTCGGATTTTCCCAATTTGGCCTCCACCCTCGGGAATTTGACCTTGACACCTGCAAGTTAGCGAAACGACAAAGCAATACAAAACATCCTAAAATCTGACCAAAAGTTACAAAATTGCAATTATGGACTAATCAGACCTAGTAACACAGAATGCAATCTAAAAAATAATCTAAAGTGCTCAAAAACTAAAATTAGGACTTGGGAGGTGCGGGGGTGCCCAAGTGGGCCTCCCACCGTTGGCCCTCGATTTTGGAGCCAATCCACCGGGGATGGGCCCAAAACCTTTTAGGATTGGGGGGTCGGCGAATTGGTAGGTTCAGATGTCCATGCGTCGGATTTGAGTAAGGTTCGAGCTTCCAAAGGCCACCCAACAACCTCCCTTGCAAAAGAGATTGGTGGATGTAGGAAGGTGAACAAAGGGGGATGCAAGTGAGTCTTCAATTCGGCAGCACTTCGTTGCTTGAACACTCCTTCAACCTGTATGTTTTGGGTGAGAAAAGTCCCACCTTTTATAGACCCAAGGGGTCTCTTTTGGGAGGGAAGCACAAAAGCCAAGTGTTGGCCATAGGCGCCATGTGGCAGTCTTGTCTTCCCATGAGGGAGGGGAGTCCTCCATTGACTTGAACTTTGATAAATGCTTTTTGTAACAGTCCTCTAACGGCCCCTCTGTCCACTTACACATGCGTGCAAGGTAGGAGCCCTTAACTGATCGTTTTGGGCTGCCACTTGGCACCATTTGCCTTTTTGCCCGTTAAGCTTAGAATTCGTCCCACCCAGGGACGGATTCAGAATTCGTCCTGGGGTGGGACGGATTCTATTTTGAATTCGTCCCGGGGTGAGACGAGTACTGGGCAAAGTGTCCAAGTGTGCCAAATTGCTTCTTGACCTTACAAAATTGCTATGAAAGTGGTTAGGACCACTGTTTAACCTCTGAGGGCTGCCCTGGGGGCTGTGTTTGCCAAAGCGATCAGTGTTTGCAGTCACATAATCGGATTGGTGCTGTTTTGGTGTCTACAGATGCCCCTTTTTGGGAAGCGCTACGGGTGACGCAAGTGCTTGAGCAAAAATAGATAACCAAAGCACTAATGATTAGGGTTTCTTGGTAACCTAACCAACTTTTGATGCCCCAAGTATGGAAAGGGCATGCATTCTTGAATCCTTGCTTCGACGAGCTAAGGAATTTGATTTCAAGTATTAACCTATTTTCGTGAGGTGTGACTTGAACTTAGACATTGATCAATCATGAACAAGTGAAGGGCGTTTTTATCCTCAGGGGGAACCTTGTGTTCATGATTCACGAAATGCCAAGTGTTTGATTGATTTGATTGTTGCTTGTTTACTGCCCCAAGCGGGAGCGTGATTGTCTTTGTCAATGATTCTTTGAATGCATGTCGTTTTCCTTAATTGGGTGTGTGATTGTTGGTTGGTGACTAAGTGTGACTACCCCCTCAAGCGACGAATCGATGAGGGAATGACCTTCGTGAGAGAAGCGACGAGTCGCTTGACCCAAGATGACTTGTGCAAGGTTGCCTTTAGAGGGTTTACCGTTAAGCGTGTGCAATTTTTCCAACATATGGACCTATTTTTGGTGGGTGTTAACCCTTTTGGTGATGTCATAATGAGGTGAAATCGTCGAAAACCTATTTCCCGTGGAGCGGTCCGGCTATGATAGCCTTCTTGGGGAATTAGGAGAGCGATAATTTGGACCTCGACATCGATTTTCTTTGCCTAGAGGCTAAGTGCGAGAGCACTTGTGTCCGGCATTATTTTTGTTGTGTTTTTGTTGAATTTTGTACTGTTTTTGTTGTTTTTGTGACACCATTTGGTGATTGAATTGTCGGCAATCCGTCCTCCCGTGGAGCGGTCCGGCTATGGTAGCCTTCTTCGGGAGTAGGATAGTGACAATTAAAACCCCGACATCAATTTTGCTATGCCAAGAGTTTAAGTGCAAGAGTACTTTTGTCTGGCAATGTTTATTGCTTGTTTTGTGTTGCATTTTTTGTTGTTTTGTTGTTTTTTGTGACACCATTTTGGGATTAAATTGTCAAAATCTGTCTTCCCGTGGAGCGGTCCGGCTATGGTAGCCTTCTTAGGGAGTAGGATAGTAATAATTTGTGACCCTGATGTCGATTTTGTATGCCCATGTTGTCAGTTGCATTTGCAATCCTGTCAGGCAGTTTTATTGTCTATTTTTAGTGCATTTTTAGTCATTTTTCTTGATTTTTTTGTGCTGGCCTGAATTCGTCCCTGGGTGGGACGAATTCCACTGAGAATTCGTCCCTGGGTGGGACGAGCGCTGATCAGAGCGCTCGTCCCAGTCAAGGACGAATTCCAGTGCAAAGGGCCTATTTAAGGGCCAAAACTTGATTTTGGGCTCATTTGTGTCATTTTTTCTTGCGATTTTGGAGCTCTGGGAGGAGGAGGTAATTCTGCGAAGCGAAGCGCTGCTAGAATTCTCTCTGCCATCATGAGTGCACAAACTGGTTCGAGCGGCGGAGCCGAGGCGAGACCTGTAAGTGACCCTAGGGTTTATTTTGCTTTAACTTAATGCATTGTTTTTGTGTTGCGCTTTTCAAAACTTTAAGATTTTTTGTGATGTTTTTGTTTAACAACTAAGGTTAGAAACCCTAGAATTGAAAATTTTATCTTTTTCATTTATTTATTTATTTTTTTTTTGTTTGCTTGCAGGTTGTTAGGAGCCGGTACCGTGTACCCGCTGCCTTTACTGAGGCGCGGTTGGCCTTGACTGATGATGACTGGGAATGGCTTGATGCCCTTGGGCTCAAGCAGGTGGCTCGACTGGAGCCTGTGGTTTCGGATCAGGCCTATCTGACGGCCCTGATCAAGCTTTGGGATCCGTGGACCAATACTTTCCATCTCCCGACAGGGGAGATGACTGTGACTCTTGAGGACGTCTATCGGTTGCTTCGGATTCCGATAGATGGTCTGCCTATTAGGACATCTCCGTTTGATCAGTGGACTGCTATACTCACGAGATGTTTTGGGCATGGGGGGGAGCTGGGTGTAGCAGACCCAGTGGAGACAGCCGAGGCGGATTGCCAGGCTGGCGGGATTTTGGTTGGCTGGTGGAAGGAGAGGGGGGTGTTAGGAGTGAGGCACGCATTCTTGATGGGCCTCATTTCTAACATTCTTCTCCCTGATTCGTCAGGCGCGAGGTTCCCGTGGAACCTGCTGGATTTGGTGTGGCAGTTGGCAGAGTGCCCGATAGAGGCACCGTTGATCCTGAGATGGGGACAGACTTTGTTGGCGCAGCTTTACGGGGAGCTGTACGGGGTCCGCTGTCGACAGCGGAAGGGTGTCAGTTGCAGCTTTTTGTTGCAGTGCTGGGGTTGGCAGCACATAGCTGTTGAGAGGCCTACCGGGTTACCGTGGACGACTCGGGCGGCGATGGAGGATGAGGAGATTGGTTATGCAGCTTTGTGGCGACGGTCTGCGGAGCAGGGGCAGAGTCGGCGATGGGCAGGTGCCGTTGAGCACTACATTGATGCCTTTTCGTGGCTCACTCCAGGGGAGGTGTTTTGGCGTCCCTATCGGGACTGTCCAGCCTGGCCTGAGGCTGGAGAGTGGCTCCGACGGGTACGGAGGGAGCGATGGTTGATCGGGCGGCACGGGACGGAGCATGAGTTCTTTCCGTACCGCCGGGTTACACGATAGTTTGGGGTGCGCCGGGGGTTGCTCGGTGAACCCGTTGGCTATCGCCGTCAGGGAGATGAGAGGGATCTGGAGCCACCGGTCCTCGTGCCATTGGGCGAGGAGTCGGATGCGGTGATTGAGGTGTTGGATGTGGATGACGTCGGTACTACCACTGAGTATGACTCGTGGTGGGTATTGCGGCACTGGAGAGGAGAGGGTCCACTGGGAGGCACGGAGGCGGCAGTGGAGGATGTTGAGGCGGCAGGGGGTGATTGGGGAGGGCCGTTGGATGATGCAGACATGGTGGATGCGGGAGATGAGGATGTGGACTTGGGTGTTCCGGAGCAGCCGGACATGCAGGATGTGGAGGAGCAGTTGGAGCCTGAGCAGGCTACTGTCCCCGTGAGTCCTATGCGTCCGACAGATACGGAGGGGGTGGGGTCGGATGTAGGCGATGAGGTTGCACGACTTACAGAGCTACTACGGATGCGGGATCTGGAGAGGGATCTTCTACGGGCTCAGTTGGCAGAGCGGGATAGGGTTTTGGCGCAGCGCGATGATGCATTGTCTATCTATCATCGACGGGAGGCAGAGTGGTGTCTGTACCGGATAGACTTGGAGAGGGAGGTCATCCGCCTTGGCGGGCGGCTCCCTGAGCCTTCGATCAGCAGATCTTCTCGACGGACGAGGGATAGTCTGACTGAGCAGTCAGCATCATCTCGCCGTAGGCGGTTAGATGAGGGGGGTGGTAGTAGGCATGATGCGGGGGCTAGCAGTAGCCGCCCTGCAAGGTCCCGTAGGACCCACACCACGGGGGGTAGTTCCCGTCGCACCGATCCTGCGTGATCATGGTGGCCGACGCCTTAGGTTGGGTTTTGGATATGATTGCGGGGTCTGAGGACCGGTTTTGTAGCCTGCGGGCATTTTTTTGACGATATATATATATATATACCGATTTTATTTTTGGATTTGTACATGTGATGATGTGATTGATTTTTGTTATGCATGTTTATTTATTTTGATGAATGCGAATGTTATGACGAATTGAAATGTTTTAGATGTCTATGTGATATGCAAATTGAAATGGATGAATGATATTTTTATTTATCTGGTTTTTCTTTGCTGTTTTTGTATTTTCTGATGGTATCATAAGGATGATAAGTAGCGCAGATGGTTTTGGGATGAATGTAAGATTATCTGAGATTCAGACAGTTTTAACTCACTATCCATGACTGTACTTTATCTTACAGGACTTTTGAACAAGGTATGAATCGGACCTATTTTTGACCGAGTTATTTAACATCCCTGTGTGTGCAATTGAGTTCATTTAGTGGTATTTGTTAGGATACCGCCAGTGCCAGATGGGCTTTCAACCGAACCTGTACTGAGGATCACCTAATTAGCTCCATGAATTCCTTTGTTGTATGTACTAAGATTAATCTGCGTTGTAATCCAGGATGCCATAAGCTAGCTCATCCACATGCAAACATTGATCTGTACGCAAGTTAATGTGACAGATATATCGTCATGCGGGAGGTTTACTTCTGTTACCGAGTTGGTATTGAAGCTTGCCTTATGACCTACAGAATGCTGAGAGTTCCAGGGATTCAAGGTCAACTCCCTTCTTTTTTTCAATTGTATTGGGATACTTGCTCATTGTAGTGATGAGATCACTGTTTATTTTGATTTTTTTTTCTTTTGAGCAAGGGATTGGGGATATTGAGTGATGAAAATCACTGTTGTTTGTGCCTTTTGATGTGTGCACTGTAGTTTGTCAAATTTTTGAGTTTTGACATTTTGCAAATTTTTGTGTTTTGCAACTATTTAGAACTTTAGGGATTCTTAGGGAATTGGGTAGGGAGGAAGCTTGTCCTTTTGCCAACTCTCAGCATTCTAGGGGTCATTCGCACAGGGGGATGAGCAAGATAACCGTTTCGCTTGTGGTGACTTAGATTATTTTGCAGGTTTCGTCTTTCGTTCACACAATTTTGGGAATTTTAATGTTTGATTTGTGTTGGGATGTTACGTAACAAGGTGTATTTCAAGTATGACTCTACCTTTGTAAAATCCGTTCGACTTGGTACACTACATGGCTAAAGAGGAAAATGATGACTGAATTACTTGAAACTCTTAGTACATTCCCAGACCACTGACTGTAGTGTTGTAAAATTTATGCATGGTGTTTTTGTTGATTTTGATGAATTCGAGTATGCCTAGAATTGAGATGCAAATCTTTGTTGTTTTTGATGATTTTTGTTGTTTTGTTTTTGTTGAATTTCTTGATTTGTTTGACCAAGAGATTGCGATAATCCTTGGAGCTTTTTGGGTTGACCAAGAGATTGCGATAATCCTTGGAGCTTTTTGGGTGACCAAGAGATTGCGATAATCCTTGGAGCTTTTTAGGTGACCAAGAGATTGATAATTTGGAGTTTTTTGACCAAGAGATTGCGATAATCCTTGGAGCTTTTTTGGTTGACCAAGAGATTGCGATAATCCTTGGAGCTTTTGGGTTGACCAAGAGATTGCGATAATCCTTGGAGCTTTTTAGGGTGACCAAGAGATTGCGATAATCCTTGGAGCTTTTAGGGTGACCAAGAGATTGCGATAATCCTTGGAGCTTTTTGGGTTGACCAAGAGATTGCGATAATCCTTGGAGCTTTTTGGGTGACCAAGAGATTGCGATAATCCTTGGAGCTTTTTGTTTGTTTGTTGTTGTTTTTTTTTTTTTTTTTTTTGGTACATGGCTTTCTTAGATATGAAATGGTCGCAAATGACTGATATTCAAGGGTTCTGTTTCCTTGATACCGTCAAGAGAAGCTAGCCTGTACGTTCCTGGTCCTATTTTGCTATCAATGACATAAGGACCTAACCAATTTGCCATGAATTTGTCCCTCATATGGGACGGCAAATTAGAGTTTTGTTGGTTTTCCTTCAGAACCAGATCACCAACCCGAAAGTCTCTTAGGTGAACTTTCATGTTGTAAGCTCTCTTAAGCCGCTCTTGATAGATACGTAAGTGCTCGAGAGCATTAACGCGTCTTTCATCAAGCAACGTAAGTTGGTCTAACCGGGCCTGCCGTGCAGTGTCATCATCGATGAATTCCTGCATTGATATGCGGAGGGAAGGAATTTCCAACTCGAGAGGCATTACTGCCTCTGAGCCATACACTAGTGAAAACGGAGTTGCCCCAGTGGGCGTCCGAATGCTAGTGCGATAGGCCCAAAGGGCAAGTGGGATTTGTATGTGCCAATCCTTATGATTGTCTGCGACGGTCTTTTTAAGGATGGCGACTAGCATTTTGTTTGACGCCTCTGCTTGCCCATTTGCTTGCGGATAATAGGGTGTTGAAAAGTTGTGCTGAATTTTGTACTTTGTGGTTAAAGCACGCACGTCTTTGTTCTTGAATGATGGCCCATTATCCGAGATTATTTTGGATGGAATACCAAAACGACATATGATGTAATGCAAAATGAACTCCGCAATGCGGGGTCCTGTCGTAGAGGTTAACGGAATTGCTTCCACCCATTTGGTAAAGTATTATGTGGCCGTTATGATAAACGTGTGACGGCCTGACGATGCAGGGGAGATCTTTCCGATTAGATCGAGGCCCCACTACGAAAATGGCCAAGCAGACTGGACTGTCTGTAGGGCCTGGGAAGGTGCGTGCATCAGATTGGCATGATGTTGACATTTTACACACCTCTTGACATACGCGCAGCAATCTCGCTCTAAAGATGGCCAATAATAGCCCATGCGAAGAATGCGCTTTGCAATGGCCATACCACTGAAGTGGCCGCCACATGTACCGTCATGCGCTTGGGTGATTGCCCAAGTGGACTCTTGCTGGTCCAAGCAACGAAGAAGAATTCCGTCGTAGCTGCGACGATACAGAATGTCTCCTATCAAGACATATTTTGCCGCTTTCTGTTTGAATGTTCGTTTTGCGGCTTGCGTCAATCCAAAGGGTAGATTACCTAACTTGAGGTAATCTCTTATTGGTAAATACCAGTCCTGTTGATCGGATACCTCGACAGTTTGAACAGCCAATCCCTTTTGGAGTTCTTCCCTAACAAATGCTGATTGGGAGAGAACTTGTAAAAATAGCGTTGTGTTGCTATTAATGGGAGTGGGGGAGAACAAAGACCCCCAGTTGGCGTGTTTCAAATAGTCTCGGATTCGAAAGAACTTATCCAAAGATGGTTCGATCTCGGATCATGTGGATTCCTGGCGTCAAGTCTGAGCTTGCGCGCTCCATCACGGGTTGCGATAAGGTTTTGACTTGAATGGTTGTTATATCACCGGAAAGGTCTTGCGGGATTAGTGACCCCAAGGAGGCCATTGTGTCCGCAAAATGGTTCGATGATCGAGGGAGTGCCTCGATGTCATACCACTCAAGTTTTGCCAGGAATTTATCCACGAGGGCTTTATAGGCCTTCAAAACTGGGCATTTGCATTGGTATACCCCTTTGACTTGATTGACGATTAACAGCGAATCGCCAAAGATGTTCAGTCTTTTGATGTTCATGGCGATTGTTGTCTGAAGACCTAGGAGCAAGGCTTCATATTCTGCATTGTTGTTGGTGCACTTGGAAGTTTAATTTAAATGACAGGGGCATTGGAGCGCCCTGCGGTGTGAAGAATACAATTCCTGCGCCACCACCTTGCTCGCATTTAGAACCATCAAAAAATAAGGTTATGTCGGCCCGAGACTCGGGCTCTTCGAGAATCCGGCGATTCCGAGACATGGAAGACCTCATCATCGGGTAGTTCTATGACCGGAGGCTGATCGTCTTCAAGAGGAGCCTCTGCTAGTTGATCGGCTATGACTTGTCCTTTTATAGATTTTTGCCCAATAAACTCAATGTCAAATTCCGTCAACAACATGATCCATTTCGCCGTGCGACTACTATGATAAGTACGACTCATCATGTATCGCAATGGATTCTCCTTAGACACAACATACGTCGTGTTGCTCAGCATGTAGTGGCGTAGCCTTTTGGTAGCAAACACCACCTGCCAGCGAGTTTTTCAACGTATGCATAGTTAAGTTCGTAACTCGACCGGGGTGCGGCTAAGATAGTAAGTAGCCTGTTCTTTGTGAAGTTCATTCTTCGGGCTAGCATTGCGCCCGGTGCCACCTCGATGGTCGAGATGTATAAGTAGAACGGCACACCTGGTCTAGGCGGTGCCAATACGGCGGCGAAGCCAAGTATTGTTTGATTTCGTCAAAGGTCGATCGGCACTCGTCATCCCAATGAAATGTGACCCCCTTGTGCAATAGTTTGTTCATTGGTCGGCATTTGTCGGATAATTGCGCTATGAAGCGTTTAATCGACGCGACCTTTCCTTGCGGACTTCGAGCTGCTTGATAGTGGTTGGGGGAGCCATTTCAAGGATTGCCTTGACTTTGTTTGGGTCCACTTCGATGCCTCGTTTTGAGACTATAAAACCCAAGAGTTTTCCAGATGTGACGCCGAACACGCACTTCTTGGGATTCAATCTGACCTTATGCTCTATGAGGCGATCGAGAATCTTGCTTAAGTCACCGAGATGATCTGAGCGCAAGATAGACTTGGCTAACAAATCATCCATGTAATCTTCCAAAGTTTTGTGCATGTAATCGTGGAAGATATACGTCATAGCACGTTGGTATGTAGCGCCAGCGTTTTTAAGGCCAAAAGGCATGACCTTATAGCAAAATGTCCCCCAAGGCGTTGTGAATGCCGTTTTGAGTTGGTCTTCAGGATTGATACGAATTTGATTGTATCCTGAAAAACCGTCCATTAGGGAGAGCATTTCGTGACCTCGTCGTAGCGTCTACCAATGCGTCGATGCTTGGCAAGGGGAAATCATCCTTAGGACTCGCTTTGTTTAGGTCTCGAAAGTCGGTGCATATGCGAATCCTCCCGTCGGGCTTCTTGACGGGAACCATGTTGGACAACCATGGCGGATAATCCACGCAGATGACAAATTGTGCATCCAACAGCTTTTGCAATTCGTCTTTGACCATCAAGGCCACTGTTGGGTGCATCTTTCTTAGTTTTTGCTTTACTGGCTTGATTTTCGGATCAAGCGTTAAATTGTGCATGACTAGTTGCGGGTCTAGTCCTGGCATATCTTTGTATGACCATGCAAAAACTTCCTTCTTCTCTTTGAGAAGGGCAATGTAATCGGCTTGCTCTTCGGGGGAAAGGCTTACCCCTGGCTTGAGAATCCTTGGATTCATTGGATCTGTGCCGATGTCTACGTCAGTCGTCTCTTCGACTGACATGTGAGATCCGTCCTCCAACTGATGTGGAGTTGGGATTAAATGGATATCATCAGCTGAGTTAAGATCTACGTTTGGGACCTCGGGTCCCTCTTCAACTTGAAAAATATCTTGAGTTGTCCTTGGGGTAAAATGAAGCATTTCACCGAAAGGCCAGTACTCTGATGGTGACAATGGTGAATTGACGCGATCCCGATCAATGGCATCCATGTTTAGATGCAATGACCGTGATGGATCGGTCGGATTGCGGATGGGTGTGGTCAAATCAATGGAGATCATGTGGATGGAATGAATTTGGTCTCCAGAACCACGGGTGTGACGACTTGATTCTTTCAGATGTTCCCTATACTCTGGATCTGGCTCTACGGGAACAGGCACGAATGGATCCTCTCTAGGTGCAAATTCATCTCTATGTGCGAAAAGGAAGGCGGGGTCTTCCCTTGGTACTGTTGTCCTGATGGGATCTTGAGGTGGACGATGCTCATCTTGAATTTGGAGCCATAGGCCTAACACTTGGTCCCACCTCGTTGGGTCTACGTGCCATTCATGTCCTAACCGTATACCCATTTGTCCCATTAGATCTTCATGGGTTAGAGCGCGGTGATGTCGTCGCGCATGTCTGAGATAGTCCATTTCAGTTTCGTCTTCTGAATCGCTTTCATAGATCCAAAATTGTTCATCCTCTTCGACATCTGTTGCTTGCGACATTGAGGACTCTTCCTGTTCCAGTGAATTAATCTGGTCCCATTGCGGTTGTTCCACTCTTAGTGGAGGGACCTGATTCTTTTGAGACTGTGTTATTTCGTCTGGAACCTCTAAGGGGAACAGTTTCAGAAAAATGTCTGGAAGCCGTTGTTGTTCTCTTTGAGGACTGCTCTCTGAACTTTCACCTCTCTCTAGCAAAGGAGAGGGATTATTGCTATTTCCAGGGGTGTTTGTAGACCATGGGAGATAATCCCCCAATGTGTATTCTATGTTTGGATTGGCGTACGGGTCTTGTGCCAATCCCCCCTGTTGCCTATTTCTAGGCCTTGCATGTTTTCAACCAAGATGTCTAATGGCAGGGGATGGTTGAACCCTACCCCCGACTTGTCATATGGCATCTGATATCTTGGTTGGCAAAGGATCCGCATCCCTTGCTCATATCTGCCTAGCCCATACCCATGCCAATTGCATTGTTCGAGGTATTTTAGGGCAAATTCTGGGTTCGACAGATAATTGATGTTTTCGACAAAAGGTTCTTCATCTGTTTCCTTTTGTTCGCATGGTTCAGAACCATGATCAAGGCCCCCATACACAAAATTCGTTTGGTTCGGTGGGTAGCCTAGAGGGACGATTGTTCCAATGGGAAGGCGAGGTCTTCCCATGTCTTGTACTGACTCCAGTGTGGGGGTTGCCACAACATTTTGCACTATGTACTCTCCCAGGCCTGTACTGGCCATCTCAATAGTGATTGTTGATGATTGGGTAGGAGGAAACGGTAGTCCTTCTTGAGTCCATTCCATGTTTGGTTGTTCAGGAATCTTGGTTTCCGTTGCGTTGGGCGCTTCCTCTGTTGATATTGTTGAGATCGTGGGCAACCCCTCTTCTAGAGGCTTAACCTCCTCCATGATTTGCTTTCCCTTGTCCTTCTTTTGGGCCACGATAGGTGGCGTTGATGATGAAGGAGCCAATGATGACGTCTCACCTGGCTGGGATTTTGCCTTATTGGCCACCAGTGGTGCTCGCGGTATCGGACCCTGTTTAGATGGATTCAATTGAAAATCCAAATGCGTTGATGGGAGGGTCGATTGAGGTATGAATTGTACCGCATTGCAATACTTGAAGGGCTCTAAGTCCATTGGGACTACATGTATTTGCCCTTCATAGGCATACTTCAAGCACTGGTGTGCGATCGAGGGGACACACTTCATGTCCCTGATCCAAGGCCGCCCTAGCAGTATGTTATAAGCCATTTCGCCTTCCAGCACATGGCACAGTGTGGGTATTGACTTTTGTCCTACCTGTATAGGCAGAACAACCGTGCCGACTGTCGAGCATATTGCATCGTTAAAAGCTCGCAGTGTGTACGTGGAAGCGGTGATGTGAGAGGCTGGCAGTTTTAAATGCTTTAACGCTGCAGTGGTTATGATGTTACTGGACGAGCCAGTATCTATCAGCACTCTCTTGTACGGGATCCCGTTGACCCGTGCGATAACGTGCAGGGGTGGATCCGGCATGTCATTTGATATCGTTTTGACCTCATTTTCTTTGAATGTGATGACAGGCTCCGTACATTGTTTCACATGTCCCACGAAGGCGTTGAAAGAATTTGCTTCGTGGGGTTGTACTTCAATGGCTTTTAAGATGTCCATAAGAGCTTCTCTATGTGGAGTTGATTGTTGAATAAGCTCGTAGATGGACAGCCTAGCTGACGTGGTCCGCAAACTCTGCGTGAGTTTGGTTCGTATCGTGACCTCAGGTCTAGGCGGAGGTAACTGCGTTGGGCGTTGTTGAGGCTGCGATGTCGACGGAACTTCCCTCGCAGGTACCTCGGGGGCAACTGCTGGGTATTTTCTGTTCCTTGTTACAATGCTAATCATTCCCACAAATCCTTGCGCGGGAAGATCTTGTCGCACCTCGTTAATTTGGAGCGGTTTTGTCTGCGCCTCGTGGGCGAGGCAAGGGGTCCTTGAATACCCCCATTTGTTGGTTGTTAGGTGCGATGGGGTTGTCCACGACCAATGTTCGGTTTTCGATCAAATCCTGGACTAGTTCTTTGAATTTCCAGCACCCATTTAGGTCATGTCCTCTGCGTCTATGAAATCTGCAATACAATTCCTCCCTATACCCCCTAGGCTTGGGAACGTTAGGGTCAAAAATTTGGATTTCTGGCAGAGTAACTAAATTTGCCGCTGACAAGCGGTCAAATAAGGAGTCCCTAGACTCCGCATACGGGGTGAATTGTCGCCTAGGGCGACGCTGCTGATACTGTTCCTGTCTCCTGTTATCTCTTTCGTAAGCAGGAGGCACTGCCTCGTAGTTAGCCTTTTGAGGCTGCGTTTCTTGCACAAGCGTGGGGACATTTATCGCAACTTGGTTGACTGCGGCGTGTTGTGGTTGCGTTGTCCCGGTTTTAGTGGTTTTATTCCACTCTTTCTTCTTAGGCTTGGCAATTGCGCCTTCGCCTATCTTAATCTCTTCTATGACTCTGGCTTGCGCCAAAGCTTCTTCTAAGTTGTCGTATTGTCGCAGCAACAATAGACCAGAGATTGATTTTAAACAACTTTTCATGAACATTTGCGTGAGGTCCGACATGGGAGGACGGTAGGGTAACTTAGAAAGCAAAGCTCTCCATCGGTTCCCGTACGCTGCCATTGTTTCCTCCTCAAATTGTTTAAGGCTAGCAAGATCACTAAGTGATGCCTTCTTCCTTGTGTTGAAGGCGAAACGTTCAAGAAACGCATCTACTAGCTGATCTAAGCTGCTTATGCTGTGTTTGGGCAGCTGTGTGAACCAATCCGAGGCAGGGCCTGCGAATGTGGTTATGAATGTTCTAAGCAATAATGCGTCATTATCTTGAATGCCGAAGCATTGGCTTAGAAATCGTGTAACATGTTCCTGTGCGTCCTCTTCACCTTTAAAAACTGCCAATTGAGGCAACTTGAAGTGTTCGGGGTAAAGAGGTGTAGGCACTGAGGGATGCACCGGATTATTGCGGAGTAGACGTAATGTGGGTTTTTGATGCCCAGCAGCTTTTGTCTCCACCGACTCTAAACGCTCCAATAGCGCTTGGTATGCATCGGAAGATTTTATTTCTTCCTCTCTTGTTCGCTCTTGTTGCAAGTTACGGTAAACTGGAGGCCTATGGAGGGGTGGCCGAATGGCATCCTTCCTGCCTTGATGAGGAGTTTCAATATATTCCTCTTCTGGTTCATACTCCTCGTAAAATTCTTGAGGAGTCTCAGGGCGAAACCTATGACCCTGATCAAGTTCTTGCTGAAGGTACCCATCATTGTTTCGGGGAGTTGCCTCCCTCTCGAATCTATGGGGTCTTGGAGGCCAGAGCTTGACGAGGTCGTGGAGACCTGTCTTGCGCCAACGGATTACGCCTCTCATACTTGTTCAGCTCTTTGGATGCGAGGGGTTGGCCCCCTCTCAGGTATTTCATAGCGTAACTCATCCGCTTCGCGTTGCATGCGTTCTTTATCCAAGCGGTATTGATACTCTATCTCTTGCTGACTCTGTTTAAGCCGCATGATTTGGGCTTGACGGGTGGTATATCTGGCGACAGCCGGGTCAATTTGATCTACCCTATTTTGTTCAGAAGATTCAAATGTTCCTCCTATGTGTTTACCTCGAGTTTGCTGGTCTAAGGTTTCAATGGGTCGCTTCCCTCTGTCGAGGTAAGCGGTATGTGCTCGAGGTTCTGGCCTCAAGGGGTGATCATGATATCCTGCTGGTGCGGAAATGCAAGGTTCCCGCATTGTTTGTTGCCCTCGAGGAATGCGATGGTTTTCCTCATACTCCCTTTCACGGGTGTAAATGGGATGGGCGGAGTTAGGTCGCCCTATGTAAGGAGCCCTGCGCTCCGGATTTGGTCTCTCTGTTCTGATGATAGGTAAAGAAGGGACGCCATATCCACGTTGTCCCTCCAAATGGACAGTGTGCCTATTTAGCGCTTCATCGCGCGGTGGCCACTCATGCCTAGCTTCAAGAGGTGATTCTCTATTTATGTCAAGGTCTACATGTAAGGCATCTTCCCGAAAGGGGCTGCTTTGAATAGGCATACCCCACCGAGGATTCTGAATTGGATTCTTTTGTAGGTTTGACCTATAAGGCGGTATGACCAAATCCTCAGGACTGAAGTGAAGGCAACTTGCGCCTGCTTTTTGTGTACCTTCCGGAGCTTCTGCCCTTGATTGGGCTTGACTGCGGGTGTACACCATTGCGGTGCTTCTATGCTACCTAAATAAGTTTTTATCTCGTTTTTATGATTTTCTTTTTTTTTGTCTACACTAAGCAGAATTAAACACACACATTCACAAAACCGTGATTATCTCTTTTAAGGATTCTTGGTGTGTCCTAAACTGGTTTAGTGCATTTTGATGTTTTGTTTTGTTTTTGTAGGTTTTGTAGAACGTTTAAATGCATCATGTAGGCTCTTATAACTCCAAAAAGGTCGCCCCTTCAATATACCAACCAGGCCGATATACCAACCTCTCTATATACCCGCCCTTACGAGAGGGAGACTATAGGTACGTGAGAGCAGAAGGTACGTGGTACATAGGCGGTACGGAAGGGGGATTGTCCCGTTAATGGCACCTACCATAGAAAACTTATCCTCGCGCGCATGGGAATCACCCCAGCTACGCTCGGTCTGTCTTCGTCAGGATTTACGCCTAACAACAGTTGACAATCGGGAAATGGATGCAAATCAAGCCAAGGTGGTGATTAAATCCACCAATGGTCTTGATCAAGGGTTGGGGTCTTACGACCAGCTCCTTGGTTTAAGATTGTTTCGTGATGTGTGTGGGATTCGTTTTATCCAACAAAATGAAACTAGCATACATGACTTTTCCTAATGCAATGCAGGATTAAATGAAAACAATTAAAGAAACAGAAACAGAAACAGAAAAAATATAACAGAGATCATGAAAATCCCTACCTCTTCTCTGCCTGCTCCTGTTGTCTCTGAATTTCTGCTCTGAAAATCTGCAGACAGGAATTCGTCCCTCTGGGAGACGAATTGCAGAACAGAATTCGTCCCTCCCAGAGACGAATTTGAATTCGTCTCGGGGTCGACGAATTGCGAAAAGAATTCGTCCTCGTCGGAGACGAATAGCAGTCTGCAACAAAAAAAATGTACCTGTCAAGCACAAACACAAAAATTTAATCAGTTTCTGTGATTTCAAAAACCAAGGAACAGAGTCCCACCGTGATCGCCACTGAAAGCACGAGATTCCGGTCAAAGGAAACACCAAGTGCGATTGCATTCAAAATTAAGTACGCTTAAGTCCTAGAAATGTAAATTGCATGAAACGAAAAAGAGACACATTGGAAGAGACACAATCAGATAAAGAAAACACAGCCCTTTCATTAATTTCCTTTGATCTCCGTTACAATGATGCCTCCTCCCTTTTCAGGGGCTAGGAGCGCAAATAGAGTTTGATTACAATCGCTGAATGATTCCTCCTTCCGCGTGCCCACGATTGCAATGGGCGGGCCAAGATGATGCCGCCGCTGATGTCGATGAGTTCTTCGCCTCTGCTGCTTCTCCTGCGAACAAAGAAATGACCAAGGCGTCAGTAGCACCTGCTGCAAATGAAAAGCATTCTCTCTCTAAAACCAACGAAATATGCATATGAATATTTGCCTAAAACAGTGAATACAGTGACACCAAATTGCTTCAAAACTTGACAGAAGGTAAGAGAAGTTACCAGAAGGCCACTGCCATCGAGGCAGCTGGCCAATCCACCTTAAACTGGAATTCGTCCCTGGCGGGACGAATCTTGACTGTAATTCGTCCCTGGGTGGGACGAATTCTTCTGAGTTGGAGAAACCGACCTGTTGCTGCTCCAATGTCGGATCCCGGGACCTGCAAAATGCCTGCAAACAGGGGGGTTAGGTAATTGGGGCCATTTTGGGACGACCCAGATGGTCGGATTTTCCCAATTTGGCCTCCACCCTCGGGAATTTGACCTTGACACCTGCAAGTTAGCGAAACGACAAAGCAATACAAAACATCCTAAAATCTGACCAAAAGTTACAAAATTGCAATTATGGACTAATCAGACCTAGTAACACAGAATGCAATCTAAAAAATAATCTAAAGTGCTCAAAAACTAAAATTAGGACTTGGGAGGTGCGGGGGTGCCCAAGTGGGCCTCCCACCGTTGGCCCTCGATTTTGGAGCCAATCCACCGGGGATGGGCCCAAAACCTTTTAGGATTGGGGGGTCGGCGAATTGGTAGGTTCAGATGTCCATGCGTCGGATTTGAGTAAGGTTCGAGCTTCCAAAGGCCACCCAACAACCTCCCTTGCAAAAGAGATTGGTGGATGTAGGAAGGTGAACAAAGGGGGATGCAAGTGAGTCTTCAATTCGGCAGCACTTCGTTGCTTGAACACTCCTTCAACCTGTATGTTTTGGGTGAGAAAAGTCCCACCTTTTATAGACCCAAGGGGTCTCTTTTGGGAGGGAAGCACAAAAGCCAAGTGTTGGCCATAGGCGCCATGTGGCAATCTTGTCTTCCCATGAGGGAGGGGAGTCCTCCATTGACTTGAACTTTGATAAATGCTTTTTGTAACAGTCCTCTAACGGCCCCTCCGTCCACTTACACATGCGTGCAAGGTAGGAGCCCTTAACTGACTATTGCGGGCTGCCACTTGGCACCATTTGCCTTTTTGCCCGTTAAGCTTAGAATTCGTCCCACCCAGGGACGGATTCGGAATTCGTCCTGGGGTGGGACGGATTCTATTTTGAATTCGTCCCGGGGTGAGACGAGTACTGGGCAAAGTGTCCAAGTGTGCCAAATTGCTTCTTGACCTTACAAAATTGCTATGAAAGTGGTTAGGACCATTGTTTAACCTCTGAGGGCTGCCCTGGGGGCTGTGTTTGCCAAAGCGATCAGTGTTTGCAGTCACATAATCGGATTGGTGCTGTTTTGGTGTCTACAGTTTTCACTATCGTTGAGATCATTATAATCTTCTATAGCAAACAAACTCTCAAGATTTCTTTGACCATGCTTGTTTCCTTTATGTGTCATCTCATCTTCACTATCACTGAAACCATTGCAATATCCTGATCTATGATCTCTTTGACCACACAAAAAGCACTACTCTCTTTCACCTTCTATTCTTAGGAATAAATATTCTCCTTTTTTATCATCTGATTTGTCTTTATCACTATGATCTAAGCTATCACTTGCTTCTACAATGTAGTAAGATTTCTTTGCCTTACAAAAACATTTCTTCTTCTCATACCCATTTTGTGTGTATGTGTCATCTTTGTCATTCTTATGCTTTCCATATTCTTTTCTTCTTTGACCCTATTTTTCATCATCATCATTTTCTTTATGTGGACACTTGTATGCATAGTGACCAAGATCACCACACTTTTAACATCTAACTTTCCTTATATACCTAAAATTATTTGAGTCCTTATTCATTTTGATGAAGTTAGCTTCCTCATCATTATATGAACCTCTACTTGTTTCTGAAACTTTCCCTTTCTCTTTCTCTAAAGCCTTGAATGCAATCTCTTTTATTGGAACCTGATGCTTACTTACCCTTATCTCATAAGCTATGAGAGTACCTTGCAATTCTTCCATTGTTAGCTTGTTGATATCCATTGTCTCTTCTATTTATGAAACCTTAGAATCATATTTCATGGGAAGTTATCTCAAAACATTTTGAGTAACTTCTGATTCTTTCATCTCAAAAACTAGGCCTCTCATGGTTTTAGTAATCTCATCAACACAAAGTAAAAATTACAGTATCTTCAGAATATTCCATTTTCAATTCCTCAAATATTTTTCTATGAGTTTATAGTTTTGCCAAATTTACATTGGAATTTGCTTCATAAATATTCCACAAATTGGTCCACATCTCATTCGCTTAATTACATACAATGACCTTTACAAAATCTATCTCATGAAGCCCACTCAAAATATAATTCATTGCTCATGCATTGATCTCAACCAATTTCCTGATAGTCTTATCTGCCTTAGGATAACCTTCAACCCTATACTCTTTTTCAACCATTTTCCATACCTCATATCCTTATGATATCAAGTAGTTATTCATCCTCATGCTCAAGAAAGCATAACTGTTACCATCAAATAATGGAACCTTATTTGTAGATGATCCATTCTATGAAGCCATCTGTGTTCTTATAGAATCTACCCTCAAGCTGTTAGCATTTTCTAAGGAACCTTATCTAATACCAATTGAAGAACACAAGCTTATACTGAGAGGGAGGGTGAATAGTATGATCACTTTTTACTTTCTTTCCAAGTCAATATCAATTAATGTCCTTAATTGTAATAACCAAATATAGCAGTGTGCATTAATAACTCAGATAGTAGTAGTAAGTAAGAGCACAAGTCACCACACATAATTAAGACACAAGATTTAACGTGGTTCCCCCAATGTGGGGTACTTCACCAGATAATCTACTTATAATATTTCACACATAAATAAGGATCCTTCTCATATACAATGATTTATTTGATCTGCTCAAAGCTAGGCAATAACAAGTTCACACAAAACTTGTCCAAATCTAAATAATAAGTTCACACAAAACTTGTCCAAAACTGAATAACAAGTTCACATAGAACTTGTCCAAATCTGAATAACAAGCTCACACAAAACTTGTCCAAAAATGAATAACAAGCTCACACAAAACTTGTCCAAAATTGAATAACAAGCTCACACAGAACTTGTCCAAATATTCTCCAACAAGCTCACCAAGAACTTGTCCAAATATGCTCTAGCAAGATCACCAAGAACTTGCCCAAAATTTTCTCCAACAAGCTCACCAAGAACTCATTCAAATATGCTCTAGCAAGATCACCAAGAACTTGACCAAATATGCTCTAGCAAGCTCACTAAGAACTTGATCAAATATATCTGCAAATATGTCCCAAAACTATTGATAAAGCTATCCATAAAATTGTCCAAAACTATCCACAAAGCTGTCCTATAACTTTCCATAAATTTTTCCACAAATCTGTCCCAAAATTGTCCACAAAGTTGTCCACAAAGCCTTCTCAAAGGCTCAATAAATCATGCTCAAGTAGCACTCAAATCGCATCCACAAATCTATCAAGTCAAAGCTCAAAGATGAGCTTAACAATGAATGGCAATGTCCTCTTCAATGGATGACAACAATGATAAACAATGATCTTAACTCAAATCAACTCAAATCAACTCATAGAAGCATAAAGAGAATTTTTATAGACTCAATATGTTCTAAGCTCAATATTCAACTCAATTCAACTCAAATAAATCTCAGCTCAACTCAAGTCAAATCATAGAAGCATAAATAGAATTGTTAGAGACTCAATATGTTCTAAGTTCAATTTCCAACTCAAATCAGAATTATGGAATATTTTATTTCATGGAAATTGACCAATCACCTAACACAATCACTTGACTAGGCTCAATCAACTCAACTCAACCAATCACCACAAAGGACTACTCTTTCTCACAAAAACCCTAGTCCAAGCATGTATCAACCAACTCAAATGTTTCCAACAATGCTCAACCACAAATCTCACATAACAATGATACTCATGTTCTTTTCAAGTTATTTCACAACCAATGGGCTTCAAAAAATATGCTTATAAAACAAGGTTTAAACACAACTCTCAACCAAAAAACCTTGAAGCATTCAACCAACCACTTTAAAAAAGGAAACCAAAATCAATCCTTTTATGTCCAATGATATTTCAAAAATTAACCACCATAAACAATCAATAGGAGAATGTGCCCATACCTTTTTGATGCCAAGAAGTTGTCCACAAAATTTGCCACACTAAATACAACTTTCCTTTCCAATCTCAATAAGGATCAGTGGACTTCAAATAATAATCACAACCCTTATAAAAATAAAGTTTAATTAAAAACTTTAATTATTCCTTAACAACCTTATAACTCCTATCCTAGGGCATCAATGAAATTAATTAGAGAAAAACATAATTACCTCCTCAAGGGGATTTGAACCCCCAACTTGCACACACCGCGAGTGCCTTAGCCATGGCTAAGGTTGCCACACGAGCTAGCCGCTCATTCAAAAGGAAAAGGCATGACATGCCTTAATTCCTTCCTCCATTCCATGTAAACCAAAAGCACTTTGAGCGCTTTCCTTCCAATGCCTTCGAATGTAGTCAAGGAGATTCAAACCTTGATGTAAAGCATTGCCACACACTTTAACAAAAATCCAATTGCCAATGCGCCACTCTACCCACAATGTCTTGGGATTTCGACCAACCTTGGATTTATTCGTTGTCTCCCTTTTCAAAATGATTTTCACATGAGCTCTATTCAGATGCTTAGCCAACGATTAACATGAGCAAGGACCAATTTAAAATGACCCTTAGGATCCCTCTTTATATAGTCTTCTCCTAATTTTTGATGGCATCGATGCATTATTGATTTTCCCTTTTTCTTTAGATGTTGGTGCTAACTTTAGTTTTAATTTTAAAATTTAAATTTAAATTTTAAATAATTAAAATTTAAACTAAATATTTAAAATTAAATATCTCAATCACCAGGGCACATTTTTTGACAAAACGAAAGGCCAACCTGGGTTTTAATAAAAACCCATTTTAAATATACCATCCATAATTTTAAATAAAACCTTTTATTTTACCTACCTTGGTTTTCACACATAATCTCAAATTTGAAAACTATGAGGGAAAATCATAGTGCTTCTTTTAATTTTGTTGAAACTGATATTCTTATCCAATTAAATTCCACATTAGGGGAAATAAATGTAAGATCTAACTCTACACCTCCTTTGGCTATCTATTGCCCAAGATGTAGAAACAAGCATGCCTTATAGGACTATCCCCTGAACAGAACTCCATCTCAGCTATTTGTGGCATTTGCTCAAAAGAGCACATGACTGATAAGTGTCATCTCTTGCCTCAACTCAAAAACATTTTGGAAACTCATATTGAAGAACTTAATGTTATTGGGAAAATGTAGGGAGGTCACTTTCCCTCACTTTTCTATAGGTTGGGGATAAACTCCTTGGAATATGCCATGGGGATATGCAGAACCACCTTCACAACCCTGGAATCAATCTTGGAAATCTCCCCAAGATTGGCCACATCCACCCTGGAATCCTGTTAATCCACCTTGGACATAGAATCAAAAAAATGGTTAAATATGGGAGCCACAATACCCATCATAACAAGGGCAGCAAAGGTATCAAGGACAAACTCAAAACCTGCTACCTGCTCCTAATAAAAATTGTTATGGAAGAGTTAAACCACAATAAGCACAACAGGTAAAACAACCTCCACTTCTAGCTCAGCCTGTGGCTAACCCAAATAATACCAGACAAGTAGCCCCTGTTTATGGAGTTGAGTCTGAAGAAACTACTGTAGTTCATGTACTTGATTGTAGTAATATCCAATTGCATTTAGGAAAGGTCTTACCTGACCCTGCTCCACCCACCATTGAAGAAATTGATGGAAAACAAGAATCTTCTAGCCCTGAACAGTTACCAACAACTTTGGAAAAGGAGAAAGAAAAATAAAAAAATGTGCAGGTGAAATATGTATCCCTTGCAGGAATGATACCATATCCTAAACGGTTTGATAATACTGTAACTATCCCTGAATCAGAGTTAGTCACAGAATTGAATAAAATGACTAAATCCCTTCCTTTTTTGTAAGCAATAAGGATAAGCCATTAATTAATAAAACCATTCAAGAGTTGTGTATTCAGAAACCTAGCATAAAGAAGAAGGCATTTCCTAAAACTGTGCAAGTAGAAGGGAAACTGGCTGACCTGCTATCTAGAAAACTTGTTCCTCCAAAATATAGTGATCCAAGAAGTCCAATTGTCACAATCACTATTGGGATAGTACAAATTCCAAATGTATTGATTGATCTTGGAGTTGCAATTAATGTAATGACTAAAGACACAATGCAAAAATTGCAGCTCAATAATCTCATTCCTACAACTATAGTTTTAGAAATGGTTGATAGGTCAGTTGTAAAACCAGAAGGAATACTGGAAGATATTTCCATAGAAGTCTCTTCTTGGGAATATCCTATAGATTTCTTGGTATTGCAGCCTAGAAACTTAGCTAATGGCTATCCCATCATTCTAGGATGACCTTGGCTTGCCACTGTAGTTGCTTTTATAGATTACAGATATAGGGAATGACCATTTCAAATGGCATTGATCTCAAAAATATATCCCTTTATCCACCTGCCCAACCTTCAACCAAATTTTTTGGGTAGATATGGTTTCCTGAATCTGATGAAGAATAGGAAGAAATTGTTTCCACTCTAGCCATAATAATAGTAAAGGAACATATTAAGGAAATCAACTCACAAGAAAGAGAAATCTTTGAGGATGAAACTATCCTAGTTGAGACATTACAAGAAGAGGGACTTAAATATGATCAAGTCCTTGTTCATCACTTGTTGTGTAAGGATGAAGAACAGACCTCAGAACATCTGTCATCCATTCCAATACAAGAAAGCTCTTTCACACTGCCACATGGATGGCATCAACATATTCTTACTTCTTTCACATGTCCTATTCAAGGAATGATTCCATCATGTATTACTTTTGAAATAGAATTTAGAGTATTTCATACTTTGCAACCACATCACTATCCATTAAATTATTTTTTCAGCAAGTATGGAGCAATCAACTCCATTCATCCATAGATTAAACAAATAGAAGTACATTCAGGTAAAATTTTGAATATTAATAGTTGGCTGACTGATGAACAAGAAGCAAAGTTATTTGTTGTCCTACAAAAACATGTTCAGGATTTTGCTTGGATTTACAAGGATATGACTAGAATCCACCCTGATGTGTGTACACATAGGATATACACTGAATATGTTAAACCTGTGAGAAAACCTCAAATACGTTTTAATCCTACTCTGAAAGATATTGTCAAGGAAGAAATTGAAAAACTTTTATATGTAGGGTTCATTTATCCAATTTCAGATAGTTGGTGGATTTCTCCATTGGTTATTGTTCCAAAGAAAAATGGTAAAATGAGTGTGTGTTTGTAGACTATAGAGAGTTGAACAAGGTCACACATAAGGACCATTTCCCATTACCTTTCATAGACCAAGTATTAGATACCCTTGCTGGTAAGAAATTCTTCTATTTTCTTGATGGATTCAGTGGATATAATCAGATACAAGTTGTACTTGAAGACCAAGAGAAAACTACTTTCACATGCCCTTGGGGAAAATTTTCTTATACGGTCTTGCCTTTTGGCTTATGTAATGCTCCAACAACTTTTCAAAGAGCTATTTTGGAAATATTATTTGATTTGACAAATGAAAGTGTGAAAATCTACATGGATGATTTCACAATATGTGGGGAAACTTTTGATTATACTTTAGAACAGCTTGAAAAAATTTTAACACGTGAAACATACCATTTGTCTTTAAATCCTAAAAAATGTTTTCAAATGATGGAGGAAGGGATTGTCCTTGGTCATCATATTTCCTCTCATGGGATTAAGGTTGATCCCAAGAAGGTGAAATTCATCAAAGACCTTCATCCAAAAACTCAAACTGATGTAATGTGTTTTTTGGGACATATTGGTTTCTACCGTAGATTTATTGCAAATTTTAGTACCATAGCTAATCTAATGTTTTCATTACTGACTAAGGATTCTAAATTTACTTGGTTTACTGAATTTCAAAAGTCTTTTGAAGCATTTAAAGAGAAATTAACAACTTCCCCTATGTTGAGAGGACCTAATTGGGAACTGCCATTCCATATTCAAACTGATGCTTCCAATACTGCTATTGGAGCAGCACTAGGTCAAATTGAAAATGGAGAACATTATGCCATTTGCTACATTAGTAAAAACTTGATAGGAGCTGAAAAGAACTACATCACTACTGAGAAGGAATTCTTGGTTGTGGTATATGCTATTAATAAATTCTGACACTATATCATAAGATATCAAGTATTCATCCACACAGATCATACTACTATTAAATACTTGATGAATAAACCTCTAGTTCGTGCAAGAATTATCTGTTGGTTAATATTGTTGCAAAAAATTGATATCACCATAGTTAATAAACCAAGGAAGGCTAATGTAGTAGTAGATTTTCTATCAAGATTGCCAAACACAGACACAGGGGAATTGGTTGAAGATGCTTTTCCTAATGAAAACTATTTGCTATTTTTGTACAATATCCATGGTTTGCAAATATAGCTAATTACTTAGCTACATGAAAAATTGCTCTTCACTTCACTCCTAAACAAAAGAAACAGTTAATCAAGCAAAGTGATTCCTTTAAATAGATAGGAGGTCTACTCTTTAAATATAGTCCTGACCATATTCTATGCAGGTGCATCCACAAGGATGAAGGGTATGACATTCTTCGTGCATGTCATGATGAACCATCTGGAAGGCACTATTAAGTATAGAGTACAATTCGAAAAATCTTGGGTGTTGGCTACTATTGACCATCCCTGTATAATAATGTGAAGATATATGTCAGACATTGTGATGCATGCCAAAGAATGGGAAAGCCTACCTATACCAATGAAATGCCATTGCAACCTCAAGTAGGTATAGAACCATTTGAAATGTGGGGGTTAGATTTTGTAGGACCTATTGATCCACCTTCTCAAGGTAAGGTGCATATTTTGATATGTACTGATTATGTGACTAAATGGATAGAAGCACGTGCTTTTAAGCATGCACGAGAGGAAAAGGTTGTTGATTTTTTGTATTCATAATTTTTTTTGTGTTTTGGAACCCCACACACTATTACCACATATCAAGGACCTCAATTTACATCAAAGGTTGTTGAAGCCTTCACTAAACTATATGGAATCAAGCATAGGAAATCCTCACCTTATCACCCTTAGGTGAATGGTCAAGTTGAAGTGACAAATCAGGAATTGGAACTAATCTTAACCAAAACAGTAGCTTCCTATAGGATAAATTGGCTAGATAAGTTACCTGAAGCAGTCTGGGCTTATAACACATGGAAATCCACTACAGGGTTTACACCTTATGAATTGGTTTATGGTAAAAAACCTCTTTTGCTTATTGAATTTGAATTATCAACACTGTGAACTTCTTTAGAAGTTGGTATTGATTTGTCATAGGTACAAGTAGACCAGATTTTTAAACTCAATGCATTAGATGAACTATGAATTAATGCATTGCACCAGACTGAAATGATTCAAACACAAGAGTTTTGGCATGACAGTCACATTCAGCAACAAAAATTTCAACAAGGTGATTGGGCTTTGTTGTTTGACTCTCGTTATGAAGACTTTCTTGGGAAGTTGCAGACTAGGTGGCTTGGACCATATCAGATCGAAGAGGTGTTTGAAAATGGAGTTGTTCACCTTTCATCCATTGATGATTCATGAAGGAAGCTAGTGGTTAATGGATATCATCTCAAGATCTACCATACACCACTAAATAAGGATGAGTTTGTAAAGCAAGTGGAGTAATTGGATGTACGCATTTTGGAAGAAACCACTTCTTCCACAATAAATTTAAATAAATAATTCAGAAAGTGAAAACCTCCTAGGAGGCACTTCTGAATTGGCTTGCATGAAAATCGGTTGTTCGACATGTTTGCCTTATCAGATTCACCCATTTTCCCATATGTTCTCACAATCATTGTTTTCTCTATTCTCAGAACTGCACTTGTCTTATTCAGTAGAAGAGCTAGCTAGTAGTCAGCAGAAACAACCATCTGTACAAATGCAGATAAGTGGTTAAATCAGGTATGTGCCCTTTACATTTTAAACATTGTAAATAGTTAGTATGTAGTGTGTAAAGTCACTAATTAGTACATAAAGAATTCATAAGGTTTGATCCAAAATATATCCATTTAGTCAATGGGATATAAGACATTTTAGGCTATTTTAAGATGAAGGAAACAGAAAAAGTTGGAAAAAGAGCTTTGAAATAATGTGATTCTCCAAAATGAGAATACTACTTAGCTTCGGAATGATGGAAGCTCCGGAATAATATTGTTGCTTCTAAAAAATAACTTCAGAATGAAGAGGGTTTGTGCTTCAGAATAAGGAAGGATTTTTTACCTTCAAAATAAAATAATGTCATGCTTCAGAATGAAAAATAAACTTCAAAATTAGCAAGGGCAAAAGACAAAAAGTCATGTGGCATAAAAGTGTTCTTAATTTCATCGTTTGAAATTGGAAATAACAAATGAGGGCACACATTTCAAGCTATGTATTTCAAGGCTGCAATAAGAAAGATATCATGGGGAACTATTGCGTGCTTCACGATATGCGAAATCATTAGCACATGCAACAAGGAACTTTGGTAGAAGGAAACTCTACACGTTGTACACGATGAAGCCAACGATTAACTGCCACCTCAATAAGTCATAACCATTTAATCACAAGTAGCAAAAAAATATAAATCATGTTCCTAAAAGGAGTATGCCATGTGACGAGTAAAAGGGGATTTAATTTTTTGAACACTCCGACATGTTTGGAAGCTGGTTCTTGTGCTGAGAAAAAATAAATTTCGTAGTCAAAAATGTTATAACCCTCGTAGATGCAGATTATTCGATCCAAACCTGAGAATGACCTACTCCATAAGGCTAAGAGAAAATAGAGCATAGAAAAGTGAAATGAGGGAAAGAAGAATAAAATTGAGTCAAAAAACGTAGATTGTCTATGAGGAGATCCTGAGTCGCTACATATCTTTACAGAAGTAGGATTGATGTCATTTAAAATTTGTACACACTCTCAGGGACAACCAGGCTCACATCAATGGCATGACAATCCAGGTAACACCAGAAATCCTAAGCCACATTACTGAATTACCTCTACAAGGGTTACAGATTTTAAAAGCTGGTAAAAATGCCCTAACTAAAATATTTAACCAGATTACGAAAGAAGGTGATAAACCAATTGAGTTTTTAATGAACAATAATGTCTACAAAGGGGTAAAAAGGACCAGTTTACAGCATCCTTGGGAGAATGTAGTAGTCTGGGTAATCATATTTTTGACTTGTTATAGATAATTTATCGTTTTATCTGGACACCATATTAGATTTTTAAACCATTTGAGGCACGGTGGTTCAAACCCAGAATTCAAAATAAATATCCCTCTATATTTATACCAGGAGTTACAAAATATGGCCAAACGATACCAAATAGGGAAAGGGACTCCTGAACATCATGGGCTCATTAAGCTAATTTGTAAACATCATTTTAGGGGAAACCCTAGAAGTTTTGATAGATTTTTCTCTACATGAAATGATTTGGGGGTTGAAATCCCTAAATATAAAGAAAAAACAGAAGATAAAAGCCTTAGAAACCCTGAAATTGAAATTGAATCCTCTGAAAATGAAGTTCCCTCTTCACCACAGGGACCTCCATATTCTAGGACCAAGAATCAAAGAGAGAAACAATCTAAGTTTGGTCCTATAAGTAAAATAAGGAAGGTTATATTTTCTGAAAGTGTAACTATTTTTCCAACACATCCCACTAAGCAGATTGGGAGTTCAAGCAGGGAAGTGTAGATGGAGGAGGAAACACCTAGAGTAGAATCTACTCCAGAATTATCAAAATATGTTCCAAAATCCTCTAAAGAAGTCAAACACAAGCAATCTACTATGGGGTTGCAAAGATCCTCTAGACTTCAGAATCAAAAAACAATGGAAGAGGTAGAGTATGTAGAGGTAGTATCACTGTCCCAGCAAATAAGTACAGAGCAATAAAAATATATTGATACATGTGATAAAGTTATGTTGCAGGACGAAGTGCTTGTAGATGATATTACAGAAGAAGCATATATAGGCTCAGAGGATGCAAAGGTAGGCACAACAATTATAGACAGATACAACAATACCTACAATGCATATCCCATTGGTTAATTATTCTGATTCTGAAGAAGATCCCATAGCAAAGGAAGAGAAGGAAGATATACAATAACAGTTGCATGCTGCTAAAAGTGTCATTAGGACACAGATGGGTTGGATTGAACAACATGAAACCTCTCTCAAATAAAAGGATAAACTTATTGCTGACTTGCAGCAGGAGGTATATGAATTAAAGGCTAAGTTGTCAACTCTGGAGCAACAACCTACAGAATCTAATTCTAAAGATGAGTTGGCTAGAATTTTGTTGGAATTGGCAGAGGAGCATAGGGAGGGAGCTATACCTAAAGAAGAATCACCTATCAAAGGATTATAAATAGGAGATATAGCAACACAAATCTTCCAGTAGGATGTAAGTATGACAGAATATGAAGATTAAAGGGCTTTTGTAGAATATTCTGATAATTTTCCACAACAAACATCATAAGCAACAATGGATGCCAGTGAACAAGAGGAAGTATAGGAACAAGTAAATGTGCATTCTCCTCATGTTTTTGTTGAATTGACTACATCTGGTTCACCCCAAATTAAAACAATAGATATTGGGGTGCAAGTGGATTTACCCCTTATGGAAACAATAGAAATTGGAATACATGTAGATCTACCTCCAAAAATGCAACAGATAGCTAGGCCCCCACAAACAGTTACACTAACAAAGTATAATGAGGACATAGCACATTGTATGCTAAAGTATCAAGGAATGGAAGCACAAATTGCATATTTGAAATCTATGGAACAAAAATGTGATGCTCAAAGTACACAAACAAATAAGTTGCAAGGACAAGTTCAGTATCTTTGTCAGGTTGCAGAGTATCTAATTCAGTTTCGAAGGCCAACTAGATTTTACAATTTAATGTTGAAATAAAGGTACCTCCACTGGCAAGTAATGAGAATTGTTCTGATCTCCCCTATGAAATAAATACTGCAAAAGAATTTTTGGAAGCCTATTTGCATAGTCCAAAAGAATAGAAGAATTTGATGTGTGAATTGTTCCTGCACCAGTTTCTCATACCTAAGAATGTGACATTCTTGCCACATATCTTCATAGGAGATATACAGTTGAGAGCTTTCATATCTACATTAAAAAATCAGATCCATTGGGAGGAGGAGAAAAAGGTAAGCAAATAAATGGAGTTGAAAGCTGAACTTCTAATAAGACCTTCCCATGCCAATTATAGGACCTCCATAAATCAGCATTTCACTATGATGAGGAAGTATAGAATCAGAGAATTTTATATAAGAAATCTTACTGATTGTGTAATGAGTTTTTAGGCCTTTTGTAACTAGCTTTTTAGTAATGCTCTATCATCTTGTAAGAGCATGTGGGGAGAGTTGTCAATATCACTTCAAAAAAGGGAACCTATCTCGCCCAACAACTTGTTGTGGTCCAAGAGAAGAGCAGAGGGTATAGTGCAAGTCATCCACAAACTAAAATATCACTAGATAGGTTTGAGATATAGGTTACCAATTGTTATAACCCCTATTCTGATAATGATCCCCAACCAGATGAGCAGTTACAAGAGTGACTCAAGCAAATATAGACAATCAGAGGATACTATCAAGTTCTAGGGCAAAAACTGAGTTATCAAGAATAGAATCTAGACATATATCTTTGTGTTGTTGTGGTTGCACAGAATGCATGAGGACATGCATTACAATAGGTTGGGGGGAAATGATGAGGCCAAAAATTGCCTCATTCATAGACCATTTTTGGATATTTCATAAACTATTTGATAGACCTTATGTTATGTTTTTATGCTAATTTTGATGATGGAATGCATTATGTATTATTATTTACATGTTTAAAGGTTTAGGAGCATATTACTCTGTTTTGACCATTTTCTGTATTTTTTGCACTATTTTAGCTAATTTACGTAGAAAATAAAAATTTATTTGAATATGTAATAATGTATTCTGATATATATTTCATTCTAGGATCATGTTTGTTTTCCTTGCCTTCAAACTTGTTCAAATTGCAAAAAGGCATCAAAACCTGTTCAAACTGGTCTGACTATGCAGAAAATAGAACTTGACCATATAAATTCCAAGTAGTTGTGCATAAATAGCATGGATTGGAATTTATCAATGCCAGCACATAAAACTTATGGAATTAGTATTCTGAGGACTTAAGAAGACTACCTAGATGCATGGATAAGCGTCAAAACTTTTACACTGCCTGATATTCTGAAGCAACTTCGAAATGGGCAGAGCAGGACCAATTTTGGTCAAAACTATCAATAGAACGGTCAGAAAGGTGGCAAATTGTGAGATAAAGGTGGATACAGCTATATGAGGGGTTTTTTCACCTCTTCCAATGCATTTCTTCTAATAAATTGCACCCAGCAAGTAAAATGGATATGTTGCAAAAGAATAGTTTTCTACATTTCAGGAAGACAACTCCAGAATAGTTGTTGAATCTTTGAAAATCAACAACAGAACGAATCAGTATATGTAATAGAGTAGTATAAATAACCAAGCTCCCATATTGGTTGAGTATGGGGAAATAGGGATAGATAAATATCAAAATAGATAGATGTTTTCATAGTTGTTTCAGTTGTAACAGAGCAGTAATTCTGTAGGATTTCTTTTGCATTGTTGTGATGTCATGTCATAATTAATAAAAGGTGTAGTTGCTTCATTCAATTTAGTATCTTGAGTGGATGTGTGAGCATTAGGTATTTTAGAGCAGTCTTCTTGCCTTCTTCTATATTAGGGATCAAAGGCCACTTCCAGGCCCAAGAGAAGGATCAAATTTTGACAGGTTTTCTATTCATTTCTTGCTGCAGCAGGTTAGCAGAAACCTGATAATTTCCATTTCATGTACTAACTTTGTTGTGTTTATAGATGCATGTAGTATTAGTGCTATAGATTTATGTGCATGTTAGTTGATCACCTAGCATGGTCTTTTCAATCTTACAACACTTTTTGATATTCCCTTATTTTTAGCAGTTGTTTCTAGTTCTTGGTATTTCCATTTGTGCTAATTGATTTCTAGTTGTTTTATTTTTGCAACATTTTATTCTAGCCTTTTAATTATGTTAATGTAATTAGAATTTACTTTTTGTAAAACTGTTATTTATGTTATTTCCATTTTGCAAGCATAAATATGTTTCATTTATGTTATTTATGATTGTGCAAGAGTAATCAGTTTTAATCTTCTGCAATCTTTCTATTTCTGCAATTGTGTTTCAGCAATTGTAATTAGGAGTTCAATTCAGCTCATAGGATTAGAGGTGACTCCAAACTCCCCAAAAACTAACCTATTCCACCAATAAAGCCTATTTCCTAAATGAATTGATCTTCAAGTTGCTTACCTCTGCTATCACATACATCCATTAGGACACCGCCCTGGATTAACACTTAAAGATTAAATGATGTAATTAACAAGTCTCATCAGATTTCCACTATAAACTATGAAATGTAATGGCTTATGCTTGACCTATATTTATGAGTGAAACAAGAATTTTCCTCTTGTGACTCATCTTGTGATCCTCTAGTGTAGCATGTGTAGTGGAAATGGTCACATATATTTTAGCTTTCATGATTTTCTTCCCTCTATCTATAGCCTATGGATGTGGAGGTAATGGTGCAATGAATGTAGAGGGTTATGACATACTAAAAAATTATTGGATTGCTTAACACTCCTCCCTTAAATGTTAGTTTCTTTGTGACAATCACACCATTTACTATTCTTTGCCTTAAAGGGATTCTTTTCTTAGAAGTATTTTTTGCTTCCAATTATGATTTTGGGGCTAATCCCTTTGTCTTTAATCTCTAGAGTGTTCTTCTTGCCTTTCCTCAACTAGTACTTAATGATTTGATTCTTGTTATTTGTTTCCCCTTTTCTATTCCATTTATATAACAAGTTTATATGCACCTCCCTGAAAGCACGAGATTCTAGAAGAAAAACACACTGAGATGCAATAAAAATAGAACTAGCTAGATGCATGAAATAACACGGATGTAATCACATCAAAAAGTAGGAGCACAAACCTTTTTATTCATGTGGTTCCAACTCGGTTACAATAGCATGATTTCTATTACAAAAGGTTCACAGTGATCTTCTTCCGCATGCCCACATTTGAAATGGGCGGGCCAGTGTTGCCACCGCTTGTGCCTGATGAATCCTTGCTTGCTGCTGTTCTTCCTGCATTCAAAGAAACAATAAACTATTTAGTAGCACCTGTGTTAAAAATAAACAAAAGAATAAAGGCTGCTGCCAATAAAATAGTCACTGTTATCTACAGGTCAATGAAGAACCAGAAATCGACTAAAGCATGATACTATTTGCCAGTAAAATGCCTTCTAGAATATGTATTCGAACACTATTAACTGCAATATATACTTCGAACATAGCAAGATATATTTCGACATACAGCATAGTGCAAGATAAAAATAGCAGATCGGGGTCCTACTAAATCACCTACACGTTAGAGAGGGCAAAACATAATACAAACATGATGAAAGATGCTAAGAACCATCTGAAACTTGACATGTTACTTATTCAACAATCATGAAATCATTATACAAAGCAATGATAACAAACTATCGAGCGTCGTCGACGAATTGATGAATCTTTGGATCCGGTTTCATGTTTGAAGGTTCGGATTCTCCTTCTTCCAGCCACCAATAACCTCTCCTACGAAAGAGATTACGGGTGTAGAGGGGGTGAATTGGAAAGGAGCGTAATCAGACATTTGGTCTAACAGCACTTCGTTGCATTTTTGAAAATGCTCGTTCACCTCCATTTGGGTGGAAAAATCCACCATTTTATAGACCCAGGGGGTCTCCTTGAATGGCATGCATAAGCGCCATGCATTGGTCAAAGGTGTCATGTGGCGGTCGTGTCTCCACGAGAGAGGAAAGTCCTCCACGACTCGTGCTTCTATTAATGCCACTGTGACAGTCCTTCAACGGCCCACGTAACTGACTGTGGTGTCACTGCCAGTTGTCTAAAGCCCATCTTAAGTCATTTTAATGGCACTTTTAAATGTTTTAATGTTCGCCTTTTATGCTGACGTGTCACATTTTAATGTTCAACATCTGCTTTTGACCATTCAAAATGCGTCTGGCGTGAAGGCAAGGGTTTGTTGCGATATTGCGACCCTAAGAGCAAGAATAGGGCACAGGGGGGGGATCTGTCACGATATCGTGATAGTCACGATATCGTGACTGTCGCGACTACCACGATATCATGACAACACGATATCACGACAGTGCGAGGCCGTGGCTATCGCGATATCGTGACAGTCGTGATGTCGCAGCTATCGCGATGTCGCGGCTATCGCGATGTCACGACAGCCACGATATCATGACAACCGTGATATCACGACAGTCGCGATATCGTGGCTATCACGATGTCACGGATGTCATGATGTCATGGATATCACGATGTCATGGCTATCGTTATATCGCGATAGTGCGAGGTCGCGATGGTTGCGATATCGCGACAGGCAGCATTTGCCTTAGTTTAAAATGTTAAAAAAGCTTGTTTTTGCCTAAGGCTTATTCTTGCTTAAGGCTTTAAGGCTTTGTTCTTGCTTAAGTTTTGCTTAAGGCTTTAAGGCTTTGTTCTTGTTTAAGTTTTGCTTAAGGCTTTAAGGCTTTGTTAAAACGACCATCTTTGCTTTGCTCACTTTTCGACCTTCTAAACTACTATGTGAGTGGCTAGGACCACTGTTTGACCTCTGAGGGCTGCCCTGAAAGCTGTGTATGTCAATGCGATCAGTGTTTGTGAAAGCACGAGATTCCGGGTAGAGGGAACACTAATTATGCAATATAAGACGAAATGTAATGCTTTAATCCTATGCACAAAAACAAAGAAAGGAGATAATTTGGAAATGAAAGAAAATATGTAAAGAAATCACAGCCCTCTTTATTCAAATCTCTTATCCTCGGTTACATAGACGTCTCCTCCCTTTTTAGGGGCTAGGAGTGTTAAATTTGTCTTTGTTACAACGTGTGACTTAGTCTTCCTCCTTTCGCGTGCCCACGTTTGAATAGATGGGCCAAGATGATGCCACCACTGATGTCGATGAGTCCCTGACCTCTGCTGCTCCTCTTGCGAACAAAGAAACAACAAAGATGTCAGTAGCACCTGCTGCAAATGAAAAGTATTTGTTCTCTAAAATCACCAAAAGATGCATGCAAACATTTGTCTAAAACAGTAAGTACAGTGAGTCCAAATGACCTGAAAACTTGACAAAGGACAGAAAAAATCACCAGAAAGCCACTGCCACTGAGACAGCTGGCCAATCTACCTTCAACTGGAATTCTTCCCTGGGCAGGACGAATTCTGACTGCAATTCGTCCCTGGGTGGGACGAATTCTTCTATGTTGGAAAAGCTGAAGTGATCTGCTCCAATGTCGGCTCCCGAGACCTCCAAAACACCTGCAGACAGAGGGGTTATGTAATTGGGGCCATTTTGGGACGACCCAAATGGTCGGATTCTCCCAATTTGGCCTCTATCCTTGGGAATGTGATATCGCCACCTGCAAATTAGTGAAACAACAAAGTGACGCAAAACATACTAGAATCTGATCAAAAGTTATGAAATTGCAGCTATGAGTTCACCAAACAAAATGACACAATACGCAATGTGAACAAATAATCTAGAATGCTAAAAAAACAATGAAACTTGGGAAGTGCGGGGGTGCCCAAGTGGGCCTCCCACCGTTGGCACTTGACTTCGGCGCCAATCCACTAGGGATGGGCCCAAAACCTCTTAGGATTGGGGGGTCGGTGAATTGGTTGGTTCAGGTGTCCATGTATTGGATTTGGGTAAGGTTCAAGATTCCAAAAGCCACCCAACAACCTCCCTTGCAAAAGAGATTGGTGGATGCGAGAAGGTGAACCAAAAGGGATGCAAGTAGGTCTTCAACTCGGCAGCACTTCGTTGCTTGAAATCTCCTTCAACCTTGCTTTTTGGGTGAGAAAAGTCCCACCTTTTATAGACCCAAGGGGTCTCTTTTGGGAGGGAAGCACAAATGCCATGTGTTGGTCATAGGCGCCATGTGGCAGTCTTGTCTTCCCATGAGGGAGGGGAGTCCTCCGTTGACTTGGGATTTGATAAATGCCTTTTGTGATAGTCCTCAAATGACCTATTTGTCCACTCACACACGCGTGCGGGGCAGGAGTCATCAACTGACTGTTCTGGGCTACCACTTGGCACCATTTGTCTTTTTTGCCCGTTAAACTTAGAATTCGTCCCACCTAGGGACGGATTCAGAATTCGTCCTGGGGTGGGACGGATTCTATTTTGAATTCGTCCCTGGGTGAGACAAATACTGGGCAAAGTGTCTAAGTGTGCCAAATTGCTTCTTGACCTTACAAAATTGCTATGAAAGTGGTTAAGACCACTGTTTTACCTCTGAGGGCTGCCCTGGGGGCTATGTTTGTCAAAGCGATCAGTGTTTGCAGTCACATAATCGGATTGGTGTTGTTTTGGTGTCTACAGTTTGTAGTCACTTAATCGGATTGGTGTTGTTTTGGTGTCTACAGATGCCCCTTTTTGGGAAGCATTGCGGGTGATGCAGTGCTGAGCAAAAATAGATAACCAAAGCACTAATGATTAGGGTTTCTTGGTAACCTAACCAACTTTTGATGCCCCAAGTATGGAAAGGGCATGCATTCTTGAATCCTTGCTTCTGACGAGCTAAGGAATTTGATTTCAAGTGTTAACCTGTTTTGGTGAGGTGTGACTTGAGCTTGGACATTGATCAGTCATGATTAGGCAAAGGGCGTAACCTTTTGTCCATAGGGGGAACCTTGTGTTCATGCTTCAGGAATGCCAAGTGTTTGATCAATTTAATGATTGCTTGTTTACTGCCCCAAGCAGGAGCGTGATTGTCTTTGTCAATGATTCTTTGAATGCATGCCATTGCCTTGATTGGGTGTGTGCTTGTTGATTGGTGACTAAGTGTGACTACCCCCTCAAGCGACGAATCGATGAGGGAATGACCTTCATGAGAAAAGCGACGAGTCGCTTGACCCAAGATGACTTAGGTTAGGGTGCCTTTAGATGTTTTACCATTTAAGCACGTGCAATTTCTCGACATTTGGACCTATTTTTGGTGGGTGTTAACCCTTTTGGTGATGCCATAATGAGGTGAAATCATCAAAAACCCGTCTTCCCGTGGAGCGGTCCAGCTATGGTAGCCTTCTTGGGGAAGTGGGAAAATGACAATTTGAGCCCCGACATCGATTTTCTATGCCAAGAGGTTAAGTGCAAGAGCACTCGTGTCCGGCAACTTATTGCTTATGTTTTTGTGTTATATTTTTGTGATGTTTTTGTTGTTTTGATTTTCTTTCTTTGTGTATATGTCATGATTTTATGTTATGCACAATGATTGATGTTGATGGATGCATGCTACTTTATATTGATGGATGCATATGGTATGATAAATGTTGTTGTTGTATGTTGATTTATTTTGATGGATGCATGATGAATGCAAATGTTTGTGATTTATATGTGATATGCAGAAATGAAATGGATGGATGGACTTTGTGATGTTTGGCTATGGCACCATAGACTATTTAGAGCTCCATTATTTTGTCTTTTTAGGCGATTGCTGTGATGGATGACTTTGTATGTATACATGTGGTTTTTCTTTTTTTGTATTTTTTGATGGTATTGTAAGGATGAAAAGTAGTGCAGTTGGTTTAGAAATGTAGCTAAGGTTTTCTGAGACTCAGACGGTTTTAACTTACTAGCCATGACTGTACTTTATCTTACAAGACTTTTGAACAAGGTATGAATCGGACTTGTTTTTGACCAAGTTATTTCACATCCCTGTGTGTGCAATTGAGTTCATTTATGTGGTATTTGTCAGGATACCGCCAGTGCCAGATGGGCTTTCAACCGAACCTGTACTGAGGATCACCTAATTAGCTCCACTAACTCCTTTGTTGTATTTAGTTAGATTAATCTGTGGTGTTATCCAGGATACCATAAGCTAGCTCATCCTTATGCAAACATTGGTCTGCACATACGCAAAGCGAATGTGACAGACATATCGTCATGCGGGTAGGATACCACCATTGCCAGATAGGCTATCAACCAAACCTGTAATGAGGATCACCTAGATGGTTTTCGAATGCTGAGAATTCCAGGGATTCAAGTTCGGGATATTTGTTGGCTTAATGGTTGAGAAAGTTGCTCGTCTATATAGTGATGAAAATCACTGTTTATTTTCTATTAATTCTTTTTGAGCAAGGATTTTGAATAGTGGTGATAACCACTGTTATTTGATTTTGTGTTTTGGGTATTTTGAATTTGAGCTTGTGAATGGCTTTGATCCTTGTGGCCTTGGGGATGACTACCCATCCTGGTTAGGGGCGGATAGTACGAATCCTTACGACGTTGGGGACCAAGGGGATGATGGAGATTATGGAGCAAGGGCATTGATCTTTTAGGCCTTGGGGATGACTACCCATCCTGGTTAGGGGCGGATAGTACGAATCCTTACAACTTGGAGACCAAAGGTGAATGGAAAGTGTTAGGATGATGATTTGTTGGAATTTTGTTTGTGAATGGTGTTGATCCCTTTAGGTCTTGGGGATGACTACCCATCCTTGGCAGGGACGTGTAGTACAAATCCTTACAACTTTGGGAACCAACTATGATTGGGATTTGGTAGTGGTGAAAACCATTGTATATGGAGGGGAATGGATAGGAAAGAGCTTGTCCTTTTGTCAATTCTCAGCATTCTAGAACCATTCGCACGGGGGGATGAGCAAGATAACCGTTTCGCTTATGGTGACCTGGATTACTATGCAGGTTTCATCTTTCGTTCACACAACTTGGGAATCTTTATGTGTTTTAATTTGTGTTGGGATGCTACGTAACAAGGTGTATTTCAAGTATGACTCTACCTTCATAAAATATGTTTGACTTGATACATTACATGGCTAAAGAGCAAAATGATGACTGAATCACGAAAACTCTTGATACATTAAAAGACCACTGACTCTAGTGTGGTAAAAGCAATGCATGGTGTTTTTGTTGTTTTTGTAAAATGGAACAGTGTGGAACAAGATGGACTAGCAGAGCAATTACAGCCTATGGTGCCTTTGACCTATATGACCACAAATATGCAATGTATGGATGCAATGCTTTTATGCATCTATGTATTTTTGTATTTTTGATGGATTGATTTTGGTGAATATGAAGATGAGGTGCGAGAAGAGCTCTCTATTGATGAATTTGAGTATGCCTAGAAATGAGATGCAAATTTTTGTTGTTTTTGATGATTTTTGTTGTTTTTGAAATTTCTTGATTTTTGACCAAGCGATTATGGAAATCCTTGGAGCATTTTGGAATTGACCAAGCAATTTTAGAGATCCTTGGAGCATTTTGGGATTGACCAAGTGATTGTGATAATCCTTGGAGCATTTTGGGGTGACCAAGTGATTGCGATAATCCTTGGAGCTTTTGGGGATTGACCAAGTGATTGCGATAATCCTTGGAGCATTTGGGGTGACCAAGTGATTGCGATAATCCTTGGAGCTTTTGGGGTGACCAAGTGATTGTGATAATCCTTGGAGCATTTTGGGTGTGACCAAGTGATTGCGATAATCCTTGGAGCATTTGGGGTGACCAAGTGATTGCGATAATCCTTGGAGCATTTGGGGTGACCAAGTGATTGCGATAATCCTTGGAGCTTTTGGTGTTTTGACCAAGTGATTGTGATAATCCTTGGAGCATTTTGGGGTGACCAAGTGATTGCGATAATCCTTGGAGCATTTTTGGGATTGACCAAGCGATTTTAGGAATCCTTGGAGCATTTTTGGGATATGGCTCTCTTAGATATGAAATGGTCGTAAATGACTGATATTCAAGGGTTCTGTTTCCTTGATACCGTCAAGAGAAGCTAGCCGGTACGTCCCGGGTCCTATTTTTCTATCAATGACATATGGACCTAACCAATTTGCCGTGAACTTGTCCCTTAGGTGGGACGGCAAATTAGAGTTCTGTTGGTTTTCCTTCAAAACCAAATCACCAACCCGAAAGTCCCTTAGGTGAACTTTCATGTTGTAAGCTTTCTTAAGCCGCTCTTGATAGATACGTAAGTGCTCGAGAGCATTAACGCGTCGTTCGTCAAGCAACGTAAGTTGGTCTAACTGGGCCTGCCATGCAGCGTCATCATCGATGAACTCCTGCATTGATATGCGGAGGGAAGGAATTTCCAACTCGAGAGGCATTACTGCCTCTGAGCCATACACGAGCGAAAACGGAGTTGCCCCAGTTGGCGTCCGAATGCTAGTGCGATAAGCCCAAAGGGCAAGTGGGATTTGGATGTGCCAATCCTTATGACTGTCTGCGACCGTATTTTTAAGGATGGCAACTAGCGTTTTGTTTGACGCCTCTGCTTGCCCATTTGCCTGTGGATAATAGGGTGTCGAAAAACTGTGCTGAATTTTGTACTTTGTGGTCAAAGCACGCACGTCTTTGTTCTTGAATGATGGCCCATTATCCGAGATTATTTTGGATGGAATACCAAAACGACATATGATGTTATGCAAAATGAACTCCACAATGCGGGGTCCTATCGTAGAGGTCAGCGGAATTGCTTCCACCCACTTGGTAAAATACTCTGTGGCCGTTATGATAAACGTGTGACGGCCTGATGACGTAGGGGAGATCTTTCCAATTAGATCGAAGCCCCACTACGAAAATGGCCAAGCAGACTGGACTGTCTGCAGGGCCTGGGAAGGTACGTGCATCAAATTGGCATGATGTTGACACTTCACGCACTTCTTGACATATGCGCAACAATCTCGCTCTAAATATGGCCAATAATATCCCATGCGAAGAATGCGCTTTGCAATGGCCATACCACTAAAGTGGCCACCACATGTACCATCGTGCGCTTGGGCGACTGCCCAAGTGGACTCTTGTTGGTCCAAGCAACGAAGAAGAATTCCGTCATAGCTGCGACGATACAAAATGTCTCCTATCAAGACATACTTAGCCGCTTTCTGCTTGAATGTTCATTTTGCGGCGTGCGTCAATCCAAGGGGAAGATTACCTAACTTGAGGTAGTCTCTAATGGGTAAATACCAGTCCTGTTGATCGAAAACCTCGATAGTATGAACAGCCAATCCCTTTTGAAGTTCTTCCCTAACAAACGTTGAATGGGATAGAACTTGCAAGAATAGCGTTGTGTTGCTATTAATGGGAGTAGGGGAAAACAAGGACCCCCAGTTGGCACATTTCAGACGATCTCGGATTCGAAAGAACTTATCCGAGGATGGTTCGATCTGGATCATGTGGATTCCTGGCGTCAAGTCTGAGCTTGCACGCTCCATCACGGATTGCGATAAGGTTTTGACTTGAATGGTTGTCATATCACCGAAAAGGTCTTGCGGAATTAGTGACCCCAAGGAGGCCATTGTGTCCGCAAAATGATTCGATGATCGAGGGAGTGCCTCGATGTCATACCACTCAAGTTTTGCCAGGAATTTGTCCACAAGGGCTTTATAAGCCTGCAAAACTGGGCATTTGCATTTATATACCCCTTTGACTTGATTGACTATTAACAGCGAATCACCAAAGATGTTCGGTCGTTTGATGTTCATGGCGATTGCTTGTCTGAAGACCTAGGAGCAAGGCTTCATATTCTGCATTATTGTTGGTGCACTGGAAGTTTAATTTAAATGACAGGGGCATTGGAGCACCCTGCGGTGTGAAGAATACAATTCCCGTGCCACCACCTTGCTCACATTTAGAACCATCGAAGAATAGGGTTATGTCGGCCTGTGACTCAGGCTCATCAGAATCTAGCGATTCTGAGACATGGAAGACCCCATCATCGGGTAGTTCTATGACTAGAGGCTGATCGTCTTCAAGAGGAGCCTCTGCTAGTTGATCGGCTATGACTTGTCCTTTGATAGATTTTTGTCCTATGAACTCAATGTCAAACTCCGTCAACAACATGATCCATTTCATCGTGCGACTACTATGATAAGTACGACTCATCATGTATCGCAATGGATTCTCCTTAGACACAACATACGTAGTGTTGCTCAGCATGTAGTGGCGTAGCTTTTTGGTAGCAAACACCACTGCCAAGCAGAGTTTCTCAACGTATGCATAGTTAAGTTCATAATTGACCAGGGTGCGGCTAAGATAGTAAGTAGCCTATTCTTTGTGAAGTTCATTCTTCTGGGCTAGCATGGCACCCAGTGCCACCTCAGTAGCTGAGATGTATAAGTAGAACGACACTCCTGGTCTAGGTGGTGCCAATACCGACGACGAAGCCAAGTATTGTTTGATTTCGTCAAAGGCTGACTGGCACTCGTCATCCCAATGAAATGTAACCCCCTTGTGCAATAATTTGTTCATGGGTCGGCATTTGTCAGATAATTGCGCTATGAAGCGTTTAATCGACGCGACCTTTCCTTGTAGACTTCTGAGCTGCTTGATAGTGGTTGGGGGAGCCATTTCAAGGATTGCCTTGACTTTCTTTGGGTCCACTTCGATGCCTCGCTTTGAGACTATAAAACCCAAGAGTTTTCCAGATGTGACACCGAATACGCACTTCTTGGGATTCAGTCTGACCTTATGCTCTATGAGGCGATCGAGAATCTTGCTTAAGTCATCGAGATGATCCGAGCGCAAAAGAGACTTGGCTAACAAATCATCCATGTAATCTTCCAAAGTTTTATGCATGTAATCATGGAAGATGTACGTCATGGCACGTTGGTAGGTGGCGCCAACATTTTTAAGGCCAAAAGGCATGACCTTATAACAAAATGTCCCCCAAGGCATTGTGAATGCCGTTTTTAGTTGGTCTTCAGGATTGATACGAATTTGATTGTATCCTGAGAAACCATCCATTAGGGAGAGCATTTCGTGACCTGTTGTAGCGTCTACCAACGCGTCGATGCTTGGCAAGGGGAAATCATCCTTAGGACTCGCTTTGTTTAGATCTCAAAAATCGGTGCATATGCGAATCCTCCCGTCGGGCTTCTTGATGGGAACCATGTTGGACAGCCATGGCGGATAATCCATGCAGATGACAAACTGTGCATCCAACAACTTTTGCAATTCGTCTTTGACCATCAAGGCCACTGTTGGGTGCATCTTTCGTAGTTTTTGCTTTACGGGCTTGATTGTCGGATCAAGCGTTAAATTATGCGTGACTAGCTACGGGTCTAGTCCCGGCATGTCTTTGTATGACCATGCAAAAACCTCCTTCTTCGCTTTGAGAAGGGCAATGTAGTCGGCTTGCTCTTCAGGGGATAAGCTTACCCCCAGCTTGATAATCTATGGATTCATTGGGTCTAAGCCGATGTCTACGTCAGTCGTCTCCTCGACTGACATGTGGGATCCTTCCTCCAACTGATGTGGAGTCGGGATCAAATGGATATCATTGGCTGAGTTTAGATCTGCGTTTGGAACCTCGGGTCCCTCTTCAACCTGAAAAATATCTTGAGTTGTCCTTGGGGTAAAATGAGGCATTTCACCGAAAGGCCAGTACTCTGATGGTGATAAAGGTGAATTGACGTGATCCCAGTCGATGGCATCTATGTCTAGATGCAATGACCGTGTTGGATCGGCCGGATTGCGGATGGGTGCGGTCAAATCAATGGAGATCATGTGGATGGAATGAATTTGGTCTCCATTACCGTGGGTGTGATAACTTGAACCTTCTGGATGCTCCCTATGCTCTGGATCTGGTTCTGTAGGGACGGGTATGAACGGATCGGCCCTATGTGCTGATAGGAGGACAGGGTCTTCCCTCGGTACTGTTGTCATGATAGGGTCTCGTGGTGGACGGTGCTCATCTTGAATTTGGAGCCATGGATCCAACACTTGGTCCCACCTCGCTGGGTCTACCCACCATTCATGCCCTAACCTTATGCCCATCTGTCCCATTAGATCTTCATGAGTTAAAGGGCGATTATTCCGTCGTGCATGTCTGAGATAGATCATCTCAGTCTCATCTTCTGAATCACTTTCGGAGATCCAAAAATGTTCATTCTCTTCAGCAACTATTACTTGCGACATTGAGGGTTCTCCTTGTTCCAGTAAGTTAATCTGGTCCCATTGCGGTTGTTCCACTCTTGGTGGAGGGACCTGATTCTCTTGACATTGTATTGATTCAACTGGAACCTCTAAGGGGAATAGCTTCAAAAAGATGTCCGGACACCATTGATGTTCTCTTTGGGTATTAATGTCCAAACTTTCACCTCTCTCTAGCAAAGGAGAGGGATTACTATTGTTGCCAAGGGTGTTTGTTGACCATGGGAGGTAATCTCCCAATGTATATTCTGTGTTTGGGTTGGCATAAAGATCTGGTGCCAATCCCCCCTTGTTGCCTATTTCTAGGCCTTGCATATTTTCTACCAAGATGTCTAAGGGCAGGGGGTGGTTGAACCCTACTCCCGACTTATCATATGGCATCTGATATCTTGGTTGGCAAAGGACACGCATCCCTTGCTCATATCTGCCTAGCCCGTATCCATGCCAATTGCATTGGCCGAGATATCTTAGAGCGAAGTCCGGGTTTGACAGATAGTTGATATTTTCAACAAAAGGCTCTTCGTCTTCTTCCTTTTGTTTGCATGGTTCAAGACCATGATCAAGGCCCCCATACACAAAATTTGTCTGGTTTGGTGGGTAGCCTAGAGGAACAATTGTTCCTATGGGAAGGCGAGGTCTCCCCATGTCCTGTACTGACTCTAATGCGGGCGTTGCCACAACATTCTGCACTAAATACTCCCCCAGGCCCGTACTGGCCATTTCAACAGTGATTGTTGATGCTTGGGAGGGAGGGAACGGTAGTCCTTCCTGAGTCCATTCCATGTTTAGTGGGTTTAGGAGTCTCAGCTTCCGTTGTGCTAGGTATTTCCTCTGTTGATACCGTTGATATTGTTGGCAACCCCTTTTCTAGGGGCTGAGCCTCTTCCATGATCTGTTTTCCCTTGTCCTTCTGTTTGGCCATGACAGGTGGCATTGATAATGAAGGAGCAGATGATGAAGACTCACCTGGCTGGGATTTTGATGTTTTGGTCACCAGTGGTGCCTGCGGTATTGGACCCTGTTTAGATGGATTTAGCTGGAAATCCAAATGCGTTGAAGGGAGGGTCGATTGAGGCATTAATTGTACCGCATTGCAATACTTGAAGGGCTCTAAGTCCATCGGGACTACATGTATTTCTCCTTCAAAAGCATACTTTAAGCACTGGTGAGCGATCGAAGGGACACACTTCATGTCCCTGATCCAAGGCCGCCCTAGCAATATATTGTAAGCCATCTCGCCTTCCAACACATGGCACAATGTAGGTATTGTCTTTTGTCCTACCTGGATAGGCAGAACAACTATGCCGACCGTCGAGCATATTGCATCGTTGAAAGCTCGCAGTGTGTATGTGGAGGCTGTGATATGAGAGGCTGGCAGCTTCAAATGTTTTAAGGCCGTAGTGGTAATGATGTTACTGGACGAGCCAGTATCTACCAACACTCTCTTGTACGGGATCCCGTTGACCCACGCGATAACGTGCAGGGGTGGATCTGCCATGTCATTCGATATTGTTTTGACTTCATCTTCTCTCGAAGGTAATGACCGGCTCCGTACATCGTTTCACATGTCCCACGAAGTTGTTGAAAGAATTTGCTTCGTGAGGCTGTAATTCGATGGCTTTTAAAATTTCCATAAGAGCTTCCCTATGAGGTGTTGATTGTTGAATAAGCTCGTAAATGGAAAGCCTAGCCGATGTGGTCCGCAAACTCTGCGTGAGTTTGGTCCGTATCGTGACCTCGGGTCTAGGCGGAGGCGACTGCATAGGGCATTGTTGAGGCTGCGATGTTGTTGGAACTTCCCTTGTAGCTACCTCGGGGGCAACTGTTGGGTACTTTTTGTTCCTGGTCACTATGCTGATCATTCCCACAAATCCTTGCATGGGAAGATTCTGTCGCACCTCGTTAACCTGGAGAGGTTTTGCCTGTGCCTCATGGGCAGGCAAAGGGTCCCTGAATACCCCCATTTGTTGATTATTTGGCGCTATGGGGTTGTCCACGGCCAATGTTTTATTGTCGATCAAATCTTGGATTAATCCTTTGAATTTCCAGCATCCATTTAAGTCATGTCCCCTACGCCTATGGAATCTACAATATAATTCCTCTCTGTATCCCTTAGGCTTGGGAGCGTTAGGGTCTATAGTTTGGATCTCTGGCAGGGTGACTAAATTTGTCGCTGACAAGCGGTCAAATAGGGAGTCCCTGGACTCCGTATAAGGGGTGAATTGTCGCCTAGGGCGACGCTGCTGATTCTGCTCCTGTCTTGTATTTTCTCTTTCATAACTAGGAGGCACTTGCACGGTAATTAGCCTTTTGGGGCTGCATTTCTTGCACAGAGCTTGGGGACATTTATCGCAACTTGGTTAACCGTAGCGGGTTGTGATTGCGTAGTCCCGGTCTTAGTGGTTTTATTCCACTCTTTCTTTTTAGGCTTGGCGATTGCGCCTTCGCCTATTTTGATCTCTTCTATAACTCTGGCTTGCGCCAAAGCTTCTTCTAAGCTGGCGTATTGTTGCAGCTGCAATAGCCCAGAGATCGATTTCAAGCAACTTTTTGTGAACATCTGTGTGAGATCAGACATAGGGGGACGGTAGGGTAGCTTAGAAAGCAAAGCCCTCCATCGATTCCCGTATGCTGCCATTGTTTCTTCCTCATATTGCCTGAGGCTGGCCAGATCACTCAGTGATGCCTTCTTCCTTGTGTTGAAGGCAAAGCATTCAAGAAACGCATCTACTAATTGATCTAGGTTGTTTATGTTGTGTTTGGGTAATTGTGTGAACCAATCCGAGGCAGGGCCTGCGAATGTGGTTATGAATGTTCTAAGCAATAATGCATCATTATCTTGGATGCCGAAGCATTGACTTAGGAACCTTGTGACATGTTCTTGTGCGTCCTCTTCACCTTTAAAGACTGCCAATTGAGGCAACTTGAAGTGTTCGGGGTAAAGAGGTGTAGGCACTGAGGGATGCACTGGATGGCTATGGAGTTGATGCAACATGGGTTTTTAATGTCCGTAATAAACCCTCCCATTGACACATTTGGACTTTCAATTGAATCCATCCACTCAAGGTCTGATTTTGCCTACATCCCCACTGTTGAGTCCCTCAATTAATTGACCTGGACCATCTTCATCATCTATACCTTCACCAACAATGCCACCTATGGTGGCCACACCAAAGGAAAACGGGAATAAGCCCCTAGAATATGCACCACATTAGTCTCAACCATATATACCAAGGAGGTACCCAGCCGAATGGAAGTCGAGACACCTGATTCACCCAACATGGAGTTGACTCAGGAAGAACTCCCATTCCCTCCCCCTCAACCATCGATGATTACTATTGAAATGGCCAATACGTGCCTGGGAGATTACCTAGTGCTAAAAATTATGGCAACACCCACACTCGAATCCATGCAAGACATGGGGAGACCTCGCCTCCCCATCAACACTATCGTCCCTTTATGCTACCTGACAAATCAGACCAACTTTGTATATGGTCGAGAACGACATTGAACCTTACGTACAAGAGGAAGAGGACGAAGAGCCATTTTTTGAGAATATTGACTATCTATCCAACCTAGACTTCACCTTGAAATGCCTAGACCAATATAATTGGCATGGATATGGATTGGGTAGATATGAACAAGGAATGTGCGTTCTTTGTCAACCAAGATATCAGATTCCATATGATAAATCAGGAGTAGGGTTCAACCACCCTTTTCCCCTTGACATATTGGTAGAAACCATGCAAGGATTAGTTCTAGGCAATAGGTATGGGTTGGCACAAGATCCATATGCCAATTCCAACACTACATACACATTGAGGAATTATTTCCCATTGTTAGCAACAAACCTTGTTGACCTCAACAGCCCCTTCCCTTTGATCGAGGAAGGGGAAAGTTCAAGAAGTAACCTCCAAGAAATATATGAAAAAAATCAATGGAGCTCTTCGAAATATGAATCAGATTATGAGGTAGCACCTTGGGACCCATTTGAGTCTGATAACAATCACTCACAGGTGACACCCATTGGCGACTACTAGGAGGACTTTGTGGCAATGTTCCCCTTTAATGTTCCAATTGGGCAATTGCCACCTCTAGAGAATCCAGCCCTCCCGTAGAGAGCGAAACAATCCAGAAGGGACCAAATCAACATGCTCAAACAAAATGAGCCTCCCATGCCGGCCATAAGGCCAAGTGATCAAGAAACACCTAGTGGGAGGCTATACCAGCCAAAGGGGCACATAGTTGTTGGAACCAATGAAGGCATATGGATCTTTGATAATGACTATGAGGATGAGACTGAGATGGCATATCTCAACCATATGAGGCAACAAGAATACCCCATAGATATCGATGGTATGTTTGAACATCTAAATATGGGACCAAGGCATAGGTGGCATTTAAACTAAGTACAATTAAACCAAGTGCTTCATCCACCACTTCGGGTATATAGAGAGCACCTCCCACCTAGAGACCCTATAGGGCCACCAGTGCCAAGGACAGAACCCGTACTTCTATCCACACATAGGGCTGATCCTTTTGTGCCAGTACCCATAGAGCCAAATCTGAGGCACAAGGATCACCAAGAATGTCCGAATCAACACCCACATGGTAATGGAGACCAAAATCAGTCCATCAACATGATCTCCATTGATTTAATTGCCCCCATCTGCAATCTAGCCGATCCAACATTACCATGGTATCTAGACCTAGATGTCATAGACTGGGATCGCGCTGACTCAACACCCTCCCCATTATAGTACTAGCCTTGCGGTGAGATGTTCCATTTCACCCCAAGATAGACTCAGGATATCTTCCATGCTAAAGAGGAACTCAAAATTCCCAACGTAGATCTAAATTCAGCAAATGATATCCACCTGATACCAACTCCACACCATTTGGAGGATGGATCGCACATGTCAGTCAAAGAAATTACTGATGCAAAGATCGGGTTTGATCCAATGAATCCATAAATTATCAAGTTGGGGGTAAGTATATCCCTTGAAGAGAAAGCCAATTACATTGCCCTTATCAAAGAGAAGAAGGAGGTTTTTGCATGGTCCTACAAAGACATGTCGGGGCTAGACCCGTAGCTAGTCATGCACAATATAACACTTGATCCGACAGTCAAACCAATCAAGCAAAAGTTAGGTAAGATGCACCCAACAGTGGCCTTAATGGTCAAAGATGAGATATAAAAGTTGTTGGATGCATAGTTTGTCATCTAAATGGATTACCCACCATGGATGTCCAACATGGTACCCATCAAAAATCCTGATGGGAGGATTCACATATGCACCAATTTTTGAGATTTAAACAAAGCGAGTCCCAAGGATGATTTCCCCTTGCCTAGGATTGACGCATTGGTAGACGCTACAACAGGCCACAAAATGCTTTCCCTCATGGATGGTTTCTTGGGATACAACCAGATTCATATCAATCCTAATGATCAACTAAAAATGATGTTCACGATGCCTTAGGGGACATTTTGTTATAAGGTCATGTCATTTGGCCTTAAAAATGCTGGTGCCACTTACCAAAATGCTATGAAATACATCTTCCATGATCACATGCATAAAACTTTGGAAGATTATATGGATGATTTTTTGGCCAAATATCTTTTGCGCCAAAATCATCTTGATGACTTACTTAATATCCTTGATCGCCTCATCAAACACAAGGTTATGCTAAACCCTAAGAAGTGCACATTTGGCATCACATCTAGAAAACTCTTGGGTTTCATAGTCTCAAAACAAGTCATCGAGGTAGATCCAAATAAATTCAAGACAATCCTTGAAATTCTTCCCTAAACCTCCATCAGGCAGCTCAAAAGCTTGCAAGGTAAGGTCATGTCGATCAAGCGCTTTATAGCATAGTTATATGACAAGTACCGACCCATGAATAAATTATTACACAAGGGGGTAGCTTTTCATTGGGATGACGAGTGCCAGTCAGCCTTCGACAACATCAAAAAATACTTGGCTTCACTGCTAGTATTGGAACCACCTAGAATAGGAGTGTCATTCTACTTATACATTTCAACTACTGAGGTGGCACTGGGCGCCATGCTAGCCCAAAAAATTTAATTACATAAATAACAGGCTAATTATTATCTTAGCCACACCCTGGTCAGTTATGAACTTAACTATGCATACATTGAGAATCTATGCTTAGCGGTGGTATTTGATACCAAAAAGCTACACCATTGCATTCTGAGCAATACGATGTATGTTGTGTCTAAGGAGAATCCATTATGATACATGATGAGTCATACTTATCATAGTAGTCGCATGTGAAATGGATCATGTTGTTGATGGAGTTTGACATCGAATTCATTGGACAAAAGTCCATCAAAGGTCAAGTCATCATCGATCAACTAGAAGAGGCTCCTATCAAATATGATCAACCTCTAGTCGTAGAGCTACCCGATGATGGGGTCTTCCATGTCTCAGAATCACCATATTCTGATGATCCTGAGTCATAGGCTAACACAACCTTATTTTTTATGGTTCTAAATGTGAGCAAGGGGGTGGCGTGGGAATCATGTTTTTCACACCGCAAGGGGCTCTAATGCCTTTATCATTTAAACTTGATTTCTCGTGCACCAATAACAATGTTGAATACAAAGCCTTGCTCATAGGTCTTCAGATAACCATCACCATGAACATCAAACACTTGAATATATTTGGTGATTCGCTGTTAATTGTCAACCAAGTAAAAGGGGTATTCCAATGTAAATGTCTGGTTTTGCAGGCCTAAAAAGCCCTTGTGGACAAATTCTTGGCAAATCTTGAATGGTACGACATCGAGGCACTCCCTCAATCATTGAATAATTTTGCAGACACTATGGCCTCCTTAGGGTCACTAATCTCATAAGACCCTTCTAGTGAAATGAAAACCATTCAAGTCAAAACATTATCACAATCCATGATGGAGCATGCAAGCTCTGACATAGAGTCAAGAATTCACCTAATCCATATTAAAACATCTTAGGGTAGGTTCTCTCGAATCCATGATAGTTTGAATCATGCCAAATAGGGGTCTTTGTTCTCTGCAACCCCTCTTAATAGCAACACAATGCTATTTCTACAAGTTCTTTCCCACTCAACTTTTGCTAGGGACGAACTTCAAGAGGGATCAATCATTCATAACATCAAGGTTTATGATCAGTAGGATTGGTACACGCCCATAGGATACTATCTCAAGGTAGGTAGCCTCCCACTTGGATTGTCACACATGGTGAAAATATCATTCAAAAAGAAAGCAACAAAACATGTCTTGTTAGGAGACATTTTGTATTGTCGGAGCTACGAAGGGATCCTCATCCGTTTCTTGGACCAGTAGGAGTCCACTTGGGCAATCACCCAAGTGTACGATGGTACGTGCAGTGGCAACTTCAACGGTATGGCCATCGCCAAGAGCATTCTTTGCATGGGCTATTATTG